>CM060396.1:66410527-67010527 GCA_030545235.1 Helianthus tuberosus
TTTTCAATTCAATACACACACTCCCAAACCAGTTCATCTTGTTTAGCACTCGGAATTTTGAAAATTAGCTCTCCAACATCAGTTGTCGAAAATCTTTTTGAATTTTTCAAAATTTATGCTAAAACACTCCGAAAATCTTTTTGGATTTTTTATAACAAAGGAATGCAATGCAGTAAAGAAATATATACAGACACTATTTTTGTGAGTTTGTGAAAGAGGATCATATCAGTTTTTGTGACCAATCACAAACACCGTTAAGCTTCAAACATTTTAAGCTCTAAACGATTCACATTGATTAACGATATTGTTTTCCACTTAAACTCAATCTAAAAACTTTCGAAATGCTTACCGATACATTAAGGTATATTAATTTTGCACTAAGTTCTTATGGACCCCACGATCTCAGCATATCCCCTCATCATGCAATACACTGACTCAAGTAATGCCTTTAAACTTTTATCAACTGTGATTTGTGCGAAAATAAAGCAGAATGTTTAAACATTAACAATCAGGTCGATACTTCCGTATACGCAGAGAAAGTCCAATGTTTAAACAAAATAAGAAAAATAAAACAAGTTGAAGTTGTTTAGGCTTTAACCACCAGGTCGATACTTCCGTATACGCAGAGCGGCAGAGGAGATCCAAAGCTTAAACGAAACACCAAAGAAAATAAAGCAGAACGTTTAGGCAATAACATCCAGGTCGATACTCACGTATACGTAGAGGATGTCCAATGCTTAAACAAAATAAAGAAATAAAACAAGTTTAAATCTTTGCAAAATGAAATGCACAATCACAGTGACTTTTTAGCAAAGTTGTGAAAGTTCACAAACTTACCCAGTTTTATGTCTTTCTACAATCAGCGATTACTGAGTAGGCACACAATCAAGAAGGACAAAACTAAGTACTATGCTTTCGACCATGTTTCCCACTAGAACTAGGCTTTTTCATTTAAGTTTGTATCGTTATCGCAAATCTACTAATCTAGCTGAGCCTATCGTCACATCTTTAGTGAGACCGTTTATCACATTTTAACTTTCTATTTCTTTAGCGTGCTGTGATAGTCTAACTGATCTACTATCATTTCCTCTTTTTACAACAAAAAACTCATTTTTCATTTTATCATGTTTTTGTCTTTTTCAAATTTTCTAATGTTTTTGGATTTTCTGAAATTTCTTACTCCCCCTAAAATACAAATACATCTAAAGAAAAATTGAAACCAAACTGTACAAAAACATGACAACTGATATCGAATTGCCTCAATTCGCCATCCACTTGGCATAAACAATCAGAACTCCCCCTCTCAACAAACTATTTTCCCATTGATTTCAAAACACTTAAGTTTGTTTTAATCAAATGGTTTTTCCGGAAAATTAGTTTTGTTAATTTTACCATTTGTAGGTTAGGGGTTTGGTTCATCACATTGTTTTTTAACCACTTATAGGAAATCAGATACAACTTAATGTCCCTGATTTACCACTTGTAAGATCAATCCAATCAAGCATTTTCAACCAAACATCATCTGTTGGTTGAATTCTCAAGGTGCCGATTCCTACTCCACACTTACCAACCTGGGAGTTCCGGCAATTCACACTTATACAAAAAACAAATTTCATACACAATGAATGATGCCGATTCATGCTCCGCGATTACCAACTTGAGAGCTCCGGCAAGTCAGGTTTTTCTATTTAAAGAGTTTCACCCAAGCCTGACGATCCTTGGGTGCTTTTGAAATTCCATTTGACAATGATGGAAAATTTTCATCATTCATTGTCAAACTGGAATCACCACTTTTTACCTCAACACATGGCTCCTCTGGCTTTACCACACCAGATTCATCGCCTGAATGTGGCTTGTCTGACTTTGATGAGCCAGATTCATCACCAATAACTTTCTTTTTCTTCTTTCCCTCTTTCGTCCTCAGATTTGTATCTGATGAATGCGTTTTGCTTGATTTGTTGTTCTTTGGTGAGCAAAACAATTTATCAGAACTTTTATCTGTTTTACCAGTTGTATCCGAGGACAAAATCTTCTCCAGATACTCTCTGGCCTTCTTCCTTTTCTTCCTCAGTCTGTCTTTTTTCCCCTGAGAAAGCTTCACTTTCTTTTCTTGAATTTTAGGTTCTTGAACCTTCTGTTCTTTGGGCTTGACATTGACTGGTTTCTTCACCTGCTTCTGAGATTCAGCCCTCGATCTTCTCATTGATCTTATAGAGCAATCTCTAGCAATATGGCCAATGATGTTGCAGTTAAAGCATCTCCTTGACTCAAACCTCCAACTCTGGCAGTTAACAGCAATGTGTCCTTGATAGCCGCATCTGTAACACACTCTGTTATCGTACCAGTCACCATTTTCAGTCCAAACATTTAGATCAAAACACTGTTTGGCTTGGTGATAATCTTTCCTCCTCTTGTTTGCTAGATTTGGCTTTTGAGCACTGTGGTCCGACCTGCACCACTCATTACCAACAATTTTTGAATTTTGAATTTTTACTTTTTATAATTTTTGATTGCGATTGGATGATTGATCTGATGAACTTTTATTTTCTTTTTGAACATTTTTCAAAATTTTCTCTTTTTGCTTTTGTTCCACTTTCTTCTTCAAAGGTTTTTGCTTAGAGCATTCTCCCTTTTCAGTTGATTGTAGAACAGTTTCTTGAAACTTTTCTTTTAACTTCAAAAATAAATTCTTTTTCTTTATTTTTTCATTTTCATCATCAGATTTCTCATCGCAATCTTCAACTTTGACTTTGTCAAAGCTTGTGACATTGTCACTTATTGGAACTGAATTTATAGGTTTTGGACAAGGAATAGTTGAAGTATTCACAAACACTTTCAACTTTTCTTCCCATTCCTTAATTTTCTTCTGAGCACACTCTGCTTCCTTTTCAAGTCGAATGATTGTCTGAAGATGAGAGTTTATTTCAATTTGTTTTTCAAGATTATTTTTAAAAATAACAGATTTCTCATCTTCTAAAACCTTCATTTGACTTTGAAAATCTTTTTCAATTTTTAATTTTTAATTTTTAAACTCTTTATCTTTTTCTTTCAAAATTTTGTCTTCTAATGTCAAACTGTTCAAATCACTTAACAGTTTAACATTTTCAGATTTCAGCTTCTCACAATTTTCTTGCAACATAAGAATCTGTTGAACATCAGATTGCTTCTCTTCTTTCAACTTCTTGATTTCCAATGTCAAACTTTCTGCATCCTTCAAAAGTTTGTCATTGTCAGCTTCAAATTGAACACATTTAGAGCATACAGATTCAGAATTTGAAGATCCAAGTTTTTCTGATTCTTCATTTTTTGAGATTTCCTCTTCCTCTATCTTGTATGTTCCTGCACAAAAAATTTTAACGAAATCAAGAGGATTCATATTCTTATCAATATAACAACCCCTCTTAATGTCATAGTTCATGACACTTTTTGCTGCAAGACACACACAAACTCTTTTGTCTATTTCAATAATTACATCCAAACTCATTTTATCTAAATTTCCTTTTATTTTATCCATCAATTCTCTCTTTTTCTTATTATTTTCATAATCATATGCTTTGAGCTTCTTGATAAAATCTTTTGGATGTAATTTTGATGACCCAGAAAATCCAGAATCTCTTTTAAGATTTTTTTAAAAATCATCCCATTCTGCAGGTAATGCATCTGCAAGCTTTGATACTTGTTCAGCATCTGTCAACTTTATCTCATATATTTTCAATTTGTCCAGTAAATAGTTAAATCTGCTTTTCAACTCCTCAAATGTCTCATTCTTTTTACACAGAAAATTTTCAAGTCGCATAATCCAAATCCGTTTATCATCTTGTTCATAACTGCTTGCTCTATACCAACCATATCCATCGTTTAATCGTTCAATATGATCATTTTCTTTTTCATCAAACATTTTTTCCATATTTCAAACAATCTGTTCAAACACTTAGATCTGATTGGGCTTTCACTGATTGGGTCAATGATAATGAAACTTGGGCTTTTGATACAGGATGAATCAAAATCTGATTGGGCCTTCACTTTGATTGAACCGCTAATATAGGATGAATCAAAATAAAATCTGGGCCGACAATTTCAATTGCTTTTGACAAGAAATGAATGCCAAATTGATATAATCACATGCTTCTCTGACTCAATCACATGGGTAAAAAAAATGGCCAACAACTTTAATTCACCATATAATCCTATTGGGCCGTTAAGTGTATCACATGCAATCCTTTTTGCAACTGGCCGACAACAACTCTTTCAAGACTCTTTGATTGGACCGAAATATTTATTATTTAATTCTGTTTGGGCCTCTATGTAAAACACATGGATCTGATTAATTATTTTCAACACAATCACATGCACCTGAATGGTAGTCGACAATTTTTTAATAGTGATCACATGTATCAGACCTATTCAATGTTTGAATGATTCTCGTAAACTGTCAGCCAATATCACATGCGCCTGACAAATAATTCTGATCACCTCGCGCAATGATGTATTCAATACACGAAGCCCTATTCAAGCAGTCATTGTTTTCAAGTGGTGTGTCAGTTTCAAGCGAGACTTAACACGTAAATTCAAGCGAATGCCAGATTCAAGCGGAAGCCGACACGTATTTCAAGCGAAAGTCAGATTAAAGCGGAACCAACACATAAATCCAAGCGAAAGCCAGATGACATCAGCAAATACGAACCAATTTTCAAGCAAAAGTCCAATTTTAATCAGATTTAAACCGATTTTAGCTCTAAAACTTTCCAGGATTTGTTAATTCATGATTGCGCACAATATGTGAAAGTTTGAACCGATTTTTCACCGTGAACAAAATTTAATTTTGTGAAAGAATGGTGTAGAAATCAGAAAAAGTGACGTAAACAGGCTGTTTTGGCAATATCTCTTCCTCCTGAGCTCTGATACCACTTGTAGGGTCGTTTTGTGACCCAAACGAGTCATTCAGAAGAGATTTTATCAGTTTCAGATGCGGAAAATAAGAAACTGACGTCGAAACAGCTTGAATATCACTTTAAACACTGATTATATTGATATTATAGCAATTACAATCAGTCTTCACACCGGCAGCACCTCGGTATGGAATTCACAAACTGTTACAAATGAATAGTCATGACACCTATTTATACTATTCTAGGTTTAGCTTGAAGACACACATGTCAGTTTCAAGCTAAACCCCCAATGTCAGTTTCAAGCTAAACCTCCTAAAAACCAATTCAAGCTAAACCTTCATATTTTACTTTCAAGAGGACAGACTATACATTCTTGTTTCATGCACATTTGTTGAACTGATGATGTCATATTCATGATGTCACACTTGTTTAAATCTACAACAAATCCAAGACTCGATATAAGACGAAGTCGACAGATGAATGCACCAACAGGATTGTCATCATTGGCAGTGGTATAACTATCCGACCGCATGGCAAGGTCAACACACACAAGGTGACCAAGGCGGACCAATTGTTATTCTTCAAGCGGTTGCCTCATAGGACCTTCGAGTATGGTTGGTTTACTTTGGTGTCGCACGGTCATGTAATAATATAAACGTTTTCGAGCAGTCTCCATTGGTAGAAGACTATATTTCTGGTAGAGCTGCGAGAGAATCTTTTTATGCAAACGGGAACTACTACCGGCACGGATACTAATTGTGCGCTGGAATTTATCCTAGGTATTCGATTGCCGTGAAGACGTTCAGGGAGGGACCCGTACGATGAAAAAAGAGCTTACTTTAAATAGGTTCAAGAGTCTTCGCGGAAGGATATTGAGAGATGCTTCGGGGTTCTTCAACAACGGTGACATTATTTGAGAAATCATTGTCGTGCATGGAGCAAAGAAAAAATAAGAGATGCTATGTACGTTTGTATAATCATGCATAATATGATTTTGGAAGACGAAGGAAGAACAATATGCCAGAACTATGTACCGGAAGACGTTCAGGAGTATCCCCAAGCAACAATGGAAGAAAGAGTGAAGAATGCACATGAAATGCGGTCTGAACCCGCACATAATGCGTTAGCGATTGATTTGGTTGAACACGCGTGGTTGGCTCGGCATATTCCAAACGAGGGAAAGCAAGAATCGGATGACGAGGAAGACGAAAGCGAAGACGAAAATTAATAGAATATTATTAGTTTTAAAAGTATTATGTTTATGTGTTTTATTATTTATGTAATTTTTCTTTAATTAATAAAATATTATTAGTTTTAAAAATTAAAAATAATAATAATAATTGGGTAATATTTGGACTGCCATGTGTCACATAATGCCCAAGGGTAGGGGCATTATCCCACTACACTCATTTATTCAAAACGCCCAACAATGCCCCTTGGATGACTACGTGTCACACAATACTCATGGGTGAGGGCATTATTCAAGCTCTCCACTACACATGGTATAACTAACTACACACTTTCTTCACTCGACTTAGTTTGGTCAAACAGATCGATTCATGCTAAAAGAGAGTCTAATACACAACTTAGTTTTAAGTTTAATTTAATATAACATACAATTAAAATCAAGTATAAATATATAATTATTATCTAACCTCAGTTGGCCATCAAAAGTAAAAATTAAAAATGACACAGTTAAATTGACAATGTCAATTATTATTATCATCTAATAATCATAATTATCTTATCACTTTTGGTCTATTGGTTGGAAAAATTTGGATTCTCCTTAGAGATTCAAGTTCAATTCCCGCTAGTGGAATATTTGGTGGATAAAGACAATGAATACTAGTTCTCTCAGACCTTAGGTCAAGAGTTCGAGCTTGAGCCGCCCCGGGTTTTAGTCCATCGTGCGTTACGCTAGAGAGATTCTCTCTTGTGGCGGCGCAAGCCCCTGCCACTAGCAGTGGGTGGTATGGTTTTCCGGGGAACGCCGTTTGCCAAACTCTGACGACAGTGTAGGCCGTTATACATACATGGTTTTCCAGGGAACATCGTTATACACACATGCAAAAGCATTTTTAATAAAAGAATTAAAAACAAAAAAAAAATACTTTAAAAGCAACAAAAAAATATTTTTTATAACTTATTTATCATGTTAAATTCTGGTAACCTCACATTAATTTTTTTTCCAATGACTACCCAAGTTCAATACCACTTGTGTCACTTTGGTGGATTAGGCAGTGATAGATATAGTCTAGCCTTCTCGCAGAGAAGTCAGGCTCTATCCTGAACCGACCGGGGTTTTCGTCCCACCGTATATTATGCCAGAGAGTTCTACTCTTGTGGTGGCACAACGACTGTCAAGTGGCAGTCGGCGGTATGGTTTCCCAGGGGAATGCCCAAACCAAACTCTGAAATCAGCGTGGGCCCGATTAAGACTATATAGTTTGGTTGGAGGGGCAACTTGGTCGGAGGGGCAACGGAGCTCTTTAATTTGGGGAGTGCGGTAGCCAAATTCAAAAAAGTCGCCAGTTAAAAAAAACTAGAATATATTTAAATATTATATAATAAAAAAGATTTAAAATTTTGGAAATTTCATAGAAATTTGAAATGAACGAACCCCCTTAAGACGTCATTTCCAGTTTTCCACCACTCCCACCGTTTCCTCCAACCTCACTCTTCACTGTAACAAACTGTTATTTGCCGGAATATTCCCCCTCTTCACCGTAACAGACTCTGTTTTTTGACGGAATATTCCTCCCTCCTCACTGTAACCGCCTGTGTTTTTTCTCACTCTTCTCTGTAACCGCCTTTCACTCGCCTGAAAAATCCTCACTCTTCACTGTAACCAAGTGTGTTTCTCGCCGGAAAAAAACCTCACTCTTCACTATTACATAACCGAGTGTGTTTCTCGCTGGAAACTCCTTAAACGCCATTTTTAGTAAGTTTTTTACTTCAATTCGTTGTCTGTAATGTGTATTTCTTCGTAGAAATGATTTTGTTGACAATCTGCTTGAATCTCTTCTTTAGTTTTCATGTAAGCATTTCGTTAATAATGTGATAGCTGTAGTTAGATTTCGTTTGGAAGTTGGAATCGCCACCAACAATGGCGTAAGGTCAAGTTTACGGACGTAAAAATAAATTCAAATCGCGTTTAGTTTTGTGTACGGATCCACTTGTTCGTGTTTGATTATTGCTTTTAAGAGTGATTACGAGGAATTTAGTGCGTAAATCGTGTCCAACAGTCATAGTAAATAACTCATCATTAACCGTTATGTTGATGATTATTATTAATTATGTGGTATTAATTGTTTAATTGCACATACATGATACATGCAAACCTGTAGGTTTTCTTATGTTAAGTTTAACTTTAATTTTTCAAGATCTGATGTGCATTTGATTTGTTTTGAACTTGTTAAACCTAGAATTGAAGGTTCGGATTGAACAATGGAGATGACATCTCAGTCTGTGATTTCTAGAAAGCGATCGTTAGACGGTTCAAATAGTTGTAAGCATGAGGAACTCAGAAAATACAGAAATTTGGTTCCAGCGGTTCGTGACTTTCCTCCTGGTTGTGGAAGAAACGAAGCCGAAAGAAAGCCGTTGAAGACGTTAACAAAAGCTAACTCAGATCTAGGAAAGATGACTTCTGTTGGAGATGATAAGATTCTGGACTCGAATCGTGTCGAAAATAATAAAGTCAGTAGCTCTAAACCGATAGAATTAGAGAGAAACAAGTCGTATGTTGTCTCAAGGCCAGCTGGCAAGGTTAAATACTGGGATCCTGCTTACACAAAGGCTGGTTATGACCAAAAACCGAAAGTCACCATCACTCATGGACCACAGAAGAAGGTTATTAACAATTTCAACAACGTTGACTCGAATGTTAAGAAGATGACTCCAGATGACATGGATGAGTTGGTTAACTCTCGCCCTGTTGAGAATAGTAAACTCAAAAGTTTTGTACCCAAAGAACTGGAGAGGAGCAAATCTTATTTGGGCCCAAGATCAGAGGCTAAGGTGAAATATTGGGACCCTATGTGTGAAGAAGTCAAGAAATCAGAAGACACAACCACTGTTGTATCGCAAAAGGAAAACAGTAGACGCGAAAAGATAAAAGAAGCGTTGGACGTTTTTGATCAGGTTTATGAACCTTTTAACCAAGAGAACAGAAGGAAGCCAAAGAGTGAAAAGATTCCTTCGTGGAGAATTCCTACGGAAGCTGCAAAAATCGTTAAACAAAAGCTGAAATGGATGGATCCGGGAAAGGTAGTGGGATCTGTATGTGGTGTTCAAATTGGAGATAAGTTTAAATACAGGGCACTGCTTAAGATGGTTGGTCTTCACAGTCAACCACAATCAGGCATTGATTTTGCCAACGTTGAAGGAAAGAATCTGGCGATAAGCGTTGTGGATTCTCAGCGTTATTCGAATGTAAGTGGATCTAGTGATATGCTTATCTATTCTGGTCAAGGCGGGCATGGTTTGTTCGGGAGTAAATCGCCTCCGAAAGATCAACAGCTTGTGAGTGGGAATATGGCTATGAAGAATAGCATGGATAAGAAATCACCAGTTCGGGTGATAAGGAAAGTTGCCTCGTTTGGGAAGGACGTGTTTGTGTATGATGGTTTGTACACTGTGGACCGTTACACAGACGATAAAAATGCTGAAGGAAATATTGAGTTCAAATTTCATCTGAAGAGAGTACCTGGGCAGGCTTCGCTACACAGTATGCTAAAATGGTAGTAGAGTAGTAGGTGAGGTCACTTGCATCATATATGCACCTTTATGATGTTTGATGAAATGCAGTTAGATATGTCTATATATCTTGTAATAAGTAGTCATGCATCAGAATCTTATAAGGGGTAGCTTCGTTTCCTTGCAATGAAATATTGAATCTCTTATTATGCATGTAAATCCTTTTAACTTCTGGTGACATGGGTAACATCTATCGAATCTCTTGAAATCGTTCATGCTCCGTTTTCTCTCATGTTGAACAACTCGAAATGTATTTTTTGTCTCTGCGCCGCCTCCACAAAACGGAAAGTAAACACTAGCTAGAGCGATTTTGAAAGCCTACGGGCAGAAGGTTACATGCTGTTGTTGGGAGTATCAAGAGTTAAATTTGTATCACAACTCCTGTTGTATCTAGTGAACGTACCCCTTCTACTAAATTAGTCACATCATCTCTTTACTTTTACTCATAACAAGTGCGTTCAACATAAAGGAGTACATTTAACCTTACCCTATCATATAAGTATACACAATATGTTTTTTGATTGTGGAAGCTAGTGACGTGACACGGTGACGTGACACGGTGACGTGACACGGTGACGTGACACGGTGACGTGAAGCGTCTTACTTTTGACCGATGAAGAACGAATAAACTAAAACAAATTAATTTATATGTACTTATTGACCGATGAAGGAAGAAGAAACTAAAACACATTAAAAGTGATGGAACCTATAAGAATATATAGGGGTGAAATTAATTTTTTTTTTTAAATAACTCATTTCAATTCAGCTACATTTTGACGGTCATTTTTCAACCTGAACAGTATTAATGTTTTTCTATAACGTCATGTTTTTATCACACAAAACGAAAGGCTTATAAAACATCATGGTTTATGGTATATATTAAAACTTTACAAAAGTAAACTTGAGTCGGTGACTAATTGTGTATAGATGAGTCGCAATAAAGCACATACTAAAACTGGAAAAAAATTTATAGTCGGGCAATAGTTAAGACTTTAAATAATCACAATAAAGCACATACTAAAATTGGACAGTTTTTTATAGTCGGTCAATAGTTAAGACTTTAAAAACATTTACTTTATTAAACAACATTTATAACTTTTAACAAAATATTCATAAGAGCATTCACATTAGAATCTATCTCTGTATTTAAACCAAATTTCATAAACTTATACTTATGTTACATCTAAATTAAGTACTGGTGTTATGGTTTTGATCAAAGTTCCAAACATACTCATGTTAACCCAAACAAGTGTTGACCCGTCACCCGCAGTCCCGCTTAACCCATTCAGTTTACAGATCAACAGTTTGGTGTATATAATGGTTCGATTTCTAGCTACTTGTTGTTAGCGTCTGATTGATTTTGAGTTGGAATGAAATGATTTCGATGTTAAAAAAAATTACAAATCGACAACATATTTATCTTCTTACTATTATTGGTTTTGATGAAACAATAAGAAAAAATTCTCTAAATTTACTTGTATGCTTTTTGCTATAATTCCCTATACTAAATAATCTTCATTTTTTCACTTTGTTCATACACCAATCTGATTGATACTCAGATAAATCTTCATCAATTGATAATGCCATCTAGTATAACACTATGTAGTCAGTATGCAATGACCGGTCTCAAATCGTTTATACAAATGGTTGTAACAACCCGTCAGTGTACAAACATAAACCCGTATGATTACTTGTTCAAGCAAGACAACCCGCCAGATCATTCAAACTATTAACAATCGTTATACATTATACGCACAAGAGATTATAATTATAAACTTCAAACAAACTAAGATTATTTACCAAAAACACATGATTATTAATTAGCCATAGCAACGGATAGGGTCGTTGCAACCTTTCTCAGTAGATTGCCTGAACCCGAATCGGCCTCCCTTTGCAAGATACTGCTGGTGGTACTCTTCTGCCCTGTAGAACTTCTTCGCCGGCAGGATCTCCGTCACAATTTTCCGGTTCAGTTTATTCTGGTGCTTCTCCATTGATTCTATTGCTGCTTTCTCTTGCTCTGGTGTGTAGAAGTATATCCCGGATCGATATTGCGTTCCAACATCATTCCCCTATCCATATCAACAATCGACATATTAGAATTCACAAGTTCATCAAGAATTTTCACTGTAAAACGGTCCATTTGGGGGATAGATTTAGTGTGTTAATGTTCATAATAGTTAGAAATAGGTTTTAGTTCAACTTCAGTAGCCAAAATTGTAACAGGTCTAGAAATCCAGATCTACCAGATTGCATCGAATACGAACATTGACTGAATACAACTGTGAGAGAAGGGCTGTTCATATCGCTCGCTCAAAGAGAGTCCAAAATTAACTGGTTCACAAACGAAGCCAGCTCGGCTCGGATCATTTATAAACCAAGCCGAGCTCGGTTCAGCTCATTTAAAAACCGAGCCAGCTCGACTGGGCTCATTCAGAAACCAATCTCAGAGCACAAACTGACTGGGCACGGCTGGCTCGTGAAGATCCTAATTGTGAGAACTGATAATTCCAACTACGGAAAGTGAGACTACCGAAAACTCAACATCATTTACAAACCAAGCTGAGCTCGGTTCAACTCATTTACAAACTGAGCCAGCTCACCTGAGCTCGTTTACAGACCTCCGGAGCTCAAGCTGACCTGGCTCGGCACACTTGTGAACACCCTTAATTGTCAGAACTGATCACAGAAAGTGAGAACCAGTAAACCAAGCCAAGATAAGCTAGGTTCAGCTAATCAACAGCCTTAAATTTGTGAGAACTGATAATCCAACTATAAAATTAATCACTAAAAAGTAAAAAGCAAGGTTGGAGAACTCATTAGTCGCTAGTCGGCCGGTGGGGTGGGGACTAGCGACTACTCGGGATTAATCGGGATTACTCGGATCGGGTTTTTTATATGTAATTTTAATTTTTATGTATACATGTACACATTTTTATAGGTAAATATTTTAAGTAGCTAGGTTTTAACTCTTACTCAACTCATTTTTTTAAGTATACAAGGTTAATTGTTGGAATTCACATGGATTGGTTGGAAACGGGTCGGAATTTAGAAGTTTTGGCCGGAATATACAGTTTTGCCGGAATTTGGCCAAAATCGCCGATTTTTGGCCAGCCGACTAGGTCTGACTAGGCCCAACTAGGCCGACTAGCGATTAATTGACTGATTAACCAAAAATTACTCAGTTACTGGCCGACTAGCGATTAATCGCCGACTAGTCGTAGACTAGTCACGATTTTTACAACACTGCTAAAAAGTAAGAAAACCCTAAAACTCATCAGCAATTTAATCTAAATCCTCATTTTATTTCATATATTTGGCATAATAATTAATAATAAACCCAAAATTCATCAACAACTTAATCTCAATCCTCATTTTATTGAACCTATCTTGTATAAAAAAAACCCTAAAATTCAACAATTTTATCTAAATCCTCATTTAATATAGCATATCTCACCAGGGCAAAACCACAAAAACAACTAAATACCTGACGATTAAGAGTGGTAGGATCATGCCTCTCCCAAAAACAATCAAGCAAAGACTCATAACTACACTCCTTGGGGTCAAACTGAACCCGAACAACCTCCGAATGGTTAGTAGTACCCGAACAAATATCATTATAAGTCGGATTATCCATAAACCCTTGGGTATACCCCACTTCCGTCTTCGTAACACCCGGAACCCTCTGGAACGCTAACTCCACGCCCCAAAAACAACCCGCACCGAACTGTGCGAACTCTTGACCTGGGGCCGGAACGTCGTCGTCTGGGCCCTGTGCGATTGATGACTGCTGGTCCATGGAGGATACGGCAGGGGTGCGTGTACCGAACCCTAGCTTCCCTAGCCAGTTCATTATTTTTGGAGTGGTGGATGAGTGGCGGAGGGTTAGGGGTTTGGTTGTTAAGGGGAAGGGAGTGGGTTTGGGGTGGTGGTGGTGGAGGAGGGAGGAGACGGTGAGGAGAGGGAGGGGGACGGTGAGGAGAGGGAGGGAGACGGCGGAGAGAGTGGTGGCGGTGGTGGTTTTGAGGAGGAGCATTTTAAAGAAGGGGTGTGACGTGTTTGGATTTAAAGGGTTATCTTTTTTTATGAATGAAGAGAAGTTTCGTGACAAATGTAGTGTACAATGGCAAAACCATAACTACAATTAACATTTTCTCGAATTATTATTTTTTTTATTTTATTATATTTGTATCAAAATGAATGAATGGTTCTAATATGGCAAGAGTTGTTCCACGTCAGAAAAACAAAACTTAAGATATTATTCTATAATTCTAAGCTGAGTTAATAGCCAAAATGGTCCCTGAGGTTTGCTCACTTTTGCCACTTTAGTCCAAAACCCAAATTTGTTACATCTGGGTCCCCGAGGTTTGCATTTTGTTGTCATTTTAGTCCAAAAATGAAAACTGGTCAGATTTCTCAAAAAAAACCTCAAGTTTTGTCCTTTTGCACAGGGGTAAAATGGTCATTTTCATTTTATTATAACTAATTATTAATTAAAAATAATAAACCTACCACCACCTCTCTCTCTCCCCCTCTACTCCTCTCTGCCGCCACCACCACCACCACCGCCACCTCCTCACGCCGGCGACACTAACATTCCTCCGTATCCCCCTCTCTTTCTCTCTCTCTCTAAAACACAAAACCAGAAACTATCACAAAAACAAATCAAAACAAAAACCGATTTGTAAAAAGAAACGAGGCTCAGATCTGTTTTACATTGGGAACAAGGAGGAATAACCGCCATGGCTGCAAACAGAGGTTGCAAGCGCACTTGCCCTCCTCCGATTCTGCCACGCCAAGCTGCGGAAAATCTCAAATGTTGACCCAATTTTGATCATCCTGTTTGTTACAAGGATTAGGTGAAATCATCACAGCCTCGTTGATCAGACCTGCACCCAATTTCATCACCACCACCACCATCTCTCTGTCTCCCTCCTTCACCCACCACCTCCAAAAACACACCACTACAACCACCTTCAAACCTGCAACAACCCTAACCCCAAACCTGCAACAACACGATTCAGCCACCGGAACCCTAACCCCAAACCTGCAACAACACGATTCAGCAACCAACACCGGAACCCTAACCCAAATCAGCAACCAACACGATTCAACCCACCACCCCTACTGAAAACCCTAATCCCAATGTCGGTTTTCATCACGGTGGTGGTGGTGTTTGACGGTGGTGCCGACGGCGGCGATGTTGATGATGATGATGATGATGATCTTGACGGTGGTGAGATTGAGAGAAGAGAGAGACGGTGGTGTTGGCGATGTTGATGATGATGATGGTCTTGACGGTGGCGGCGACGGTGGCGGTGGCGGTGGTGGTAGTTTAGAGAGAGAGAGAGAGCAGTGACATGTTGAGAGAGAGAGAGATGTAACAAAATGCATCTGTGTATCTGTGTGGGTATAGATATATATATATAGATATTATATATAATTGATTTTTTTAATATAAATTACTTTATAATAATCCAAAATGACTATTTTGCCCATAGGAGAAATGAGGAAAAGGACAAAAATCAGTAAGAAATCCTGACAAAATTTGACTTTTTTGAAATTTGGACTAAAATGGCAACAAAATGCAAACCTCGAGGACCCAGATGTAACAAATTTGGGTTTTGGACTAAAGTGGCAAAAGTGAGCAAACCTCAGGGACCATTTTGGCTATTAACTCTTCTAAGCTACAAGCCAGATTCGTAAAAATAGCTCAGTTAAGTATTCAGGTTCACTCATCGATACGTTCTACTTGGTATCGAGACTGGATGGGGTTGTAGACGAGCTAAGACTAAAGGGAGTGGGGCGTTCTCCCCCTCCAAGACGCCTAAGACTGCCCCGCACACCACCCCCATTAGGCGTTCCATGGGGCATCCCCTTTGGGCGTCCTCTTCTCGTCGCCAAGCTCCTCACACAAATCAAGAATTCCCCTCTCCAACGGCTACTTTGACCAATTATTGTTTTTTTTTTTTTTTAACCAAATCACCTATATATATAACACTTTATATTTTTAACATAAAAAAAATCAAAATTAAATGGGTGCCACGTGTCGCAAGACGCCCTACCCAGCAAAGTTGCCCCACTCCCCCTTTTTTGCTCAAAATCCTCTAATCTGACGTGGCGCCACGTGTCGCAAGACGCCCTCTCAAAAGGATGCCCCACTCCCTTTAGTCTAAGCTACTTGAAATCGGCTTGAAAAAAAACCTCGAAACGAGCCGTGCTAAAACAAGCTCAAGTTCAAACCTGAGACTAAAAGCAAGTTTGTTTAGTAAACGAGCTCGAGCTGACTCGCGAGCTTAATCGAGTTCACTGTTTATATAACTTATAATTAATATTTTAAATATATATTTATATAATAACAATTACTATTTATAAAACTATGAAAAAATAACTGAATTATATATAAAAATAATAATTGTAATAAATTAAAAAACAATAAATGAGCTAAGCTTGAGCTTGAAAAACTACTTACAATCCGAACTCGAGCTTTAGAAACAAAGATCAAATTGAGCCAAACTCGAAGTTTCATAAGTTATACGAACTCAACTCAGCTCAACTTGTTTTGCACCATAATTTTAGATTACTCATAGAATCCCTATGAAAGTTTGTGTTGTTAAGTAAGGAAGTACAATGAATTTTAAAACACCATAGAATCACTATGAAATAAGTTAAAAAAATATTTATGAAGTATAATGTATTTTAAAACACCATGGATGAAACTCAACTTATTTGACATATTTTTGTTTTTGTATATGTTACTGATTTTGTCATAAAAACTTTAGAACAAATTGAAATTAAAGAAATTAGGAATAAATGAAAATAAAACGTGTGTATAATTAGAGATTTGCAAGTATTATATGCAAATCCATCCAAATAGATTTTCGCAGAATAAAGAATATTACATGTTGAAACTGAAAGGGGTATGTATGGGCCATGGAGAATGGGTGAACAAAAAGAGTAACACGTGTACATGAATAAGATAGGGATAGGGATGGACTATATCTTTGCGGGACGTGTTGCTCGTAATTTCCCTGAATTTTGGTCTCCATTCTCCACTAATAAATAACGAGTACGCGGTAGGGAGTTTCGTTTTAGATTATTTTGTTTTTTTATGAATCTACGTAATATATATCTTTTTTTACAAAACTTCCCGTTAAAATTAAAACTTTTCTATGAGAAGACAAAGTAGGAAAAGGTCTTAACTTGGGAAAAGTTAGAGAAGAAGTGGGTAGTTTCATATAAAATAAAATAAATGTTTTTATATAAAGTCAACTAGTTTAAGAACCAGCGAATTTCACGGGTTGGTAAAAGAAAATATCTTCAGTATCACCATTACCATTGATATAAATATTATGATTTTATACACGTTAAAACACAAACGAATAGAATAGAGTACGACAAATTGAAATACATGAATATGCAACGATCACAATCGTTGAAAATCTCTTTATAAACCACATTAATTGTTTTATCTGTAACACATGCCTTTAACATTCAATGAGCCAAAAAACACATAATTATCCATAACATAACCATTGCAATAAAAACATATTAAACCTGACGATCAGATAATTGAATAAATGTAAATGAATTTAAAGTATTAGAGACAAAAAGGTAGAAACTCCATATAAACATTTTTCGCCATGTGTAAATTTTGCCATGTGTAAAATGTTGTCTCCTTGCGACTGCTAAAAAAGTTGTACCATATTTATATATAGTTGTACCTACGGCCCAAGTTCTTCCCTTTTAATTCTGGCTTATTTGACCATAGGATCCCAGCCCACATCTTCCAGATGACCCAATCATTACGACCTATACATAACCATATAAAGCAGTTGACTTTTTAGTCAAAATAATACATATGACTAACTCACCTGGGTATCGGAATTTCAATCCATGCTTATGCTATAAGACTTGTAGCTTGCGCATGCCCGTTGACCCGTTCATTGAACATGCTTAGTCTAGCCTTCACCTATAGCGGATTTAGAAACACACTCCAAATGAATAGTTTGCTTTTCTCTCCGGGTTCAGGTTCAGGTGGTGTACGGTATCCATATAGCAACTGGTACACCCTCCACTCTCATTATTGATGACAATTAGTTCAAAGTCAACTATTCTTAAAAATCTATCTGTTAAAACCCTTTGAAGTACCAAGTTTGACTTTTTTAAGTCAAATCCCACCTGATAAAAAAATATAGATAGAAAAATTGCACAAATATCTATCATTTTCATATAAAAACAGCCTTAAACTTTTAGCAATTATTATTGTTATCATTATTCAAACCCTTAAAAAATATAAACACAACAAACACAAAAGAAAATGATGAATGAAGAAGTACCTTGGGGGTCCCATTGTGACTTTTCAGCTCTAGCAACCAGGTTCACACCAAACTGTAAAAAGAACAAAAAAGCTAAATGTTAGTTTGCAAAAAAATAAAAGTACTGGTGCTTAATTCAGAAAACTTATAAAACATGGTGCCCAAAAGCTAAACAACAGAATGATTAGTGTGGCGGTGAAATTGGTTTTAATAATAATAACAATACATAAACTATAACAAATTACGAAAGTTGATTAGGAGAATACTTAATTAAATCATTTAGCTTGTATGCATATGAATAAAGAACCAAACATCAAGAGATATGATACAGTGACATGGCTAAAAAGAAAAGGCAATAATATAAAAAACTAAAAAAAAGAACAAAAATACCAAGCCAAGTCTGTAAACCTGTATAGTTACTTATCTGGCAAAAGATCACTGTTTAAGATTATTGTTCAAGTCTGTAAACCTGTATAGTTACTTATTTGTATAAATTAATATAGAAAACTGTATTACGATCAATAACTTTAAAAGAAATAAACGGACAAACGCTATATTATATATGATCGATGATCGATGATCAATAACATCAATCACGATTCAAGAGGATCGAGAAGAGACATACCTGGAAAAAATGCCAGTTCAAATCAATCACAAATGCACTGCAAATGAAAAATTGGTAAAATAATTAGGCCAAATAATTATTTAAACTGAAAATATTAACATAATAATTAGCGTCGGATCCCTAAATACAAATAAAAATGACTTTTAATGGCTGCGTAATACCTTAATGGTAGCAAACAGGGCAGTAGCCTTCCTTGCTATCCAACCTCGAACACGGTTTTTTTTACAAAAGTCATCACATCCGGAAACCGAACTCTGGACTGAACGAACAAATATAAGTTACAGTTCCATATACCGACAATGCCAGTAGGTAGGGTGTCGTTGCCAACATAATTATTAAAAATACCTTATGACCAATTAACACAGGGCTCGGAATAGGTTTTGTGGTTCTCATGACTGCATAACAGGTTGCAAGAAGAAAACAGCGCACTCGCCATCCATGCTAGCAACATCGAACCAAGTTTTTTTTTTTTTACCAAAGTCATCACAGCCGGAAATCAAACTCGGGACGCAACGACCGAATATAGCTTTCAAATCAATCAGAAATGCACTGCAAACGAAAAATTGGTAAAATAATTAGGCCAAATAAATATTTAAACTGAAAATATTAACATAATAATTAGCGTCGGGTCCCTAAATAAAAAAAATGATTTCTAATGGCTGCGTAATACCTTAATGGTAGCAAACAGGGCAGTAGCCTTCCTTGCTATCCAACATCGAACACAGTTTTTTTTACAAAAGTCATCACATCTGGAAACCGAACTCGGGACGGAACGAACAAATATAAGTTACAGTTCCATATACCGACAATGCTAGTAGGTAGGGTGTCGTTGCCAACATCATTATAACCTCCATCCTTTCATTCGGTCGCGAGTCAGTTCCATATACCGACAATGCCTTAATGGTAGCAAACAGGGCAGTAGCCTTCCTTGCTATCCAACCTCGAACACAGTTTTTTTTACAAAAGTCATCACGTCCGGAAACCGAACTCGGGACGGAACGAACAAATATAACTTACAGTTCCATATACCGACAATGCCAGTAGGTAGGGTGTTGTCACGGCCCCCGACCCGGTTTGACCCGTTTCAGGAGCCGCGGGATAGAAAATCCCGTGGTATTTATTTAACAGCGGAAGTTTCTTCAGGATCATTTTAAAAATGAAATATTTCCCGATTTATTTAATTCACAACTTCGGGATAAAACCCGGTAATTTACAATCTTGAGATTTCACAAAGAAATCTTTTATTTTATAAAACATGTTTCCTTATTTTATACGGAGCCACTTCCTTAAGCTTGTAGTGCTTCACGGCACTTTTCCTGGATCACAACAGATCACCTGAAACATGTTTGAAAAAGGTTTTGTCAGTGGGAAATACTGAGTGAATCATTCTATTTACTAAAACGACTCATTTGTTATAATTTACAGTATTAAGAGAGATTACAATGTTTCAGATATCAAACCAACTACCCACAGTATTTGTCACTCGACCCATTGGCCCATTCGTCCAATGGTGTCTGTGACTATGGTCATATCACCCATTGGCTAACTTGTTGTCCAATGGTGAAGATTATCAAGTAATGTATACAAAACCCCACATACCGGTTGTAACTTGGTGATTACATAAACTTAATCACTGTAATTATAATCTTTGAAAATAAACATGCTTTTGTAAACAAATTTGATAAAAAGAGAATGACTCACATTGCAGATTTATTATGAACAGAGCTTAGCCTACTGATTAGCCTTGATAACCTAGTTCAATTAATCATGCACACAAACTAGGTTAGTAACTTAATACAGCATTTACGATAACTCACGAGATTAAAACCTTCACAACGAATGACAAAGTGCGATACTTAAACATCCATCGATTTAACGACGAATGACAAAGCATAAACCCTAATGTGGGCAGCACTTAAACATCCATTGGATAGTTTAATCGATCCGACATTGAATCGTAGCAGCGATCGAGTTATTACCCTGTATTGCGGCAGTACTTCGTGATCAGTGTGTGTTTTGGAACTGTTTTGATTATAACTGTCACACCCTGGCTTTGCGGAAGCGTGGTTAATTTGGTGTGACTTCTTAATACCATAGCTTAATCATAACAAAGCTATATGAGTTAAAAACATGCAAGATCATCCATTAAGTTTTGAAAACCAAATACAGTACCATTGTTTTAACGGGAACATACCCTAACAACCATAACCTTGTTCAACAGACATTACAAACTTGAAACATAACATAAACATGGTTTAAGGACTGTGTCTTGTCCAGGAAAGAGACACATCCCCTAAACCCCGGATGACCTCGGAAACTAGTGCAGCGGAAAACATGCCATACCGTGCCAGATCTCGTTAATTTCCTGAAATACATGTAAGTTGAAAAATCAACAATAATGTTGAGCGAGTTCATGTGTAAGTGAGTATGTAAAACACTTGTGAGTATAGTAATAATCGTGGTATGTAGCCAATAAGGGGACTTGTGATCACCAATGGTTTGCAAGGCCACTGATATATGTGAAGTGCAAATAGGGAGACTCAAACCTAGCAGATTTCGCCACGGCATTTGTATGTGGACAAAGTCACCCCAAGGTCCGTTTCTAGTTTGGCCTGGGGCTGGGCTCGCTACACCCAGATAGATCTACCGCTCCTGTCCCTCGGTCCCGACATGAGGACTAATGGCCTCATATTGCTCCTACCCACTCACATGATCGGAATAAAACACCTCCTTACGCTAACCATACCGTATATAAAGCACTTGTAAACAAAGTAACATGTATTTCACCCCCGCAGTTAAGAAAACTGAAAACAGTTAGAGAAAAGGGGGACATGAACTCACAGTGAAGCGTCTCTACCAAGTATCTCCAAATCAGAAAGCTGTGCGACGACCTACAAGTGCTAATTCTATTAGACGGACGGCCGTGCCTTAGCTTTATAGTTTAAGTTTTTGGGAAATAGTTAGACAACTATTTCGTGTTTACATTTTGTATATACTTGGTAGTTAATTTCCTTCCCAAGGATGGGGGATACAATACATGTGCGTAAGTTACGTTTTAACAATCGAGTGGTAATATAATTACCGGTGTAACTTATATATTCATGTGAAAGCGTTTGTATTATTTTGGATCGTTAACGTTTGTAAATATTATTTTTACTCTAAAAATAATATTTATGTATTTTCACAAACATAATCATAAACAGTGTTGTGACAATATATATATTTATCACGTTAACTTTTGTGAAAATCCCACCTCCGTATATTTAGTAAATAAAGTTATGGCGAAATTTATATTTCGAAAATATGTCAAAAATAATTCTAACACTTGTGGTGTAAATAATTCTAAGTGTTAGGGTTTTAGAAAAATTTCGCCAGAGTTTCCTCTGTAACTGGAGGTGGCCACGCTTTCAAGCGTATCATTTTCTTTTAACAAATCAATCAATCAATGTTCTCAACATTATCAAACAACTTTTCAACATTTTGACTAGTCAAAGGTAGACATAATCGCAAAAATATACGAACTTGTGGTTTGTCTAAAAATATGTAGTAACTCTTTTTACTTATACTGGATCTTTTGTGTAAATAATCCGATTTCGTAAAAACCTCGTTTTTAGAGAAAATCCATCTTTACAACTTCTAGTAACTTTTGTCAAAACTAGTTCTTTGTCGGATCTTTTCATTTCACAAGTGTTTACACACTTGTGGTTTATAAAATACGCTTATTATTGTAAGATCCATCTTTCAAAATACATGGTTTCCTTGATATGTGGTCCTTTGAAAATACCGGGTGTAGATACGTAGATCTACTAGTTTTAAACATCTTTGTACAAGTTAAAACATGTTTACACAAGTAAAGCATTTTTACACAAGTTCATGCTTCGTGTGTGGTAGAGTTTCACCTTTTAACCCTTGTATCATTCAAAAACGAGCTTATGTTAAGATCCATGATCTTACTAAACCGGGTTAAACGATGATCCGAGCTACCACATCATAGATCGAGTCTCAATAACCTCATATTTCAAATACTACAACTTTTACACAACTTAAATGCTATTAACCACCATTTTTCATGTTTTTAGTAGACTTTTGTGCATCATCTTGCATTTTAACGAGATTTAACCGACATAATTCCTTTTAACCACTTTAGTATAGTTTAAAAACAAGTTTTAAGTGTTATACCTCTAGCTCGAGGCTAGGGAAGATTCTTGATGAAAAACGCGTGGATAAAAGCTAAGCAACGAGGTCCTTCGTGTTCCGTTTGCTCCAAGGCTCCTAATACGTGACCCTTAACGCGTGTGTGAGCTTGGAATGGCTTGCTTGAAAATCGAAAATGGATGGGTGAATGAGGGGTGTTCGGCCGAGAGTGTAAGGGAGAGGGAGAGAGAGTTTGGTCTTGAGTTGTGAGTTGTGAAGTGATTAGGGTGTTAAGTGGTAAACTTATAGACAAAGATTAGTGGTATTATCTAATGGATTTTGTGCCTTCTTGATTCTAAACAATGGGATTATAATAATAAATCAAGTACCAAGTATTGTCTCCCCATAGTTGGGGCCGATTAAAAGGGGGGGGGGGGTACCTTGTTCGATTTCAACTAGGTGGTTAGGAAGTTAGTTATGTTAAACTAAGTTAAGTTAAGTGTTTAACCTAGTTAGTTATGTATAGCGTGTTATGACGGGTGTTAGGGTAATCAGGGACCCTAACTGGCTCAGAAAAATATAGTTAGTGAAAATAATAATATTTTCATGTTCCGGGTAAAGTCCGGTTGCTCGGTTGGATAGTAATCCGTTAAAGCGTTACTAAAGCTTTAAAGTGTCGTTATTGTTACTTTTAGTGACACAACTTGTTTCCAATACTTTAGAAAGTGTCTAGTAGTATTTTCCCCATGTTTTGGCACTTTACTAGTCAGCTAGAAGCTGAATTATTTACTAAAGTGCTGTGTTTTGTACTTAAAGTACGTTTTAGGCACATCCAATCAGTGTATCTTATTCCTAGAGACGCAGTTCTACAACCCTTGTATCCCTACACTCACTACTAGTGTAGCCAAATATCTCAGGCTCTTATAGGCCTTGGAGGCAGTGTTTGCCTGATGCTGGCTTTATCAGCATGTTCAGTAGGTTATCCGTGTATTGTGCTACTGTGCTTTTTGTGCATCATGTTTGTCACTAAGGTGCCGTATGTAAATAATGTAGTGACGATAAGTAAAGTATGATGCAAGTAAGTACATGTATCAGATATCAAGTAGCAGTTCATCAGCTAGTACAAGCAAGCACAGTACTTAAGCAGTAATTAATCATTAATTAAGTCGTACGGATACCTGGTTTAGTGCGGGTTGTCACATTCTCCCCCCGTTAAATAAATTTCGTCCCGAAATTTAAGTTCTGCTTGTAGAAGCAGGGTTCTTAGGAAAAAGGTGGGGGTATTTCTCTTTCATCCGGTCCTCACGCTCCCAGGTGAACTCAGGACCATGTCTGGCATTCTTACAAAAGTCATCACGTCCGGAAACCGAACTCGGGACGGAAACCGAAATTTAAGTTCTGCTTGTAGAAGCAGGGTTCTTACAAAAGTCATCACGTCCGGAAACCGAACTCGGGACGGAACGAACAAATATAACTTACAGTTCCATATACCGACAATGCCAGTAGGTAGGGTGTTGTCACGGCCCCCGACCCGGTTTGACCCGTTTCAGGAGCCGCGGGACAGAAAATCCCGTGGTATTTATTTAACAGCGGAAGTTTCTTCAGGATCATTTTAAAAATGAAATATTTCCCGATTTATTTAATTCACAACTTCGGGATAAAACCCGGTAATTTACAATCTTGAGATTTCACAAAGAAATCTTTTATTTTATAAAACATGTTTCCTTATTTTATACTGAGCCACTTCCTTAAGCTTGTAGTGCTTCACGGCACTTTTCCTGGATCACAACAGATCACCTGAAACATGTTTGAAAAAGGTTTTGTCAGTGGGAAATACTGAGTGAATCATTCTATTTACTAAAACGACTCATTTGTTATAATTTACAGTATTAAGAGAGATTACAATGTTTCAGATATCAAACCAACTACCCACAGTATTTGTCACTCGACCCATTGGCCCATTCGTCCAATGGTGTCTGTGACTATGGTCATATCACCCCTTGGCTAACTTGTTGTCCAATGGTGAAGATTATCAAGTAATGTATACAAAACCCCACATACCGGTTGTAACTTGGTGATTACATAAACTTAATCACTGTAATTATAATCTTTGAAAATAAACATGCTTTTGTAAACAAATTTGATAAAAAGAGAATGACTCACATTGCAGATTTATTATGAACAGAGCTTAGCCTACTGATTAGCCTTGATAACCTAGTTCAATTAATCATGCACACAAACTAGGTTAGTAACTTAATACAGCATTTACGATAACTCACGAGATTAAAACCTTCACAACGAATGACAAAGTGCGATACTTAAACATCCATCGATTTAACGACGAATGACAAAGCATAAACCCTAATGTGGGCAGCACTTAAACATCCATTGGATAGTTTAATCGATCCGACATTGAATCGTAGCAGCGATCGAGTTATTACCCTGTATTGCGGCAGTACTTCGTGATCAGTGTGTGTTTTGGAACTGTTTTGATTATAACTTAGCGTATAATTTGAAATTGAACGTCGAACGAACACTCAATTGCATGAAACAGACGCTACTATTTATACTTGAAAAATGCCCCCCTCGCGCCACGCGAAAGGTTCCCTTGCGCGCGTCGCGTGGCGCGAGAGACCCTAGTCTATCATAGGCTTGCTTTGTGTCCCAGTAGCTTAGCTGAGTTGGCCGTTTGATCAATTCGCAATACACGTAAAACTGTGTGGATATTACCGAGTAGGGTTTACCCCCCCTGAGTTTTAGGGGCCCTGATCCTAATTCCGATTGTTCTGAAAATTTTAGGGTTTGTGCAGAATCACTTGAGTGTCTCAATTTAAGGTTTCCTTTTGGACAATTAAAATAATAATTAGGACTTTTTAATGAGAGTTGTTACATTCTCCCCACCTTAATAAAATCTCGTCCTCGAGATTTACTGGAATAAATGAGGATACTTTCGCTTCATTTCTGATTCCAGCTCCCAAGTGTATTCAGCTCCTCTCTTTGAATCCCATATTACTTTAACCAGAACTAGTCGTTTATGTTTGAGAAATTTGATCTTTCGATCCTCAATTTGAAGAGGTTTCTCAACAAATTTCAGCTTTTCGTTTACCTCTATATCTCGAAGAGGTACTACCAGTGATTCATCTGATAAGCATTTCTTGAGATTGGATACATGAAATACATCACGTACTCCAGCTAATTCTTCTGGTAATTGTAAACGATAAGCAACTGGTCCTATACGTTGGATCACTGAAAATGGTCCTACGTACCTTGGACTTAGCTTTCCTTTCTTTCCGAATCTAACTACTCATTTCCAAGGAGAAACTTTTAATAGTACTTTGTCTCTTACTTGGAATTCAAGTGGCTTGAGCCGATTATCTGCATAACTCTTCTGACGATCACGAGCCATCTTCAGTCTTTCCTTGATTTGAGTAATCTTATCAGTCGTCTCTTGCACTATTTCAGGTCCTGACAATTGATTTTCTCCTATTTCTGCCCAACAAATTGGAGTTCTGCACTTTCTTCCATACAGTGCTTCAAATGGAGCAGTTTCAATGCTTGAATGATAACTATTGTTATAGGAGAATTCAATTAAGGGTAGGTGATCATCCCAATTCCCACCAAAATCTATTACACATGCTCTAAGCATGTCTTCTAGAGTTTGGATCGTTCTTTCACTTTGCCCGTCCGTTTGAGGATGATATGCAGTACTCAGATTTAGTCGAGTTCCCATAGCTTGCTGGAAACTTTTCCAAAAATGAGAAGTGAAACGACTATCCCTATCTGATACAATGGAGAGTGGAACTCCATGTAGAGATACGACTTCATCCACATACAACTTTGCCAATCTTTCCATACTAAAGGTTTCTTTCATAGGCAGAAAGTGAGCAGATTTGGTTAATCGATCCACAATTACCCAAATCGCATCATTACCTTTTCTGGTTTTGGGTAACTTAGTAACAAAATCCATTGTTATAAGTTCCCATTTCCATATAGGCATTTCTAATTGTTGTAGTAACCCTGAAGGTTTCTGATGTTCTGCTTTTACTTGTGAACAAGTGAGACATTTAGAAACATATCGCGCTATATCCTTTTTCATTCCTATCCACCAGAAGTTCTTTCTTAAATCTTGGTACATCTTATTGTTTCCTGGGTGCATAGTATACCTAGATTTATGAGCTTCTTCTAAAATCTTAGGTCTTAAGTTTCCTTGCTTAGGCACCCAAATTCTATTTTTGTGGAATCTCCAAATTCCATCTGCTCCCTGTTCTAATTCCTTTATTCGTCCTTTCATTCCTTCAGTATCATCCTTGATTGCTGTAACTTGAACATTCTTTAATTGTTCCATTAAATCTATTTGTAGATTTAATCTGAGAGCACGAACTCGTCCTTGTTTCTCATAATACTTACGACTCAAGGCATCTGCAACTACATTTGCCTTTCCTTCGTGATATTGAATATCGCAGTCGTAGTCACTTAGAATTTCCATCCATCTCCTTTGCCTCATGTTTAACTCTTTTTGCCCAAATATATATCTTAAACTTTTATGATCTGTATAAACAGTAAATTTACTTCCATACAGATAATGTCTCCAAATTTTTAGGGCAAAAATTACGGCTCCTAATTCTAAATCATGAGTCGTATAATTTTCTTCGTGCTTTTTCAATTCCCTTGAAGCATATGCAATCACCTTTTTGCGTTGCATAAGCACACATCCATATCCTAGTTTTGAAGCATCACAATATACTTCAAAATCTTCAGTTCCTTATGGTAAGGCTAAGATTGGAGCATTTGTTAATTTCTGCTTCAAAATCCTAAAAGCTTCTTCTTGCTTAGATCCCCATTCAAACTTAACTGCTTTACAGGTTAGCTTAGTTAATGGAACAGCTATCTTTGAAAAATCCTTAATAAACCGTCTATAGTATCCAGCTAAACCTATAAAACTTCTAATTTCCATTGCTGTTTGTGGAACCTTCCAATTGGTAATTGCCTCTATCTTAGCAGGATCTACGTGAATACCTTCGTGATTCACCATATGTCCTAGGAATTGCACTTCTTTTAACCAAAATTCACACTTCGAGAATTTGGCATAAAGCTTTTCTTTTCTTAACAAAGTTAAGAGTGCATGCAAATGCTGACAGTGTTCATCCTGACTTTTGGAATAAATAAGTATATCGTCTGTGAAAACAATTACAAATTTATCCAAATACGGTTTACAGATCCTATTCATCATGTCCATGAATGCAGCAGGTGCATTTGTTAATCCAAAGGACATGACTGTAAACTCGTAATGACCATACCTAGTTCTGAAAGCAGTTTTAGGTATGTCTTCTTCTTGTACCTTCAATTGATGATATCCGGAGCGTAAGTCTATCTTAGAAAAATATCTAGCTCCTTGAAGTTGATCAAACAGATCATCAATCCTAGGTAATGGGTATCGATTCTTAATTGTAACCTTATTCAATTCTCTATAATCGATACACATTCTCATTAAACCATCCTTTTTCTTAACAAACAATACTGGTGCTCCCCACGGGGATGAACTAGGTTGTATGAATCCTTTACTTAGTAATTCATCTAATTGCTTTTTCAGTTCTAACATTTCTGTGGGTGCTAACCGATAAGGTGCCTTGGCTATCGGTGTAGTTACTGGAATTAGATGAATCCTAAATTCCACTTCCCTATCTGGTGGTAATCCTGGTAACTCTTCTGGAAATACATCTGGATATTCTGAGACTACAGGAATTTCCTTAAGTTCTTTACCCTTACTGCTAATGATTACCGAAATCATATACACTATTCCTTGCTTTCGTTCATAACTAGCAACTTTCATTACTGATATGAACTTCATGGGCTTACGTGGTTTATTTCCTGTAATTGTGATTATTTCCCCAGTAGGTGCCTGAATTTCAATAGAGTTTTTATCACAAAGGATTCGAGCATGGTTGGTCACTAACCAATCCATTCCTAACACAACATCAAATTCGGCTAAGTTCATAGGTAATAGGGTTGCAGAGAATTTATGTCCTAAAAGTTCTATATTTCCTTCTTGCAAAACTTTATCTATTTTAACTGAATTTCCATCTGCCGTTTCGACTGTAAAAATCTGTCTGAGTTGGGTTAAAGGTAAGTTAAGAGTTTGGCAGAATAAAGTATTTATAAAACTTTGGTTTGCACCAGAGTCAAATAATACTTTTGCATAAATGTTGTGAACTAAGAACGTACCAGCTATCACGTCAGGAATGAGTTCTGCCTCTTGAGTAGTTAGCTGGAATGCTCTGACATTCTTCTTTGTAGCTCCAACTGGTGGTTTAGCTTTGTTGTCTGCTGGTTTGACCAATTTCGGGCAATCTGGCCTGAAATGTCCAGTTTCTCCACAATTGTAACAAATTGTGGATTTCTTCCTACAGTTTTCTTCACGATGTCCTGTCATTTTGCAAAAGTTGCAAATTATATTACATCTTCCAAAATGTTTCCTTTTGCAATTTCTGCAGAATGGCGGATTTGAGGGTTGCCCTGTTCCTCTTCTCTTGAAGTTGCTATTATTACCCGTACGAAATCCCTGGGTAATTTTCTGAGCCAATTATTTCTTTCTGTCTTCATCTCTTGTGTGCACCAGTTCGTCGGTTAGGGTGTTAGCTAATTCCACAGCATCGTCAATAGTGCGTGGTCTCGCAGCTTTAACAATGTTACGGATTTCGCTAATTAGTCCCCAAATATAGCGAGAAATGAGTACCGGTTCTGGCGAAGCCAGCGTTGGTACCACTCTAGCATATTCAAAGAATGTCGAAGTATAACCGCGACAATCTACACCCATCATCCGATGATTTAGGAACTTATTTGTCATTTGTTCCTTTTCATATTCGGGATAGAATTTTCTTTCGACAAGACTTTTAAATTCTCCCCAGTTCAGGGCATACGCCATTGTTCTTCCTTTGGCTTGTAACACTGTGTTCCACCATTCTAGCGCTCCTTCTTTGAAAAGATTCGACGCATACATGACCTGATCATCTTTGGCACATTTACTTATTGCAATTACTGCTTCGGTTTTCTCTAACCAACGCAGTGATGCCGTTGCTCCTTCATTGCCTGCAAATTCAGTGGGTTTACAAGCAAGAAATTCTTTGAAAGTGCAACCAGGTGTTGCAGTTTTCATTTTCTTAG
The DNA here is from genome assembly GCA_030545235.1 of Helianthus tuberosus. Classification (NCBI taxonomy): domain Eukaryota; kingdom Viridiplantae; phylum Streptophyta; class Magnoliopsida; order Asterales; family Asteraceae; genus Helianthus; species Helianthus tuberosus. The sequence goes on from CM060396.1 coordinate 66,440,413, forward strand.
GGAGCGAAGCTTGTCATGGTTCATTATCATGATTAACATGATCATTGCCTCCGTTTACGCTATTACTGAAATTATCTTCAGAAATACGTTTGCTATGAATGATTTGTTGAGGTTCAACCGGTTTCTGGACAGCAGCGGCTATTGCTGGAATAGCATTAGCTATTCCTTGAGCCACAATATTTTCTATATCTTGTCTAGTCATAAATCGATCCTCCTGATGTTGTTCAGATTGATTAACTTCGTTAACTGGTTCATTACCAACATTTGACATCTGGTAAATAAATTTTATATAAATAATTAGTATAGATACAAATATAATAAAATAGTTTGCACATATTCACATTAACATGTATAATCAAAAGTTATCGGTTTCCCGAGTTTCATTTCTATATATTATATTATGCCTCGTACACACGATTATCATACAACGTTTTATTGTTAAGTTATTACACATACTGGTTCTTATGATTATTTATTAAACAAATATTCCTGCAAACTCCCATTATCTGGTCAACTAATTTCTTAAAAACGATGCTCCCTTTCGTCGTACTTCCAAGTAACTCTTTCTCCAACATCCCTAATCCTATTTCCTGCATTAATTAACTCTTCGCCCCAAAGACGAAGTTCAGCCAGATTCTCCGGGCTCATAGTTGGGTATAGTGGAGGTTCTGGGTCAACTTGTGGGAAAAATGTATCAGGGTTGTTTAAAAGATTTTGGTATTGCCAATCAGTTGTCCACCATTCATCTAATTCTACTGGTAGTGGTTGAGGTTGGACAATAGGATCTGGAATAGCAGGTTCCAGATTGATTGGAATTGGAGCTTCTAGTGGGTAGCTGAAAAGATCTTCTTCAGTAAATTATAAATATAAGATTTGGGTTAGCTGGTTCAAGGTTTCCATCGGCAGGTCCGATGAGGTCACTCATCACTAGTTTATGATCTAAAACTTCCCAGGGAGTCATTTTCTGTTTCTGTCTAGAACTTTCTCCGACTTCTCTTTCTATTTGCTTAAAACTCTTCTCAGATTCTATCTCTACTTGATTAATATTTTCCTCAATTTCTACCCCTTTTCCTTTGTCTTTTGGTTCTTCAGTTTTGGTAACCTTTCTTGTTGCTGGCTTTTTCCTACGTACACGCCTCCAGCCCACAAATCTGCTTCTTTTCTTGGGTTTAGGTTTTGCCAGTGGTTTGGATTGAAATTCCATGGGTTCTTCTTTATCAGCGAAATAACCGGTGAATTCCTTGGAAACTTCTATCTTAACGGGATAGAGGTTAAGATTTTCTAAAGCTTCAGATATCTCATTCATGCTGTTTAGCATATATGCAAAATACATTCCAAATGTTAAAATAAAATAACAAAATTTCATAGATAACCCTTAAATATTATTGCATACCATACATAAAACAACTGACAAGTAAAATATACTACGATTTACTGTGAACTTATTTATTTATTGAATAAGGTTTCTGGATTGTAGATAAATAAAGATGCTAAAACTTGAGTTAGAGTATTTAGAGATTTGCATTTTCTGCTACTGTGGCTAGCATATAAAGATCTGCCCATTTCTCATCTAATTTGTCCTCCCAAGGTGTTTTACTGGTTAATTCCTGGGTTTCCTGTTTAATCTTCTTTTCTCGGTTTTTCTTTATTTCCTTCTGACTTTTCCTAATAATCAAACTTCTTTTATTAGGAGAAAGTGATTTCTCATAATGTGCTTTTCTTACAAATATTCCTTCTTCAGGAATTCCATAAGGTTTTGTTTGGGATGAACTTCCATTCTCGTTAGATGACCTATCTAGTTTAAGATAGATATTTGACAGCTTTTGTTTACCTATACTGTAATTAACAAATAATCAAATAAAACACATAATCACATAATTAGCAATTAGTAAAATTAAGTATTTCTAAATACTTAATAGGCTTAGATCAGTGGCTCTGATACCACATTTTTCTGTCACGGCCCCCGACCCGATTTGACCCGTTTCAGGAGCCGCGGGACAGAAAATCCCGTGGTATTTATTTAACAGCGGAAGTTTCTTCAGGATCATTTTAAAAATGAAATATTTCCCGATTTATTTAATTCACAACTTCGGGATAAAACCCGGTAATTTACAATCTTGAGATTTCACAAAGAAATCTTTTATTTTATAAAACATGTTTCCTTATTTTATACTGAGCCACTTCCTTAAGCTTGTAGTGCTTCACGGCACTTTTCCTGGATCACAACAGATCACCTGAAACATGTTTGAAAAAGGTTTTGTCAGCGGGAAATACTGAGTGAATCACTCTATTTACTAAAACGACTCATTTGTTATAATTTACAGTATTAAGAGAGATTACAATGTTTCAGATATCAAACCAACTACCCACAGTATTTGTCACTCGACCCATTGGCCCATTCGTCCAATGGTGTCTGTGACTATGGTCATATCACCCCTTGGCTAACTTGTTGTCCAATGGTGAAGATTATCAAGTAATGTATACAAAACCCCACATACCGGCTGTAACTTGGTGATTACATAAACTTAATCACTGTAATTATAATCTTTGAAAATAAACATGCTTTTGTAAACAAATTTGATAAAAGAGAATGACTCACATTGCAGATTTATTATGAACAGAGCTTAGCCTACTGATTAGCCTTGATAACCTAGTTCAATTAATCATGCACACAAACTAGGTTAGTAACTTAATACAGCATTTACGATAACTCACGAGATTAAAACCTTCACAACGAATGACAAAGTGCGATACTTAAACATCCATCGATTTAACGACGAATGACAAAGCATAAACCCTAATGTGGGCAGCACTTAAACATCCATTGGATAGTTTAATCGATCGGACATTGAATCGTAGCAGCGGTCGAGTTATTACCCTGTATTGCGGCAGTACTTCGTGATCAGTGTGTGTTTTGGAACTGTTTTGATTATAACTCAGCGTATAATTTGAAATTGAACGTCGAACGAACACTCAATTGCATGAAACAGACGCTACTATTTATACTTGAAAAATGCCCCCCTCGCGCCACGCGAAAGGTTCCCTTGCGCGCGTCGCGTGGCGCGAGAGACCCTAGTCTATCATAGGCTTGCTTTGTGTCCCAGTAGCTTAGCTGAGTTGGCCGTTTGATCAATTTCGCAATACACGTAAAACTGTGTGGATATTACCGAGTAGGGTTTACCCCCCCTGAGTTTTAGGGGCCCTGATCCTAATTCCGATTGTTCTGAAAATTTTAGGGTTTGTGCAGAATCACTTGAGTGTCTCAATTTAAGGTTTCCTTTTGGACAATTAAAATAATAATTAGGACTTTTTAATGAGAGTTGTTACAGGTGTCGTTGCCAACATCATTATTAAAAATACCTTATGACCAATTAACACAGGGCTCAGAATAGGTATTGTGGTTCTCATGGCTGCATAACAGGTTGCAAGAAGAAAACAACGCACTCGCCATCCATGCTATGCAACATCGAACCAAGTTTTTTTTTACCAGAGTCATCACAGCCGGAAATCAAACTCGGGACGCAACGACCGAATATAGCTTTCAAATCAATCACAAATGCACTGCAAATGAAAAATTGGTAAAATAATTAGGCCAAATAAATATTTAAACTGAAAATATTAACATAATAATTAGCGTCGGATCCCTAAATACAAAATTTTTATACATCTATACTTGTTTCTAAAATTTTTAATCACAGTTAGCCCAAACTTCACTAAAAGTCATGTTTTAGTTTAATAATCATCAAAACCTTATAAAATCACTTTTGTAAAACCATTTATCAAAAGAGTATGTGAGCAGCCCCAAAACCCATTAAAAAATACCATAACGGGGGCGTATAAAACTCACCTTTGATGTTCCCTAAGAATACTTTACGAACTCACGGTTTGTACACCATGATTCAGCCCCGAACCACTTGAGCATGCCGCCTTGTTTATGATATGTATTTGCAGCCATGAACCACTCGAGCTTGCCGCCTTAAATTAATATATGTTTTTGCAGCCATGGATCAAACCAACGTCACTTAAGCATTCAAACAACCACATAACCACTTGAACGTACATAATAACATGCTGAATCAGGAAGAGAATGTATACATATACCTCATCGTTAATACTAACCAGCCGAAGGAAAAGAGCCTCCGCCGTGAAAGGTTTCAACATCTTCACCGTTCCCTTCGTACCTTTCTTCGTAATCTGTCATCTTAAGTTAACATTACTGTAAATCAATTTAACATTATTACCAGATCTTCCTCCATGGTAAATGTTCCAGATTCAAGTACTGAATCAATCACTTCACTCACAAAAGTTTTATAACATTAATCATACGGATTGAGGGAATTAGGATATTAGAAACTTACAATTTATTCAATGAACTAAAACCACACAATCAGAATCCGATCTCATACCCTAGCCCTCAAATTCTTTCTGGATCTTTGAAGTTTGGAGATCTGAAAATCGCACATATCATATTTAGGGTTTTTGTAGAAACGTAGGATTATAAGATTAAAATTTAACATACCGAGATTCACTTCAGAGGGTAACGATTTAGGATGAATAAGAGACATATAAGAATTGCCTCGCTGAGAATTAGGGTTTATGAAAAAAAAAACATATGTGGAACAGATTAAGGATCGAAAATAACTTACCGTGTTGCCTTCAATCGATGCTTTCAATCCTTGCTTTAGACACCTAGGTTTGTGATTTGCAAAATAAGATATGGAAAGATTGAGGAGAGAGATGCGGTGCGAAGATGAAACGTACAGGAGAAGCAGAATAGAGGAGAATAGAGGAAAAGAGAGTTTGCCGCCCATGTACCAATTCTCTGCTCAAAGAGACATGCCACATCAATAAATGATTGCTTAAGAAAAGGACATGTGGCATTAAGTGTATTTTTTTAGTATAATAGGTAGACTAGCTAGAAATCTTTGAGCCCACGCATTCAAATGTTTCAAACAATTTTTTAAAACATCAAAATGGGTATGTATGTATGTATGTATTGGTGAACAACTTTATAAGATCATACATGTATTGTTGTTCTGATAGTATCTACGATTTCAAACATGGACCCTCCGGTTAAGGAGAACACAACGCGGGGGGGGGGGGGGGGGAGCAAACCATACAAGCGAAGCATAAGTGAAATCGTGTAAAGATCTTATCATCATACTCAACTAAACAAAATGAATATACGATAAAAGTATCACCTCTATGTACAACACTACAACTTATAACAAACTAACTTAACAAACGTACATGACTCGACTAACTCTATACAAACTAATATCCCCCTCCCTTCAAGCTGAGCGTACTTCATCAACGTGAAGTTTGGACCGCGGAGTGTCGAAACAAACAGAAAACAACCCTTTGGTCAATAAATCGGCAATCTGAATAGCAGTAGCAAATAGCATACACATAGTCTAAGTCAAAACCATATCTTAGATGAAACGCAAGTCAATCTCTAGATATTTCGTTCACTGATGAAACACTAGATTGATAGCAAGATAAGTTGCTCCAATGTTATCACACCAAATAGTCGGTGGACATGACAAAGAAATATGAAACTCCTGCAAAACTGAAGTAATCCAGTGAATCTCTACAGTAATATAACCAAGAACACGATACTTATCCTCTATGCTAGATTGAGCAACAATTTGTTGTTTTTTAGAGCTCTAACTAATAAGGTTGGGTCCAAGTGTAAGTCTCAAATCACCAATCTACAGTGATAGTGATCGATTTCAAGCCTAAACATCTATCGATTAGGTGTTTGTGAATGAATAATCATGTAAAAGAGAAGAAACTCGACGAAAAATGAAAACTGAGACACGCGAATCCATAAAAACAATGTTCCAGTCGATTGATAAAACTAAAAGCTCCAATAATCAGCTAAGTAAAGCACACGGTTACACGTATTTCGAGATACACACCCTTAAACGCCTAACCGCAAAATGAACAAAAACAAGGCATGCATAGGTACCGGTGATGACACACTATGTAACCTTTTCATTTCTTTGATCGATATATGAGTCAGTTGACCAGGGCATATTTTAAGCAAAACTTTCATCTAAGGGCATGTTTGGATGAGCTTTTCCATTTCTCTTTGTTGACTTTTAAACCTCCTTATCTCCTTTTTGGAAAAGTCACAACCAAGTGACTTTTTCATTTCTTCTTTTCAATGCCTAAAAAGTTCATTTTCACTTTATTACCCAAACACCATTTCACAAAAACTTCGTTTACAAGAAGTTAATAAGTCATAAGGAGGTAAAATAAGTTCATCCAAACATGGCCTAAAATATTAAATAGAAAAAGAGAAAAATGGGCGGATAGTCCCTGTGGTTTGCCCATTTTTCATCTTTAGTCCCTAACTTCCTAAAATTACAGCTATAGTCCCCAACTTTTGCAATTTCGTTCCCGAATAGTCCCTGGCGCGGATGGGGGTTAGTTTTTAGTGTTAAATGAATGTGAAATTACTAAAATGCCCTTGTTATTAAAAACATAAATCCTTTATCTTCTTCTTCTAGGTCAAAACCACCATCACCACCACGTCTATCATAACCACCACCACCTACCTTCCACATTCGACTACTACCACCACTACACCCAAGAAAGAAAGACTCACCTGGTAGAGGAAATTTACCATCTCGATGTAATTTAAGAATAATAGTAAAAGCAGGAAAGAAAGCCGCAATACTGCCACGTAAGAGGATCGTCGGCAACTATTCCGGTGGAAAAATGTTAAATTTTCATGAATAACAACAGATTCTTTATCAGAACTGTTGTTTTGTGCGTTTACGATCTGAATAAGGTGATTGTGGAGGTGGGTTTTGCAGTTATTGTTGAGGGTTTTGAAGAAGTTAGTGAAGCCGACGGAGATGTCGGTGCCGGAGGTGTTGGTAGGTAGAAGGAGGAAGGTTAGATGAGGGTGGTTGGAAGAATCCGGTGGGTTGAAGTAGGAGTGAGCGATGGTTATTGAGAAGTTTTGGGAGTGGAGGTATGTGGCGAGTTGAAGCATTGGGGTCATGTGACCTTGTAGTGGACTTGGTATCATCACCAGCCGTCTTCTCCGGCCGCCATGCTCCGCCATTAAGCTCTTCTGTGGAAGGTAGGTGGTGGTGGTTATGGCAGAGGTGGTGGTGGTGATGGTGGTTCTGATCTAGAAGAAAAAGATAAAGAATGATTTAGGTTTTTAATAACAAGGGCATTCTAGTAATTTCACATCCACTTAACACCAAAAACTAACCCTCATCCGCGTCAGGGACTATCCAAGAACGAAATTGCAAAAGTTGAGAACTATAGCTGTAATTTTCAAAAGTTAGAGACTAAAGATGAAAAATAGTCAAATCACAGGGACTATATAGACATTTTTCTTAAAAGAAAATTATAATATCTACAACCAGTCGGTTCAAAATAAATAAAAAATATCTTTTCTTAAAAAATATCGGTTCAAAATAAATAAAAAATATATTTTCTTAAAAAATAAAAAAGGGTTCGTTTTAAACAATGAGAAATTAGAAGTCGAGACTTGTTCTCTTCAGGTTCACTCACTGTAATCACCACACATTTTCACTATCTCTCCAAAACTTGAACGAACACTAACTCATTTCTTCATCGCTACAAATTAAGGTAACTATTTCCGTTGATCCTTCTTAATCTAACAATTCCTTATATTGTTCACTACAACCTACCTACCTGATTCATTCATTGATCGTTTTCCCGCTGTAACTCTTGTGATCATAACATAAAATACAGTTACCGGATTTCCGATCAACAAATTTGTTATTGCCGATGATGTTCTTCCGTTGTTGTTTTTTCATCGTATAATTGAAATCGGAGCAGGATAGTTTAACTGCTGAATTAGTTTCCACTGTTGTTCTTATAAATCTATATCTGATAAATAATTAACTGTTTGTTTGTTTGTGGCATATATCATAGACATTTTTATTTCATTTCTTATTTAAAAAAGTTCATTAAAAAAGGTTTTATTAGTTAAAATACTTGTTTATATGTAATTTCAGTTCGTATCTTATCTTAAAATATTGTTTTATGATTCATATTCAAGCTATCTAACACATTAGGGGGAATGTTTACCTACAATATGCGATGATACAATATGAAATTACGCACGTTATAAAACTCAAAACCTTAATCATGCAGGTTGAAAAACCATAAATCACGCATGTTGAAAACCATAATCACGCAGGGTTATGATTTTTCAACATGCGTGATTAGGGATTGGAGTTTTATAACATGCGTAATTTCATATCGTAATATTGTATTTTACCAGTGGCGGAGCTTGACCAAAAGTTTCGAGGGGGCGTAAAGTGATGGGACCCAAAAAAATTTTCCTATCGTTATGTTTTGGGTCAGGTCGGGTTGACTATTCGATTCAAGTCGGGTCAAATAATAATAGTTCCAAATAAAACAAAGTGTATATTTACCAAACTACCCATCATTTATATACAAAGTTTATAAATATTTAGGTTATACAATTTAGGAAAAATAATCGGGGGGCAATCCTATATAATTTTAAAATTTTCGGACAAAAATCGGAACTTATACACTTCTAACCGAAACATTGGGGTGGGCGGGTGCACCCCCGTGCACCCACAATACTTCGCCACTGTATTTTACACTTTCACATACATTAGTTTTTAATCTATTTTTGTATTTAGTTTTAACCTATTTCTGTAATATGCTGAAGTTTATTTCTATATTCTTTGACTTGGTGTGTTGGTATGCTGTTCGTTTTGGAGTCGAGGGTCTCTCTGGAAACAGCCTCTCTATCCCTAGGGATAGAGGCAAGGTCTGTCTACATCCCACCCTCCCCAGACCCTATAACTAGCTTTGCTATTTGTGGGATTTACTGGGTACGGTTGTTGTTGTCGTTGCTGAAGTTTAATCGGAAATATAATGTTACTCTCGTTTTTCCGCCACAATCTAGCATAAATTGCCAATAATAATAGTTTAAATATTACTTATGGTTTCATGATGTTCATCTGCAATTGAAAGTCAATTTAATTACACATTTCCTGTCTTTTTCCCTAGCAGGAATTTTAGGGTAGGTGATCTGCAACAAACCAAACACAATAAGTTAACAATATTATTGTTTAGTAGCCTTACACCAAAGTGTTATGGTTGAATGATGCTATTTCTTGCAAGCCAAGAAAGCTAAATGATGGCTACAACCGCAGTAATTGGACTAAGGGCAGGTGAGAGACTGTTGGGTTCGTCTTCTTACTATTCTTCGGATGTCGGTGAAAAGCTATCAAACATTAATGATATCGGGTTCATATCCGTTCCAACTAAGAATGTTATTACCGCGAAAAAATCGTCCACTTATGGCCATGGGTTCATATCCAAACGACATAACCGAGATACACATTACATCAGAGCTCTAAAAGAGCATGCTGATGCGACTTCTGGTTCGTTAAGTATAGAGGAATGGATTAAAGGGTATGAAAACGTGGAACTGGACGGTGATGATCAAGAGTTTTCAGTTGAAGCTTTACTGTCGTTACAGAAATCTTTACTGGAAAAACAGTGGAACCTTTCGACCGAGAGCACGTTGACTAAAGTCAACCCGACAGAGAAAACAAGCAAGAAGATTTTTGTAAGTGGTTCTGTGAAATCTGCACGTAGGCGTAGATTAGATGCTCAGAGGAAAACGCCAAATGGAAGATTTTCTTTTAACGAAGGAGTTGTTATCAGTCCGGAGTTGCTCCAAAATCATGCAAGTGATACATTGTTAACGCATGATGAGGTGGTGGTTTTGTCAAAAATAATTAAAACGGGTCAACGGTTAGAAGAGCGGAAATCAAGGTAACTTAAAATCATACCGTTCTTCCTTTTTATACAGTCACATATGTATATGTTTTGATGAGGTTTTTTTAGTTTGACGGAGAGTTTGGGATCGGAACCATCTGAGGTGCAACTTGCAGCATCGATGAAGATTTCACGAGCTGAGTTGAAAATAATACAGATCGAGTGCAAGTTGGCAAGAGAGAAGCTAACCATTAGCAATATCCGTTTAGTCATGTCGGTTGCGCAAAAATATGCTAACATGGGAGTTGAAATTGGCGACTTGATTCAGGTGTCTGTTATCTTCGAGTAATGTTTTTAACAGTCAAGGAGTAGATTTTTTAGCTAGTAAAATAGTTACTTATAATGTTTTATCGTAGGGAGGTCTAATTGGACTATTGCGTGGGATAGAGAAATATGATTCATCAAGGGGGTTCAAGATTTCTACCTATGTTTATTGGTGGATAAGACAGGTGAGGACAATAAACCATTGTTAACATAGTTACTTCAGTCACGGTTAATCCTTTTTTTTACTTTTATCTGTTTAATTTCAGGGTGTTTCAAAAGCATTAATCGAAAACTCTAGAACCCTAAGGCTACCTATCCATATACATGAACGATTAAGTGCAATACGGCACGCAAAGGCTAAGCTCGAGGAAAAAGGAATAGCCCCGTCAATCGAAGTAAGTTAAACGATCCATTTTACATAAAATATATTCCACTGCTTTTTACGTATATCTCGATTTTAAACTTTAGCTAACGAGCTATATCTTTCTGGTGATGTAGAAAATTGCAGAAAGCCTGAACATATCAACAAAGAAAGTATTGAATGCCACTGGGGTACTTGAACTTTTTACAGCCTTATGTTTATGCTTTTTATAATTTTATTTGTTTTTCATCATCTTATATTGAGTCCGTTTATTGTAGGCGAAATGCAAAGTGTTCTCACTTGATAGGCCCGTATCCCCTTCGTTAAATGGTCTTCCAGTCGATACCTTTCAAAGCGTAAGTCTAGATATTCCCACTTCTTATTTGAAACTCACACACACACGCCTGCAAGAATATGATTGGTACCATTTAGAGGTGGTAAAATGGGCGGGCCCTTTTACTGCCTATCTTTTCTTTTAGTTAAGCCATTAATCAACCCGTTTGTAAGCAAACGGGTTGAAATTGTCACTTCTGGTACCGTTAGAAGTTATAACTACTTAACATTGAGACCTCTGTTATTGTTGCAGTACATGGCAGATGATCACTTGGAGAACAACCCTTGGCATGGAGTAGATAACTTGGCCCTCAAGGTACTAAATTTACCCTTTTACACAGCCACTTGTGGCTGCAAGAACCACATATTGGAAAGTGATTATAATATTTCCTTTTCTAAACCTAAAAAAGAATGCATTAACGAATGAACGTTTTTTAATTGTTTAATTGTCATTTTTCAGGATGAAATGAACAAATTGATGACCACAACTTTAAGGGAACGGGAGAGAGAAATCATACGTTTATACTATGGTCTCGATAACGAGTTCCTTACCTGGGAAGATATTAGTCGAAGGTACCGAATCAGTGATATAAATCGGGTGACCCACAAAATCGATTTTTTATTATTTTTAACTTAACAAAAAATAATACTACGTTAATTATGGCTTAGAAATACAACACTATAGGTTGCATGCCCGTTGACTTTTAGCTTTGACCCCATAACGATCCAAAATCGATCCACTGATATAGTTATGGGTAGCTGGGTAGAAAATGTCACCTCTGCTTTTAGTTATTATTCTCATATCTAATCGTCAATCTTCTCGTGCTTTGACTATTCAGATTTCAAACCTTCATATTTATCTTTTTGTTTGCTCTTGCAAAACCGAATAAAAAGGGTAAAAGTGTGAATTAACAATCTTAAGCGTGTTGCAGGATGGGGTTGTCGAGAGAACGAGTTAGGCAAGTTGGGCTTGTTGCACTTGAGAAACTAAAACACGCTGCCCGGAAGACAAATCTCGAGGCTATGCTAGTGGAACATTGATATGTTTGCTATATAGGACTAGGCAAATTGCCTGTATATACAAACGATAGATACATATGTATACAGATATACTTTGTATGTAAAGGCTTGATACATTACAGCATTTAATGTGCAAAAAAACGTTTATACCATGTGAAGATAGTGATATTTTCCAATTAAATGTTTTCTTTTTATTAAAAACGACATGTTTCCTTGTCTCGTTTGGTATCGTTTATGTTTTAAGTAGCAGGGGCGGATGTACATAGATATAAGGGGTAGCCTCCTCTACGGCTTGGCGCTCCGGCGGTAGTGTAAAATTAGTGTAAATTTTGGAAAATTTGACGTTTTTTCGATTTCGTTACCGCTTATTTATAAAATGTTACCGCTTGGCGCGAATCCTAGATCCGCCACTGTTAAGTAGTCTGTTTGCATCTCTTTTCTCGAGATTACAAAGCAAATCAAACGATTATCATGTAGAGGAGAGTAATGTGGTTTAAGTAGTAGTATTCATTCAATCTTTATGGGTGTGTACTGTTCTTGGCTTGTGTTGTTTATATGTATTATCACTTTATGCCATTGGATGTGCTATTTGTGTCCATTCTCCTGTCTCTTAGGCATGTTTTGTTTATCAGTTCCATCTAGGTTTTTCTTTTTTTTAACAAAGATATAAAGAAATTTACAACATTGAAATTACACCCAATGACCACTATATAAAATATATATAGGTGTATCTCCTTTGGAACCTATGTACCGATGAAGCTTTGTTGTCGAATATTTTGTCATTACAGGCTCTCAATATGAGCCGTATTATAGAGTAAACTGTCAAAATGGTCCCTAAGGTTTGGTCTCTTTTGTCACTTTAGTCCGAAACTCAAACCTTTTGAATCTGGGTCCTATGGTTTCAATTTTGTTGTCATTTTCATTCAAAAGTAAAATTTAGTCAAATCTTTCAGTTAACATCCAGTTTTTTTTCCTTACTTTTTAATGAAGGGCAAAAGTGACCATTATATTTAAGAACACAATAACAAAGTTCAAAAAATTAGAGTACCGACATTGATATTAGTTATCTAAAAATATTCTTATGTGAACTAAAAACAATTGTAGTAGTTAAATATTTTTACTTTGTTTAAAGTAAAAGTTGTTGCATGATAACCAGAAAAAAAATGGTAATAAACATGGTAGATTAAAAGAATTACAAAAGTAAATGATCGTAAAAAGTTAATAGCAACTTAAATGCAATCAAATTTTTTTTTGTGTGTAAAAAATAACAACACTTTCATAAAAGAAAGATTTACACAAAAGTAAAAAAATATATATATATATTAAAAAGTAAAAATTATAATTAAAAAAGTGCTTTTATTATTTATTTTTTTTTGTTAAAAAGTGACATGGACGTTTACGCAGGGGCGGATCTATAGAGGACCAAGGGGTAGCCTCCGCTACCGCTTGGTCGGAAAATTTTTGACGTTTTTAGTGTAAATTTTGGAAAAATTTGACGTTTTTTCGATTTCGTTACCGCTTATTTATAAAACGTTCCCGCTTGGTCGGAATCCTAGATCCGCCACTGCGTTTACGTAACTCTTATCGTGATAATCAATGCTGATGACATTGAGGTCGGTTGTTCCCTCTGTTTGTTTGTATAAAAACCAATTAATCTGCAATTTCACGATCCTATTAGCAGCCGCCGGTAGGAATCTCCGATCACCGTCGTACGTATCATGAATCAGGAGTAGTAAGTTTAAGCTTATCACTACTCTGCTTCCTTAATTTATCCTTTTTTAGCAACTGGTAATGAATTTGTTAGGGAAATGGACAATTAGATCGCTTTTTTAGTCAATTTTTTCGTATAATATATGCTATAATAAATGTGTCAAACCTATCAGTTGAAATCATGATTTAGGCGTGAGGTGAATTATGTTGTATATATGATTGGATTGATGGTGATGTATCAAGCTTTGGAGTGGTTTGATAATTGTAGATGAATGATTCATTGATTTTGTTTGGATTTGAATGTTTAATTGCTGAGTCGTCTTTCGATTTATGAATTTCGGTTACCTTTTAGTGTTTAAAAGCAAAATGTGCATTGTTAAAATGAGTACCAATATTGACATAACAGAAAGGACCTGATCAGTGATCATATCGTAGAGTTCGATGAGACGGTTCCAATAATGAGGTCAATCGGAGTCCGTTTGATAACCTTCTTACGACTTCTTATTTTTAGGAGACTTTGTATTTGATCGTAACCCTTATTTTAAAGCAATGGTGTCATTGGTGCTTCAACAATGTGTAATCCTTCAAAGAAATGGGCCTGACTTAGGTGACAAAAGCTATTTATGACATGGCCTGATTGGGTTATGCAAGTCTTTACTTAAATCTTTATTACGTTAACCGTTTGAGACATTTTGGATAAGTTGCTTAATGATTATTCTGAATCTATAACCTGTGGAACACTTGCTATATACGCCATGCAGTGACTACTTGTTCAAGCTTTTGCTGATCGGAGATTCAGGAGTCGGAAAATCTTGTCTCCTACTTAGATTTGCTGTAAGTAGTTCACTGATTACATGACAGCTCAATATGCTATTTTAATTTTAGCTACATTTTTCTTATATTTTAATCTTAATCTGTTTTCTACAGGATGACTCGTATCTTGACAGTTATATAAGTACAATTGGTGTGGATTTTGTAAGAATTTAAACTTGATGCTTATTGCTTAAGACATGCGTATCAGTCGTACATTTACATTTGTTATGATTATCGTTATGCAATCGTCAAAGTTTTTTTTTCTTTGCTGTCTGCAGAAAATTCGCACTGTGGATCAGGACGGAAAGACCATTAAGCTTCAAATTGTGAGGGGTTTCTTTTAAGTAAGTAAATTATCTTCTATTTATATGATAAATGAAAATTATGTTTTTTTGGAATATGCAGTGGGACACTGCTGGACAAGAAAGATTCAGGACGATTACTAGCAGCTACTATCGTGGGGCTCACGGCATTATCGTATGTTTCTTCCAATCTTTACCTTTTAACTAAAAACTTAAAAAGGAACATAATTTATCATCTTAAGGGGTGTTTAGATTTGGGTTTACAACACATTATCTATATTGTCAGTAGTCTAATTCTAGTGTTTAAACAAACAGATCTTCCTTCTTATTGCCTGATTATTTTGTCAGTTTCATACGTGATGTAACGAAATTGATTATTTAATGGGAAATAAAGTTACTTATATACCCGTTATGTTAACCTAATACGAGAGACTTGTATTTCCACTTCACAAACGGCTACCTTTTTCACAAAAAAAAATGTCATTTTGGTCATTTTATCTTTAGATATATATCTGATCATTTGAGTATTACAATTTAAACTGCAGAAGCACATCCAAACAGTGTTTTCTATAACTCATTTTATTACAACCGATCATCTATTCGTGATTTTTCAGTATTACATTGTCACTTTTAAAATGCACATCATAATATTCCTGTATCTTGAAATCTGCAGATAGTTTATGATGTTACTGATCTTGAGAGTTTCAACAATGTTAAACAATGGTTGGGTGAAATTGAACGCTACGCAAGTGAAAATGTAAACAAACTTCTTGTTGGTAACAAATGTGATCTCACTGAGAGCAGGGCTGTGTCATATGATACAGCAAAGGTATAAGCTTTACATTCTCATTCCAACACGTACAATTGGGTTCATCTAGTTTGTCGAATTCAACCTTTTTACTTTCATTCAGTATGAGTTATGGTTTATCCTTAATGGGTTAAATTGTGTTTATGATGTCTTTGGTGATTAGGAATTTGCGGATGAAATTGGCATTCCGTTTATGGAAACAAGTGCTAAAGATGCCACCAATGTGGAACAAGCTTTCATGGCTATGTGTGCTGATATTAAGAACAGGTAGCCCCGATTTCATGCTTATTTTTAATGCATACGACCTCCTGAGACCCTTGATCGTTTTATTCAAAGACTGAGATTGTTATTGTTTGTCAATGATAAGTAACACATTCATTATATATAAAAACATTTTAAGTTTGAGAGTTCGTTTGAAATGAATGGATCTAAGATCTTGTGTGTGTCAATGCAGGATGGCAAGTCAACCTACATCCAACAAGAGGCCGCCTACGGTGCAGATCAAAGGCCAACCAATTAACCAAAAGAGTGGCTGCTGCTCAAATTAGGTTATTTGTGACATCTTTTAACCACCATCTTTTTTTTTTTTTTTTAAAGTTTCATATCACTAAAGTCTTTATGATTATTATATGGGTTGTAAGTTGTAAGGACTGGAGTTTAAGTGTCTTGCCAACTAGAATCAAGTTTTCTTTATATACATAGATGGGGTAGCATTTTGGCATACTTGTAATCCAATTTTAAATAATATACCAGTTGGGTAGTCTTTTTCAGTTCACACTGCATCCACAACATTTTATGGTCCTCTATGTGCAATGCAATGATCCAAATTTACATGCAAAGTGTTAATATGTGTCCTCTCTAATATATGCAAAGTGAACAACCACTTTAGAGGATTTTAGAGCACTCAGGAGTCCCCATACCCAAATTATAAGGAAACTGTGAGTTTTTGTTCATTTTCACTTCTACATTGGAGGCCCCAAACCCCAAATTATATGGAAAACTAAAGTTAACTCCCATATTTGAGGGTTCACTATTCATCCACTATTATATATTTTGCTATTGTTGTGAGTGGGAAAATGGGTTCTTTAACTAATTATGAATATATATATATATATAGGGTGGGGTTCGGCTACAAAGTCTATTTTTCCTACAAAGTGTACAAAGTCATAAAACACCACAATTTCAGCCATAAAACACACTCAAAACCCACAAATAACAGAGTGAAGATCACTAAAACACAATATCCAAACCCTAACAATCCATAAAAACTTCAAACACACCATCCTAGAACTATGAATATAAAACACAATAAGATAATCAACATAAAACACACTAATGATAGTCATTCGATAATCAAAGCCTTATCATCCAAAACACAACACAAAACCCACAAATATGGCGTTTAGTAATCTTCACTTTATTATTTGGGGAGTTTTGAGTATGTTTTATGGTTGACATTATGGTGTTTTATGACTTTTTACACTTTGTAGGAAAAATGGACTTTGTAGCCAACTCCCACCCTATATATATATATATATATATATATATATATATATATATATATATATAATAAATGATAAAATTATCCTAAATCTATATTATATTATAATGCATGAGAGAGGGGTATTTTAAGATACCCAAAAAATAAGAACTTTTTCCCCCCTTTATTTATAGAAAGACCCCTAAAATGAGGGTAGTTTGGTCTTTTAAACACTATTTATTTTTTAGCCCCTAAACTTATTACACTTAAATCCTTGAGGTATTAACAAAATTATAGATAATTAGTTACAATTCACCCCTCCACAACAAACTTATAATTTTTTTACGTATTTTTGATATATTTTATAAACTATATTGTTTAAAAAAATCCAAAGATAGCATGACGACCTACACATTTTTGTCGACGGTTTGGTGGTTGTCTTGTTCAATATCGACACTCGGATTAAAAGGTACGAGTCGATAATGCTTTAATGTACAAGTAATTAACACTTGTGATCTAATGCGTCTAATCTACAAAGATGGGCTCCATCTATGCAAACAAAAACAAAAAGAATTAAAAGTATCGTATCATAAAATGAAGATATTACGTGTCACATTTTATTTTATTAAAACTGCCTAATATCTATACTTAAATATATCTTATAAAAACTTAAAACTAACCACAACAAACTTCCTAAATAAATGGGTGACAAATATAAAATTAAACCATAATGCACTTCTATAGTTACTACTATAAATACATAGCAGGACACCCCTATATCTACTGCTAAACAAAGTTAAAAAAATGGATCCGGTTCTAAATTCAATTGTTGCGAAAAACCAAGCATGCGAGATTGAAAATTCTAAAGTCAGTTCTGTTATATCGCAGGAGTGAATAATTGTTTTCTTTTATTTACTTTTATGTGAATGTTAACTTCTTTGATTTTTCAGATTCAGTTGCATGATGAAGATGCCAATTTAAACAAACCCAGTTGTCGAACAAGCTTCTAAGGTATTGATTTTGCTGGTTTTTAAGTATTAATTTTGCTTATATCTTTCATATTAACATGTTCGTTATGTTATTATATGTGTGTTTTATTGCAGGATGATGGTGATAAAAGTGTTGAAATTATTTCTTATGGTGCAATATTTAGTCCATACAAGTATAATCTTCAACGTGAATTTAGTGAAGAGATAATTTTAAGGTTTCTTTAATATTTTTTAAACTTTTGTATTCTATTTTTGTCTTTTTTAAGGATCGCAAGTTTGAGACTCAAAGGAAGAGATTCAAGAAGCTCTCTGAATGGAAATGGAGTGAGATTATTAATTTAGACGATTCTGAGGACAATGACAAAGAAGAGGAATTAGAAGATACTGTCGATTCAAGCACAAACCAGAAAACCCGATTAAAAATACCTCGAGTGTCAATTCAGAAGCGGAACAGATTTCATGCAGTCTAATATGAAATCTATCAAGTGTTTTTATGTTTTTTTTTTCATTTTCAGTTGTTATGTTTGATCTAGACATATGAATAAAGTTTATTTTATATTTGAATTTTATTTTTGGTGTTAATATAATGTAGTTATTGACCATATTAATAAAGTTCAAAATAAAGTTAGTATCCTAGATTTACAAGTCAACTAAACTTATATAAATTAATATCCTAAAGTTGCAAAAATAGATATTGCAGTTAGATATAGTCAAGCTGAAATTATAAAATATTACAGTTATTCTTGGATATTAATCTAATAATTTGTATTTCTTAATTAAAAAATAATAAAGTAATAAACTTTAAAGCTAAACTAAAAATCTGAACTTACTATGATATAAAGTTAATAAAGATATAAACTCTTAACATCCGATTTTTTTTATAAAAACTATTTTTAAAGTTTTATAAAAATATAAATTTTTATATATATAAAAACGAAATTTAACAATTAAAGTTAAATGTGTAAAACGTACTTACGAGTAAATTACTATTTTTTATTTTTATAAAAACAAAAAATTTAAACTTAATGTTTATTGGATGAGTATCATATGGATATTTAAAAAAAGTTATGAGCTTTAAAGAATAAAATTATAAACTTTATCATTTAACCAACAAAATAAACTTACTTTACAACTATAACAACTTATCTTTTATTTTTTGTCATTTGATTATTATTTTTTTATTAAAAAACGAAACTTTACATGTGTAAAACAGTTTTTTACTTTATTTAGAAACAAAATATTTTGTTTATATAAAAAATAATTCTTTTATAAACATTTTTGTAACAAGTAATATAAATAAAATACTCCAGAAATTACAATCTTTACTAGATAAATACTAAATTGTGTTGCAAATTTTTAGGAATTATAAGTTCAACTATGTAAGACCCAACTTAATATAACTAGTTTAATAATATAAAACTTGTATTAAGTACAAGAATTTAGAGTTTACAAAAAAACTTTCATGATTTTAAGACCATACCTAGTAATAATATTCAAGACAGAACTACAAGTGTTTACATATTCTTAAAAACAAAATAGATCAAGTGCGGAAGCGTTGATTTGTGTGTTCGGTTCGGATGCATTTGCTTGATCATCATCCACATACTTGTATTACCTAGAAACTGAAAATTTGAATAAACATTAGTATTAAAGTCCTTGGAAATTAATATAATCGAAACTATGTTCAAAAACAAATTCGATTAACCAAGAATATAAAAACTCAGCATTTATGACTGGGTGCTACCGTAACTTACGGTAGCCAACGTAAGTTACGGTGTCCCCTGTGTAACAGTAGTCTGTCGTAAGGCAGTAAGAAACCACCGTAGCATTTTGTTCGCTACCGTAAGTTACGCTGGCCACCGTAACTTACGGTAGCTGCTGTACATGTTTTCTTGTCACCGTAACTTACGGTAGCTGCTGTACATGCTTTCTTGTTTGCTGTTTTTGCCCATTCAATTCCTACGTCGCCGTAATTTAATTTCAAACACGTTTATCACATGACTAAGGCTATTTACTCATATCTAGATTTTTACCAACTATGGCGTTTCGCTTCCCTTTCGAGGGATTGCTTACGCAATAATCTACATGCTTGTTTCCAAGGTTTCAACTTGGCTTTTTATACTACTTGACATGCTTAAGTTTCCGAACTTTAACTCCCTTATTAGGGGTTAAAATTTCTCAACTAATTTAGCGTGTCCGCTACACGGCTTACGCTAGATATTTCAAAAATCCATTTCTATCACTTGTTTTGACCCATTTTACTTGTTTAAGACACATAGTCACTTCCGTGACATATTGGTTTATCTTGTTTACCATGTTTCAATATGACGACATAAGACTAACAAATAAACGTAATGTAATGAAACGGTAATTCCGTACCTTTAGGGCACACCTTTTCCACGCGTATTCCCTCCGGCTTGTCCGCTTGACGGTCCGGATTCCTTGCCTAGAGAGTTCAATTTACAATTGGTTTAGAACTCTTTACATGATTATTAACGCATCATTATAAACAATAATCAAATCTGGGTTTTCATCCTACTTTTAACATTTAAATCCCCACTTAGGCATTTCAACAAACACCTAGTGGGTCAGATTTTCACATAATCATTACTAAGTTCATGACTTGTAATTAACATCTAATTTCACTTCAATTAGTCAACTTTACACATATCTTAACATCAATATTTCTGAAATTACCTCTTAAATTCAGATTATGCTAGAACAAGAGTTATAATTTTAGCATTTATCAAGTTTCTTCAAGTTCATCAATCACCTACAATGGTGATTATGAAACCCTATAAGTATCATACAAAATTTTGTCAAGAAATCATCTAGGGTTTATCCCTAGACACTATATTACTTCTAATTTCACCCATGCAAGGCATAATCAAGCTCAATTTCAGTTCTTCACAATTTATCAAGAATTTGAGATGAATCAAAACATCAAGATTTTACATACCTTACGATCCCTTCGACGAGGTGATCGCTAATCTACATTCAGAATTCGATTTTGCCCGGATTTGAGCCTTTAATTTGTGAGTTTAATGAGGATTTTAGGGTTTGAAGGAAACCCCTGGTCGCCTTCCCCTTCTGATCGATCCCAGCACACGCATGTGTGTGTCTGGTGGGTCATTTTTCTTATTTGATCATGTAAGTTTCGGTTTTTTATTAATTTGGCCCCTCTACTTTTGTCTAACTTATGGATTAAGGTATTTCAACCTTAATGATAGTCACTTTAAGACTTTTTAACTAACCGGGTTATAATTTCCTAGTTAGTTTGTTCTTGTTTATTTAACGTTTTATTATCCTGATTTTAAATTTTATAAATTTCGGGGTGTTACAAGTCCACCCCCTTAAAAGGGTTTCGTCCCGAAACCTGATTACATACCGAATAATGTAGGGTAGAGTCATTGCATCTCCTCCTCGGATTCCCATGTGGTATCCGAACTTTTCCGGTGTTCCCATTTGACCTTTACTTGATTGATTTCTTTATTTCTTAAGATTTTTACCTTACGATCCAAAATCGCAATGGGCTTCACCACATAGTTAAGTCTATCATCCACCTCGATGTCATCGTAGTGGATATAGGTTGTTTCATCCGCCAAACATTTCCGAAGATGTGACACATGAAATGTGCTATGAATTCTGCTTAATTCTTCCGGTAGTTCAAGGCGGTATGCTACCTTCCCTATTCGTTCAACAATTGTAAATGGCCCGATAAATCTCGGGCTTAATTTTCCTCTCTTTTTAAACCGGATAACCCCCTTCCATGGGGATACCTTAAGCATGACTTTGTCGCCAACCTGGAACTCGATCGGTCTCCTTCTTTTGTCCGCATACGACTTTTGTCTATCTTGAGCCGCTTTTAAGTGTGCCCGAACTACATCAATCTTTTCATTAGTGGCTCGAACTATATCTTGGTGGGCGAGTTCACGTGGACCCACTTCACCCCAACATACCGGGGTCCGGCATTTCCTACCATAGAGCATTTAGTACGGTGCCATCCCAATACTAGCATGGTAGCTGTTATTGTACGAAAACTCGACCAATGGTAGATGGACATCCCAACTGCCTCCAAGTCGATTATACATGCCCGCAACATATCTTCCAAGGTTTGTATTGTTCTTTCGCTCTGTCCATCCGTCTGAGGATGGTACGCAGTGCTAATGAACAACTTTGTTCCCATTTGTTCTTGGAAATCTCGCCAAAAATTTGAAGTGAACCGGGTATCCCTATCGGACACGATGGATACCGGTACTCCGTGGCGTGCTACTATCTCATTAGTGTAAACCTCTGACATCTTTTCTGACGTATAAGTCTCACGAATTGGAATGAAGTGAGCACTTTTTGTCAATCTATCCACAACTACCCATATGGCATCGAAACCGCGGCTGGTTTTGGGCAGCTTGGTTAGTAAGTCCATTGTGATTTGTTCCCATTTCCAGATTGGGATATCCAACGGTTGTAGTTTACCATACGGCTTTTGGTGTTCTGCTTTGACTTGCAAGCAGGTCAAACACTTCTCCACATATTTCACAACATCTCTCTTCATTCCGGGCCACCAATAGTTTTGTTTCAAGTCGTTATACATCTTGGTCGCTCCCGGATGAATGGAATAACGGGATTTGTGTGCTTCATCGAGTAGAAGCTTTTTAACTCCACATGTGTTAGGAACCCAAATTCTATCGAAACGTGTTTTCAAACCGTGGTTGCCTTCTTCGAGATCCTTAACTTGGCCAACAATTCTTTCCTTTCTCCAGTTTTCCACTTTCACTGCTTCAACTTGTGCTTCTCGGATTCGTTCAAGTAAGCCCGAGGTCACAATGATTGTACTCATATCGGGGCATAATCCGCCTTTCGGCTCAACGCATCGGCCACTACATTGGCTTTCCCGGGGTAGTTGTGTATTTCACAATCGTAATCCTTGACCGTTTCTAACCACCGCCTTTGTCTCATGTTTAATTCCTTCTGATCGAAGAAGTATTTCAAACTTTTATGGTCGGTAAAGATTGTACATTTTACCCCATACAAGTAATGTCTCCATATTTTTAAGCCAAACACCACTGCCGCCAGTTCCAAGTCGTGAGTCGGGTATTTCTTTTCATGGATCTTCAATTGCCTCGAGGCATAGGCGATGACCTTGCCTCGTTGCATTAAAACACATCCGAGCCCCGAATGCGACGCATCCGAGTAAACCACCATGTCATCAACTCCTTCCGGTAATGTTAACACCGGAGCGTAAGTTAACTTTTCCTTGAGCATTTGGAAAGCTTCCTCCTGTTCGATGCCCCGTACAAACTTTTCCTCCTTGCGAGTTAGTTTGGTCAATGGTAAAGCAATTTTGGAGAAGTCTTGTATGAATCTCCGATAATATCCCGCGAGCCCTAAAAAGCTTCAGATTTCCGAGGGGTTCCTTGGAGTGTTCCATTTTGACACGGCTTCTACTTTTGATGGATCCACTAGTACCCTGTCGGCACTAATGATATGCCCGAGAAATTGCACCTCCTGTAACCAGAAAGCACACTTTGAAAATTTTGCATACAGTTTTCTCGTCTGAGTGTCTCTAACACTTCTTGCAAATGATAAACATGCTCGGCTTCATTCTTTGAATAAACTAAAATGTCATCGATAAATACGATTACTGACTTATCCAGCATAGGTTTGCAAACCCGGTTCATGAGGTCCATGAAAGCCGTGGGTGCATTAGTCAACCCAAAGGACATTACAAGGAACTCATAATGCCCGTACCGCGTACGAAAAGCCGTCTTCGGTACATCCTCCTCCTTGACTTTCAGTTGGTGATAACCCTATCTGAGATCAATCTTTGAGAAACAACTTGCTCCTTGCAGCTGGTCGAACAAGTCATCAATTCTTGGAAGTGGGTATCGATTCTTTACCGTGAGTTTGTTTAACTCTCGGTAATCGATACACATGCGCATACTGTCGTCTTTCTTTTTCACGAATAGAACTGGTGCGCCCACGGGGATACACTTGGTCGGATAAACCCTTTGTCGAGAAATTCTTGGATTTGAGACACCAATTCTTGTAGCTCCGATGGCGCGAGTCGATACGGCGCCTTGGCCACATGTTTTGCGTCCGGAATCAATTCGATTCTGAACTCTACCTCCCGTTCTGGTGGTATTCCCGGTAGTTCTTCTGGGAACACATCTTCATAATCACGTACCACCGGCACGTCTCCAATTTTGAGGGATTCATTCTCCGACTTGCTTGCGTATACCATGTAGGCCTTGCATCCATGTTTCATAAGTTTGTGGGCTTCTAACATTGAGCATACCACCGGGTTACCCCCTTTTTCACCATATATCGTAACGTGCTTTCCGCTAGGAGACGTCAGTTTTATTTCCTTCCGGAAACAAACCACCTTCGCGTGGAATCAGGACAACCAATCCATCCCTACAATCACTTGGAATTCTCCCATCGACATCGGGATCAAATCTATTGTTTGTTCTTCGTCATCAATGCTCAATTTACAGTTTTCACATACGTCACAAACAATAAAACTCTTGTTATTACCTATCTCTACTTCTAAAGGCATAGGTAATTTTGTTAGAACAAATGAAGGATGTCAAATAAATCCATATGAAATAAAGGATTTATTCTCACCCGTATCAAATAATACACGTGCAGGAATCGAGTTTACAACAAATATACCTGAGACCACTTCAGGTTCAACTTTCGCTTCTGCGGCAGTCAATTGGAAGGATCTTGCCTTTGCTTTTGGGGCTTCACCTTTCGTGTCTTGCCTATCTTTCCTTCCAACCAGCTCTGGGCATTTCGACTTCTTGTTACCCGGTCGATAACAATTGTAGCAAACCGTCACTTTCTCCGGGCATGATGTAGCCATGTGTCCCGTCTTCCGACATATGGGACAAGGTTTATCCTTGAAGCGGCATTCGCCCTTATGACCCTTTCCGCAGATTTTGCAACTTGGTGACCCGCCTTTTGCATCCGATTTCTTCACCGTTTCGTTTGTTCGTGCTTTCTTGGTAGGGCTTGGATTAACATCATGTGCCCTTCGTTCACCCCATTCAACCTGCTTTTTCAGTTCAATCTCCCGTTCCCGAGCAACATTTATGATCTCGGTAAGGGTCTCGTATTTTGAAGGAGTCATAAACTCCCTATACTCGGCGCTCAACATGTTATAGTAGTAGTATATCTTTTGTTCTTCATTCATCACCAATTCATTGCAAAACTTCATCTTATCCATAAACATTGTCGTAATCTTGTCTATGGTCTCGCCCTTGTGTCTAAGTTGCATGAACTCTTCCTTGATTCTATTAACGACCGCCTTGGGGCTATGGTGTTTAAGAAATGGTGTCTTAAACTCCTCCCATGTCATAACCTTAGCCGCTTCACTACCAATCTCTCTCTTTTTGTTATCCCACCAATCTTTTGCTTGACCCCTTAATTGACCCATGCCATAGGCTACGTAGTCCTCTTCATCGCAATGGGTCCTCTCGAATACCCCTTCAATATCACTCAGCCATCGTTGGCACACTATTGGGCCAACCTCCCCATTATATATTGGTGGTTTACACGCCATGAATTCCTTGTATGAACAAGGCTTCCGTCCTCCGGGCTTTTCCTTTGCTAGATTATAACTATCTTCCAATTTATTGATTCTCTCGTCTACTATCGATAGAACCGTGTTTTGAATTTTATCAATAAAGCCCGACAAACTATTTTCGATTGCCTTTCCGACCTCCTCGGCAATCACTTCTCTTGTTTGCTCGGTGACTCTCGGCACCGCATCATCATTACCTCCATCCGCCATCTTGATTACTGAAATGTTTACATTAATTGTTAAACATTTCATTTATAACATATGATTTACTTGTTTTGGTTAAATCAAGTTCATAACTTGATTCGACCGTTCTTGTTTCATGCATTTCCGTGTTTGAGTGAAACTACACACTCTTTTCATGCATATACATACATGTTTCATTTCTATATTCTCTAGATCTATTTAAACAATTAATTCTTACCGGATGCTTGATCAAGCTTGAACCGAACACTTTATTGACAACCTTGAGCTCTGATTACCAACTTGTAAGACCCAACTTAATATAACTAGTTTAATAATATAAAACTTGTATTAAGTACAAGAATTTAGAGTTTACAAAAAAACTTTCATGATTTTAAGACCATACCTAGTCATAATATTCAAGACAGAACTACAAGTGTTTACATATTCTTAAAAACAAAATAGATCAAGTGCGGAAGCGTTGATTTGTGTGTTCGGTTCGGATGCATTTGCTTGATCATCATCCACATACTTGTATTACCTAGAAACTGAAAATTTGAATAAACATTAGTATTAAAGTCCTTGGAAATTAATATAATCGAAACTCTGTTCAAAAACAAATTCGATTAACCAAGAATATAAAAACTCAGCATTTATGACTGGGTGCTACCGTAACTTACGGTAGCCACCGTAAGTTACGATGGCCCCTGTGTAACAGTAGTCTGTCGTAAGGCACTAAGAAACCACCTTAGCATTTTGTTCGCTACCGTAAGTTACGGTGGCCACCGTAACTTACGGTAGCTGCTGTACATGCTTTCTTGTTTGCTGTTTTTGCCCATTCAATTCCTACGTCGCCGTAATTTAATTTCGAACACGTTTATCACATGACTAAGGCTATTTACTCATATCTATATTTTTACCAACTATGGCGTTTCGCTTCCCTTTCGAGGGATTGCTTACGCAATAATCTACATGCTTATTTCCAAGGTTTCAACTTGGCTTTTTATACTACTTGACATGCTTAAGTTTCCGAACTTTAACTCCCTTATTAGGGGTTAAAATTTCTCAACTAATTTAGCGTGTCCGCTACACGGCTTACGCTTTGTTTATAACCATTTATCAAGTGATGGTAACTAACTTCAAAGTTCACTACTCAATTTGTTTTGACCCGTTTGGATGCCGGAATTAAGGCATCATTCAAGATATTTCAAAAATCCATTTCTATCACTTGTTTTGACCCATTTTACTTGTTTAAGACACATAGTCACTTCCGTGGCATATTGGTTTATCTTGTTTACCATGTTTCAATATGACGACATAAGACTAACAAATAAACGTAATGTAATGAAACGGTAATTTCGTACCTTTAGGGCACAACGTGTATTCCCTCCGGCTTGTCCGCTTGACGGTCCGGATTCCTTGCCTAGAGAGTTCAATTTACAATTGGTTTAGAACTCTTTACATGATTATTAACGCACCATTATAAACAATAATCAAATCTGCGTTTTCATCCTACTTTTAACATTTAAATCCCCACTTAGGCATTTCAACAAACACCTAGTAGGTCAGATTTTCACATAATCATTACTAAGTTCATGACTTGTAATTAACATCTAATTTCACTTCAATTAGTCAACTTTACACATATCTTAATATCAATATTTCTGAAATTACCTCTTAAATTCAGATTGTGCTAGAACAAGAGTTATAATTTTAGCATTTATCAAGTTTCTTCAAGTTCATCAATCACCTACAATGGTGATTATGAAACCCTATAAGTATCATGCAAAATTTTGTCAAGAAATCATCTAGGGTTTATCCCTAGACACTATATTACTTCTAATTTCACCCATGCAAGGCATAATCAAGCTCAATTTCAGTTCTTCACAATTTATCAAGAATTTGAGATGAATCAAAACATCAAGATTTTACATACCTTACGATCCCTTCGACGAGGTGATCGCTAATCTATATTCAGAATTCGATTTTGCCCTGATTTGAGCCTTTAATTTGTGAGTTTAATGAGGATTTTAGGGCTTGAAGGAAACCCCTGGTCGCCTTCCCCTTCTGATCGATCCCAGCACACGCATGTGTGTGTCTGGTGGGTCATTTTTCTTATTTGATCATGTAAGTTTCAGTTTTTTATTAATTTGGCCCCTCTACTTTTGTCTAACTTATGGATTAAGGTATTTCAACCTTAATGATAGTCACTTTAAGACTTCTTAACTAACCGGGTTATAATTTCCTAGTTAGTTTGTTCTTGTTTATTTAACGTTTTATTATCCTGGTTTTAAATTCTATAAATTTCGGGGTGTTACAAACTATATTGTTATAGATAATATTAGTCAGTTTCAAAAGAATTTTTTACCAAATTGACTAGATATATAGTAGATTGTGTTACGTATTTTTAGGGATTATAAGTTAAAAGTAGACTCATATAGATAAGATTAGTTAGGAACTAAAAATCTGAACTTAGTATGATATAAAGTAAATAAAGATATAAACTTTTAACATCCTATTTTTTGTAAAAACAGTTCTTGAAATTTTATAAAAATATAAATTTTTTATATCTGTAAAAAGACGAAATTTAACAATTTAAGTTAAAGGTATAAAACGTACTTACAAGTCAAATACTATTTTTTATTTTTATAAAAACGAAAATTTGAAACATAAAGTTTATTGGATGAGTACTATGTTGTTATTTAAAAAATGTTATGAACTTTTAAGAATAAAATTACACTTTATAATTTAACCAATAAACTAAACATACTTTACAATTATAACAACTTATCTTTTATTTTTTGTCTTTTGTTTATTAATTTTAATAAAAAAACAATATTTTTTTGTCTTTTAATTATTAATTTAAAAAAAAAAAAAAACTTTACATATGTGTAACACTTATGACATATATCCACTACAATAATGTTATCATAAATATTATACGAATAAAATAACTACCAGAAATGAGTGCCGCAATGTAAAGTGTCGTCCCCGCCGTATCGCGCAGGCATCCTACTAGTATAAAAATATACAAATAAGAATATTATTTATTAGAAGTTCTGCGAGTTCTGTAAATATTTAGGGTTCTGAAATGATCTTCACCATATATATATATATAGGGGGAGGTTCATTTGAGAACAAAATTTAGTTGAGAAGAAAAAGAACAAAGAGTACAATTGTAAAATATTAAGTAGTTATTCTTTAATCTCATTTATTACAATCTTTAAATAATTAATTACTCATAAAGACTATTATTGTCTACACTAATTTTCATTGCCTACACACATAAAAAGTTATCCTACACATTTCGAAAATTATCCTACACATGCTCAAATTTAACATACACAACTCGTAATTTATCCTACACACCTAGTAATTTATCCTACACTCTAAATTATTTTTTTTAATTTTTGAAAAAAATATATATTTTTTTTAAATAAGTTACAAATTTAATGTAGTTACCTATTAAAAAGGAAGACTAGATATTAATGATCTATGTAACTTTACAAATATACCCTTACATTAAAATTAAATGAAAATATTAAATGAAGTAAAATGAAACATTCTTATTGGTTGAAACTTATTCTTTTTTCTTCTTACAAAAAAATTCTTCTCATTTGAACCTTCCACTATATATATATATATATATATATATGATCAAGATCAAGGGAAAACCATTCCGAGTTGTGAGTTACAAAACACTGTCGTAAAAAAAATTCGAAATGGTGTTTTTCGGCCCCTTACAGTAGTTGTAAAAAGGTGATGACACAAGCATAACATCACTTTTTGCAGCATTTACGGCTGCCGTATATGATTTTTTTTTTTTTGGAAAAGATTTTTTTAGGATTTTTGTTAATTTTTCTTTTTTTGAAAAAACCTTTCGTAAGGCTGAGTTCTCTAAGTTCTCACAACTCGTATAAGTTTTCAGTTTACCCTAACCCTATATATATATATATATATATATATATATAGGTACAGGATCAGGAGAAAACGCCTCAAAGTGTGAGAACGGCGAGAACGCATCCTGGGCCAACACGTGGCGCGGGACATGATCAGGGTCTGAGGGTTTTTTTTGCCTTTTCAATATTCTTCTTTTTTCCTGATTTCGTGTGTGACTTACTGCTTCATTTTTTGTGTCCAAGATAATTTTGGTGTTAACTAGAATCATTAATTACTTGGCGTTTTACTATTTTTCCCCGATTTCGTCTCGTTGAATTAATTCTTTTTATGTCACATAGTTAATTTTTTTGGCGTTATGGCGGTCTCCAAGTCATTTTTTTTTGGTGTTCGGGGCGTTTGTTAATAATTGATTACCATAGATTAATATTTTATAAGATTACAATAATATGAAATCAAAATAAACTAATAGTCTCCTGTGGATGGGGTTACATCAGAGATGTACCCATCGCTTTGTTCATCACTTTCTTCAGATTCATCATCGTCAAATTTTAGATTGGCGTATAACGCCATCAGCCCGTCTCTTCTTTGCTTCAACCTATTCTTGAATATCATTGCAACCCTGGATTTTGCATCATTCGAAGGTGCTAAATCACAGAGTTGTTCAAGGAGAAATAGTCTCCATGTCTTCAACATTTTCTCCATTGGCAATGAATATTGCACCCCGTGTTGATAAGTCACTTCAACCGTTCCTGCTTCTTCATGCATCACCCAACTGCTAAGTGTTGTTAGAGGAGTATCGTCAATATCATCATTATTATCATCTTCTGCCGGAAATTTTCTCTTCAATCTTCTTATTACAGTTCGAGTTCTTTCACAATCGTTGGCCATTGGAACCCCAAGGGCCAGAATATCCCTCTGAACCCCTTCATCTATACCAAGTATGGCTTTGATTGTCCTTATCTTCACCCTTCTCCTATCAGAGAACTCTAGGATGAATCGTCTCTCCGACCTTTCAAACCTCCATGCAATAACCTTAGCCATTTTTTTAAGTTTTTGGCGTTTTGGACAATATGTGGCGTTCCAGACAATGTTTTGGCGTGTTTGAGTTTGTGTTCTCATGGTCTACTTTTATAATGACATTTTTTCCCGCGCAGTGACAGTTAATTATGGCGTTTTGAAA
This sequence comes from Helianthus tuberosus, assembly GCA_030545235.1. NCBI lineage: Eukaryota > Viridiplantae > Streptophyta > Magnoliopsida > Asterales > Asteraceae > Helianthus > Helianthus tuberosus. The sequence goes on from CM060396.1 coordinate 66,471,154, forward strand.
AAGATAAATAAATTCAGTTCCCCAAGTATTTGCCTTTCAATATAATAAATTTTAGTAATTATGTTTCTGTCGTTTCATTGTACTGCTTGCAGTTACTATGTTTTATGGTGTAACACGTCCCATCTTGACGGCTGTAATTATGGCGTTTTGTTTTCCAATGGCGTTTAGATAAAGACGACACTTTTTGTTTTATTCTCTTTGCACATTGTTTTAACCTTTTTTTAGATTTATTATAGTAGTACTTGTTCAAAGTAATTTTATTATAGTTTGGTAGTTTTTGGGGCGTTTTATGGCATGATGGCGTTTCACAAGTATTTGCTCGTTTGGCGTTTTATTATATTTTTCATTATAGGATTAATGTATTGTTGTTCTTAGCTGAAAATTACATAACAAAAAACAGAAAAAGAAAATTAAAAAAAAACAAATAGAAGCAATTTATGATCTAAATCTTCAGTGTCATCAGTCTCTTTCTTCTTTTGAAAGTACAAGAACTGTCACAAATAAATGGCGTTTTGGGTTTGGCGTGGTTTTTTTTTTCTTATTCGTGTGTTGAAGTGGGTTTGTGGATGTTGGAAATAAAGATCGACTCCGTGGGTGGATGATATATGCCCGTCATCTTCATTATAATCATCGAGGCCAAAGTAGCATTTACACTGGGATAGGTCTCTTCTCCTCATCCAAACCTTCTTCAAGAACAAAGAAGACAAAATGACATATGGGTGTCATCACTCCTTCTTTCTTGAAAGTTGTCCATCTCATGCAGCAAAATCTTACTCTCCTCACCTAACAAACCATTCAACGAAACTTCATACAGAACATTACTGAGTATCAAAGAAAAGATGTTTGCCATCGTTGATTTCTCTCAACTTTTGGTGTTTTACAGTGAGTTGTATTTTAGGAACCATTGTGTTTTTGTGTGTGCTTTTTGGTGTGATAAACGGAAGGTGGTGAGACGTTTCTATTTATAGGATTTTTTTAACGCGTAGTTTAGGCAGGGTATTATTTTATAACAATAAATGCAATTAACATTTATCCGGATGTAAGGCTTGACGTTTATATATTATGGCGTTTTTGTAGCCTAAGAGCTTAAATAAAAACACAAAAAAAACTACGCAGTGATAAAATTGGCGTTTTGTATTTATTTGGCGTTTTATATTTCAACGGCGTTTTATGTGAGAAAGGATGTTTTACCTTTTTTTACCCTTAATGAAGCGCGTCCACGTAATAAAATTTATGTTATTTATGAAAACGCCACCGCGCCAATCTAGTCCATAGATTGTTTTGATCGGACAATCCATAATCGTTCTCACCATTCTTACACTTTCCCCCGTTTTCTCTAAATCCTGACCCTATATATATATAAAGAGAGAGAGAGAGAGAGAGAGAGATGTTGGATGTGAGAGGTTTAAATAAGTGAGCAAATTTTATGGATGAATGTGTAATAGGTCGCGAGGTTGTTCCCATTTGCATGCATTCGTCCCCACTCCTCACAAACCTCGTCCCCGAAAACCATCCATAGATAAGTCGCGCAATAGGTCGTTTGTGATCCTCTCTGTCATACCCCCAAAATACCACACTCGGGAACCCCCGCGAGGCGTGTGACGTACCAGGATCTATCCACCAATCACATTGAACTCATAATAACATTTCAAATAAACCTTTCATTTATTAACTTAAGCGTTACAAAACATTAAGTGTAGTTCATTGTATACAGCGGAAGCATAAATCATTTGTTACGTGTTTCATAAATCAAATGCACGTAAACCATTAGTCTCGTCCTGCGATTCCATGTATATCGACCCATGACCACTCCAGCCTCCCAGACAGCAAGTTCCAAATGATATAAACCTCTGCAAGCATGCAGACAAGCGTGTCAGACGACGCTGGTGAGTTCAAAGTTTTGTTAACGTGTCTAGTTACCAGATATGTGAATAAAACATTTCGATGATTTGATGTTGTAATAACTCATTTACCGCTGATGGCTTATAGTTTATTTGCCCAAACCCCATTGCCTCTATCAAAGCAATGGTCAAGACTGGGATCATTAGTTCACTCTCGACCTCCCTGGTGCGGTGTGAGGTTGCCAAACCTAAATAGCGCTATTAACTAATACCCTGTTACCTCCCCAGAAACAATCAGTAAAAGGGAATTGATTGATAGATATGCGAGTATTAACAAACATCCCATTAACCCGACGTTCCTCCCCGGAACGTTTACCAGATGTCCCTCCCCGGGACACATGCTTGGAAAAAGAGCAGTGAACTCACCTGCGTCGTCTGACACACTTGTCTGCATGCTTGCATGTCTATAGGTTTATATCATTTGGAACTTGCTGTCTGGGAGGCTGGAGTGGTCATGGGTCGATATACATGGAATCGCAGGACGAGACTAATGGTTTACGAGCATTTGATTTATGAAACACGTAACAAATGATTTATGCTTCCGCTGTATACAATGAACTACACTTAATGTTTTGTAACGCTTAAGTTAATAAATGAAAGTTTTATTTGAAATGTTATTATGAGTTCAATGTGATTAGTGGCTAGATCCTGGTACGTCACACGCCTCGCGGGGGTTCCCGAGTGTGGTATTTTGGGGGTGTGACAGTTTGGTATCAGAGCCACTGGTTATAGTGAACTTGGATTTAAAACGTTTTTTATAAAACCAAACTATAACCGAACAGTTCTGAAAACAAGAATACGACCATGACACTCAGCTCCAGATAGCAAGGTTCGTCTCTCGTCTACTCATTACACAGCATAACTAGTGAACACTTACATATGATATTGCATGTGATTGCACGTTTAGCACAACAATATGAATTCATGTATTACTTGCATGTGTTAAGTTATTGATAGTGTGGTGTTACCCTAGAGATTCGTGACCCCTGTTTTGTGATATTCTTTGTTTGACATCTGAGTTTGAGGAACCATTTGACATGAGTTAGGAGGAACTGAGATGAGCATGCAAATCACAATATTATTGTGGGTGCACACATAATAATAATGTGGGGTGCATGTGAGTCCCAGTGAGGCTTAACAAGTGAAAAAGGGGTTATGCTCTGTTATTTGATCAATGTGAAACGTAACAAGTCTATAGGAGTCATAGCAGTGATTGTCTCCTACTCGAACGTGACCTTTTCACTCCTCTCTGAATCCTTTTGAATCTCGATGCTATCGAGTATTACCTGAACACCCATCTGAACGCCTAGCGAACTGTGTAGAATGTTAGGTGCTTGTACGAACGTCCCTGGGTTGGATGTTGCAGCGTCAATGATTGGTCTGTACCACTCTCATTCCTCTTTGTTTGCGGGAACTCAATGTACTGACGTCTTAGACCCTGAAGTGTGATCGCTTTTGCAACGATCTGGAAACATACCGAGTATTACTCAAACAACTTGCAACATCGATGGATAAGAGGATGAGCGTAGTACTTTACCGACCTCAGTATTAGGACGACCTTGGCTACCGGTAACGAGCACCCGCAAATTGGCTTCAATCGAATCCTTAACACTAGTCAGTGACTTATGGGAGACAACTCTTACGGATTAATCGGGACATAAGTGATGACAATTGGTGATAGTATGGAAGGTGTAACAGCCAACACGATTGGGTAGCGCCTTAGGACGTGGCACGAAAATGTGACAAGATGGATCCTGTTGGTGAAAGATCGTAGGGCTCCGTTTCAAGCAACGGCATTAGAGGCAACAGTCACGGCGACATCAAGGTACTCGTAATCGTAGCCTACCGTATGGAAACAAGGGTGACTTCGACAAGGATTGACTGTTATTACATCAAAATGTCAACAACCAAGGGAACGATGACAGTATTGGGAAACCACGTGACCGTAACAACACTGGAAGTGGTGCTCGAGGAAAGGGCATTTAGGATTGGCGTGAGCGACGCCAGGCATAATAGCAACATGGTGGCTAGATCCTGGTACGTCACACGCCTCGCGGGGGTTCCCGAGTGTGGTATTTTGGGGGTGTGACACTCTCATCCAAGGGCGCATGTAAGGCCAGCCAGGCGGGTCAAGGGACCCATTAATTAATTTTGAAATTTATATATAGCGTATGGCACATAAATTTGATTGACCCCGCCGTTTTTCGAGTGTAGACCAAGGTTTTGAAAGTCGGCCCGTCCGACCGGTTGAACCGGTGACCACAACTTTGGCCGGTCTGGTTAATCATGTTGGACCGTTTTAGCATCTTGCTGCCCGATTGAATCGGCAGCCAGAGCGAAAAACTGGTAAAAATCAACGGTTGGGTCGGTAAAAATAAGTGATTGTTGCAGATTTATAGCCGGGTAAAGACGGGGACATAGGTAGAAGCAGGCCCGGTTATTGGGTCGGGCGGGCCAGGCGAAAGCCGAGGCCCAAAGTTAAAAGGTGCCCGGAATTTGAATTTTGTTTACTTATAGGGTAAATTACTTTTTAAGTCCCTGTGTTTTATGGGTTTTAACCACTTGAGTCCAAAAGCAAAAAGTTTAACGACCTGAGACCCTATAAGCATTTTTTTACCATTTGAGTCCAAATTTCTAACACCATCCACCAAGACTGTTAACTACGAGGGAATTTTAGTCAATTGCACATAGACTACAACTCTTTATGCACAAGATATTATTTCACCTTTTTATATTTATATGTATTTATACACCAAATGAATCTGCAATTTCTCTTTCAACTTTCTCCCTCTCTCTCTCATCCATCGCTCTCCATCAACACCCACCTCCATAATCACCACTACCACAGCACTGCACCACCTCCACCACCACTGTCACTTATTGCCCATTGAAACCATAAAAGAATAAGAAACAAAACACACCAGTGTTGACCCATTTGGCCCATCTCATTTAGGTATGATCTTCAAAGTAAATCGGCAACTAAATTTCAAAGATCCATTGAAAAAGATGCAAACTTTTTGCGGGTAATGATTGGGGTAGCAAGAAAATAATGTAAAGAAAATGGCTTCTCCCCAAATTGAATTGCATGGTCAAATGGGTTTTGGATCTTGGCTGATAAAGTCAACATCTTTTCATCTTCAAGAATGTTCAAGAATCAAGAACTACCATTGAGATAGGGCGAAGTAGGTGATGGTGGTGTGGTGGTGGTGGTGCGACGGTGATGGCCAAAGGGATTCCCGCCGCCACTGCTTCAGCCCGGTTCGGAGCTCCGGTGGCCACAGTTGTTACACCCCAACCGATGGCGGAAACATCGGGATGAGACGAACAAATTGCTCAAAACTTCATAACACTATGTGACAATATAAATTTAAATTGAATTTCTTAAATTGCTAAAATTGTCATACAAGAATTAAACACGAACAACATTGTTTCTTTCATACATACATTGACAAAATAGATTAATCTAAGTGTGTTTCTAAGTCCACCTAAATCTTGTTTCTTCACTTAGCATCATCTTGTCTATCAACCTACAACATGTATTAAAATAAGATCAACAAAAAGTTGGCAAGTATACAAGTTTTTTACATAGCATGAAATAGATTAAAATAGTTTAACGGCTCGTATCCAACATGAAATATGCAAGTTACTATTATGTTGAAATGGTGTAAGCTATATGTTCAAACCAAAGAATCTAATGTGTTAAAATAGCCTATCCCAAAGAATAACGGGAGGTTAACATGTTTAACTTAACAATACCCCAAGACTCGTGGGCGGTGCATTACTCCTATAGCGCTATAATTGTTAAGGTAGGCTTGTACGAAGTTAATGAGCATATAGACACGAAAAGTTTATATAACATACGAGATTAACAAGCATCATATAGTTTCATGTTCAACATGGATAGAGAGTGATTCAAATAGTTTCAAGTGTTTGGTGTGTTTACATAGAATACATGTTGCACCCAAAAGTGTTAAAAGTAAAATGGGTTCGAGTATACTCACAAAATTGCATATGCTTTCCGATTATCCAATATGACGAAACTGTCGAGACTAGAAGGTTGTTTGAGTTCTATTTGGAGTTTAAGGGATGCTTATATTCGGGTTTAAGGATTCGAAGTTTAAAATGTATGAAAGTATAAATATGAAAAATAATCATCTAGCACACATGACACTTGTTCTTGACACTTTGAAACTCGAAAGAGTTTAAATGTTTTCATGGAACAAAGTTCCATTAGAATCGTGACAAGTTATCAAGGTCTAAGATGATGTAACCTACTATCTTGACGAATGACCACTTGTTCATCATCAAGAGTTTGGTTATTTGAATGGTATATAAGTTACATATAGATGTTATAATATCATATAGGTCAAGCATGAGGTAGAAGGATGAATCCTCCATTTAGGTACCTCTTGTGTAATTCATATAAGTCATGCGAGGTAGGAAGAACAAGTCTTTCATTTAGGTACCTATTCGGTGTTCACCACTACACTTGATGTCATAAACAATCAAGGAGGGTCATGAACATACAAATAAAGAATGAATAAGTACAACTAATCTAAGGAAAACATCAAGTAATGTGTGGATTTTCAAGTAGGATAGCCCCAAGCTAGTCCTATAATCACACAAACATCAAGCATTAAGCTTGAACACTACTTGTGGGTAAAACCTTAAACAAAACAGAAAGTTTATGAGGTTTTAGTGTAACACCCTGTGTTTTCAAAGTCAAAGGAAGAAAAGATTGCTAATTGCGATCTGTCACTCCTTGCTTAATTATTGATTGTACTTCTTGACTTGTAATTGAATCTTTTAACTTGTGAACTTTAGTTGTATTATGTAGAGTATCTATTATTAATCGCAGTTTAATCGATGTTAATCGCTAATCAACTTATCGCTATCGCATCGCAATTCGAATTATGTGTTCTGGATATTGTTTTACGTGTGAGTGTCATTTATGTGTTACTTGTGCATGTTTATACTGTTTATGGTGATTAATCGAAAACGCAATCGCAACCCTATCGCATCGCTTACTCGAAACGCATCGCAACGCTTAACGCACGAAATAAAATGTCAAAACGTAACTCGCTAGAGACGTCCGAATGAATGACCATTCGATCGAATGGACATCCGTAAGAATGACCATCCGATCGGATGGCCATCCGATCGGACTGTCTTCCAATCCGACACCTGCACCGCCTTTCCTCTTTTGGCATCTATAAATAGCACCTGTCACATCACAAACAGTGATGTGACAGCTCTCTCGTCCGACCAGCACTTCCAGCTCTCTTTTCCCTCGATTTCTCGCGATTCTTGTAAGTTTTCAACTCAAATCTTGTACATCTATCATCTACACACACTTCTTCATCATTTTCACCTTTGAATCTTAACTTTTAACCATGAAATCAGCTGGTTTGAGGTGTTTCAGGGTGGTGTCATCATGGGGTTCTTATGAACTTCAAGGTGTGACCTCATTTCACCAAGAACAACTCAGATATAAGAGATTTCAACATGTTTAAACACTGATTTCGCATAAATCTAAACATTTTCGAGATTAAAAGGATTGAAAGATGGTTGATAACTTTTTTCAACTCTTTTACACTCATGCACTCAAAACCGATAGAATCGGAGCCCATTCAGGTCTTCTACTCATTCTTTAGTGAAGTGTCGGTCTGGGAACCGATTCCTATCAAAGAGACAACCGATTCACGGGTTGAACATGAACAACCGTCAAGAACGGTTAACTGATCGGACTGGGGTGATTTCCACTTTGATCGGATAACTTGGACTTGATGGGGTTTCCGTTGTTTAACACGTTGTCACACCGTCTCGGTCAAACCGCAAACTTTTCAAACTTAACAAATTCCAAAATGAACAAGTCACCCAAACGGACTGCCGTCCGATCGGGTTGCCATCCGATCGAACAACAATCCGATCGGACGACTTGTGGTCTCAACACTTAAACATTTCTACAAATTTTCAAAGATAATCAGTTTCTAACGGATTATAATCCGATCGGAAGACCATCCGATCGAATGACCATCCTGCTGTGAACTTGTTCTCCAAGAAATGTCTTGCTGGACGTATCGCCATCCGATAGAACGACCGTTCGACCGGATGACCTGAAAGGTAGAGATACTTCTCTGATTTTAAAATGCTACAACGAAAACTTCAAAGCCATCATACACAAACACATCCATCCCAAACGAAGGATAATCCAACCGAATGGCCATTCATCCAGATGGCCATCCGTCCGGATGACCATCCATCCGGATTGTCATCCGATCGAATGACCATCCGTATGGATTGTCATCCGATCGAATGGCCCTTCGTCACTTAGTTCACTTGCACCGTTTTACGCACCGTTCATCGCTTATCCACTCGTTCTGTAATCAGGCTTACTCTAGCACTCCCTTCAATCCAATCACAGATTGTTTTTAGTAGCTACCATCGCTGTAAGTATACTCGATCCCTTTTTGCTTTACGCACTTTTGGGTGTTACATACGTTACCTATATTCAAATCATAATCGACACACAACGCAACCACTTTTATACGCTAACCGCTACTGCATGTTATACGTGTTACTCGATGAATGCTTGTATGTTATGTTTACATAGTGATTGTTGCCTGACACCTTAGCAACGATAGTACTATAGTTTGGACTCAGCACCTGTCGTGGACAGGGGTTGTTAAGGGCTTTACTTCACGTGTCCCAGTAGGGATATGTGTTGCGCATTCTAGAACTCGCAGTCATGTCTGTGCATATTTCATTATCGATGACCTACTAGGTTCACTTTGCTACATGTTACATGCTGGTTATGTGTAAACAATTTTCGCTATCTATTATACTATTAAACTTGTATGCTCACCTTTACACTATGTGTATTGACCTCTATTTTAATGTATTTGACAGGTTTTTAGGATGTTTGCTCTACTTGCTGGAATCAAGCTAGGATGGAGTCTAGAAACAAAACTAAATAAAATCTGAGTTGTCAGAACATTTTATCTGTCTTTGAGAAAACAATGTCTGTAATAACTGCTTTTATTTGATATATTATGGTATGGGACATAATGATTAATATCCGGTAATTTTAGTTGTTATGGATTTCTCTTGGACAATCTGTTTCGTTCAGTGTCGCGCCCCGATGATTCCGCCATCGGTTGGGGTGTGACATGTCTCAACCTTGTTTTTAAGCCCAACTAACCATTCAATTGATTATGAGCATAAGGACATAGGTTTGAGATGAGATAACTCAAGTCTAAGCAAGATTAACAAAGTTTAGATTAAAATAGAAAGTTTGGAGCCTTATTTGGTGATGTTCCAGCCTTGGTTTTCCATGGAAAACTTGTTGGAAACATACCTAAGGTTGTTCCAAGCAAGTAGGAAGAAGAATCAAGGAAAAAGGTTAAGAAATGAGTGAGTTATGCTTGTTTTAGCAACTTGTGATGAATTTGTCCAACCCTGCGAATTCCAGCTGATTGAGAGTATTTGAGGGTGAGTTTGAGGTGTTTGGAATGAAAAATGCTTGGAGATGGCTTGAGTTTTATAGGGGATCGATTAGGGTTGGGTTGGTGAGCTTTAAATGCAAGAAACGCACCTATAATGCAACAAAACCAATAAAAACAGCCAATCCCGTGCGAGCTGGTGGGCTGGTCGCGGATCTGAGTCCGTGGCAGGGCGCGAAGCAGGAGGCAAGCTCCGTCGCGAGTAGCCAGGGACCGTCAGGCGAGATTTTATTATTTAAAAGTTGTCATTTTGAGTCCCTTGGGTTTATTTTGAATGTTTTAAGGTATTTCAATGGTGCATTATGTCATATAAGCATATTATAAGGATAGAACAAGTATGAATATCATCAACCAAGCATGGTAAAGTATAATTCAGCGTATGAATGTCGTAAATGAGCGTCATATGTATCCAAATAACGTATGATTCATATGTTTCACGCATTTGCAAGTTTAACCCATGGTTTCCAAGAATTATGATCATTGTATCAATTGTTTCACGAATTCAAACATACGAACAAGTATGAAGTATGTATAACATGAATTTAAAGGAATACAAAATTTATTTATGATCCAAGTCTCAGACTTTACAGCGATTTCAACGAAAGGACGATTACAAGAACACAAGACTTCCAAAAATAGAAATACAAGCGACACTTTCGAACAATGGAAAGTATGAAAACGCAGGGCGTTACAACAGTATATGGCCAAGTCTGATAATTATCGCTCTCCCCTTACCAATCTGAATGGCCAAGTCTCTTATCAAGATGCGACGCCGGTCAGCGGAATGGATCATACTGGTCAAAACCCTTCGCTGATGAAATCCCACACTCGAGCTAAGGGCTATGATATGGAAGTGGAACAGACAACTGGCAGCTCCAACAGAGGCTCAGGTTCAGCTTAGTCCTTTGATGCTGCTGTCATGGCGCTCAATTAGTCAACTCCGACTACCCAAGGTATGGTTACACCGTCTAAGTCCCCGTGCTTACTCAATTATGTTTCGGTTAGTGTTCTGACCCCTATTAGGGTCCTTGGTTTTGACATGGTAGATGGTAATATCGAAGGCAATCCGTCTACTGGTATGGGTATGGTTACCGAGAATGGGGAGAACAGTGGTGAAATCTTGGTTCAGGGCCAGATGATTATCTGGAAGCTGAAAGGTCTCCTGCTACTCCCCTGTTCAATGCCTGGGATAACACCCACCATAGGGGTCTGTCGATTGCTGGAGACGGAGGTGGTTGTGGCTGTGGTGGTGACGGTGACGGTGACGGTGGTGGTATTGATGGTGGTCTAGAGAGAGAAAGAAAAATGAGAGGGAGAGATGAAGGAGAAAATTTAGAGAGAGAAAGAGATAAGGGGGATATAAGAGAGACGTAATTTTTTTATTTTTTAATTATAAGGGTATTTTGGTCATTTAACAATACTTAACCAAAAAATTCTAACAGTGTTAGAAATTTGGACTCAAATGGTTGAAGAAAATGCTTATGGGGACTCAGGTCGTTAAACTTTTTGCTTTTGGACTCAAGTGGTTAAAACCCATAAAACACAGGGACTCAAAAAGTAATTTACCCTTACTTATATTATATGAAAATTGTAGCCTTAATCGAATAATATATTAGCGGGTGTTATCTGAGTTTAATTATGTAAGCTTAGGTGTTCACCTCTTAGCTGTTCCGTTTTTGTGTCTTTTTTCTAACTTTTTGTAGATGATACTTTGACTTTTTTGTATTTGTTTCATGGTTTCATAAATTTTGTTTGTGATTCAACCATTTAGATTCTATTTTTTACGTTACTCCTAAATTAATACTATAGTTTTATGCTTACATGTTGCTGCTTGTTTGTGGAGTTAATAAATTGGTATCAATATTGCAAGTATGGATCTAAGTAGTAAGACTCACTATTCATCTATAAAAGTATAATTTTATGAGTGTATAAAACTAAAAAAAAATAACAAGTGTTTGTAAGTAAGATAAAATAGAGATAGATAATATGATGTGAGTGTGGTTGTAAAAAAATAAACAAATTTTAGAGAAAATTTTTTATTTTGGTTAAATTATAGTGATAGAGATTGATAACTACTATGAATTTCGATCCTCTATATTTATATAAGTGAGTTCTCTATATAGTATGGAGTGGCGGTGAGTGGAAGAGAAATAAAATTTTACTGTTATAAGTAAATTTGGTAAGATATTGTTCACGCTCTATATTTTTTTAAGAGTAAATTACAAAAATCGTCCTTTATGTTGACACTAGATTGCAAAGTGTGTCATTTATCTCCCAAAAGTACAAAAAAAGGTACTCGATGTTTGCAAACCCCTACACATTAGGTCCTTTATCCTTAAGACCATGCGTAGTGGTTTGATGAATAATGCCCCCACCTGTCACACCCCGATATTTCCACATATTACCGGTGGGCCCGGTGGGGAGTATCGTGACGTAGTTGATATCATCATAGTCAATACACACAATGTAATAGCACAGCGGAAGGCTTGGTGAATAAACTATTACAAACCATAATGTCTGAGTGTTCGAGTGAAAGAATATACAGACTGGAATGTAATAAGATCCACAGGCGGATCATAATTAAATACAAAGAAACAAAATAACAGACTTCAGGTATCTATGGATTTGCAAGATCCTCTTATGACACCTAATAGCTCCAGCCTATTACGAGAGGTACTTGTCAAATCAGTCTTTAAGAAAATACGTCAGTTTACACTGGTAAATACAATTAACTGACTCTTTTGAAAACATTTATGAAAATTGATTTAAGTGCACATGGCACAAATCTTTTATAACTTGGGACAATTATTTAATTATAATCTTGTATACAGTTTTACATATTTGTCATACAATTGGGGCCGGTTGGAATCCGGTCTTGATTAACCGACTCACCACTTATAGAACCCACAAAGGAGTTATCCCCAACATGTGGGTTTATATTTATAATTTAGCATTTGCATCTGTCAGGTGTATGCCTACACCCCGTGCATAGGTCGTGGCCATTTTCAAATGAAATGAGCCGAGGATATCCAGGACACGGTCGTATTAACCCCCAATGTTCATGTTATCAAACAAAACAGATTAAAACGGGTTATGTAAATTTATTAATCACAATCCGATTAAATGATTTCATACCCGACCAAGTGGTATTATTATAATACCATATCCCAAGTCCGTATAGGGGAAAATAAGTTAAAAGTATTTACCTGATGCTAGAAGTATAATCCTAAAGCTTTTTGATGGCACCTTCTACCGGAAGCTATTTAATCTGTATAGAATGTTTATTAACCAATTAGGATGCTAACGGGCCTTTAATTAAGTCAAGGACTTAGACCGGCTAGCTAGAAGGAAAACTTACGGTTCTAAATGCTAGATTAAGCGGAGATCGGAATAGAATGTGGTTTAGACCCGACAAGCTTGGATACTTGTATAATATGGGTAAACTAAACACATTCTGGAAATTGAGGATTTATTGATAAGGTTAAGCCCGTTTTGACTATTTTATGTAAACTAGTCACATAAGCCGATCCGAACGCGTAAATGCGTAACGGGTAACCAAATGAATCATATACATGTCCTAATCATTATTATGCTCAAATTATGTTAATACATCAGTAAGATGTTAACATATATGGCCAAAAAGTAATTTAAACCAAATTAAGTCCCATAAGGGCATTTTGGTAATTTTAATGCTCATAAAAGAGTTTAAATATTAAACTGAGTTTCAGGTCTGATCTAATCAGTAAAAATATGTATTTTTATAAGTTATAACAGTAGGGTATTTTATATATGTGAAATTTATCTTATATAACCAAACTATGCACCGTAGGGGCATTTTGGTAATTTCACATAAGCTTTAAAGGTCAAAATAGAATTCTGAGTTTAAAAACTTGGGCTTACTGTTTAATTATATAAATTAACTTAAAACATCAGTAGATAATAAGTTTTATATGCCAAATAAAGTTTTAACTCATACTATGCGCTAAAAAAGCTAGAAAGTCGTTTTAAGGGGTATTCGGGTTAAAATAGGAAATCTGAGTTTTTGATCAGTTTATAAAGTTCAAAATATTTTATTTATCATATAAAATCAGTAGCAAAAAGTTTGACATCAAAATTTTATGTAAAACTCATTTTATGCATGAAAAGGGTAAAACCGACAATTACCGAAATCAAGCTATAATCTTATGTTATGCTCAGCCTAAAAATAAATAAAAATCTTCAAAAATCCCAAAATATTATTTTACATCAGTAGGTAAAAAGTTTGGTATCAAAAATTGGGTTTAGATAGGCTTTATGCTAATTACGCCATTTAATTAATAAAAAGCTTTCTAATTACGCTATTGAGCATAACTCCTAATATAGACCTCAAACTGATGTCAAAATTTCGGGACAAGTCTAAATATAAGTAGCAAAAGTGTTTGTCCATTCACATTGCTAAAAATCTCAGTCGTGTGTCAAAAGGGCGTTTATGGCATTTTTAAGCATATTAACGATCATGTGCATATAATTCAAACCATTAGGCACCATGCAATATAACTTAAGAGGGTTATACTACTGAGTAATGTGGTCCTAATGGAAGCTTAAAACATGGGAGAATTAAGCTTGAACGGGTCAGAATTGAAAGTCAAAGCAAAAGTCAAGCTTTTGCGACTTTCGGTTATAAACTGACCTTAGACTATTAATTGTCGGGTTAGTACTGATAAAACATGTTCTAATATTAATTACCAAGTCATTAGAATGTTAAAATATAATTTAGAACTTTTGTTTTACTAATTTAAATCATTTTCAAACATTCTGTCCAGTTTGACTTTTTGTCAAACTACTTTGACCCGACAATTGACTAGTCAAACGAGATAATTAGGAGGTGCCCTTTTAAGGGTTAATCACCTACCTTAATATGGTTCTATAACCACTTTCATTTTGATCAGTGGTTAGACCATATGTGATTCAACTGAAAGTCAAACCTAATTTATGACAAGTTTGACTTTTCGATAATTAAGCTAATTAAAACGACTAAGCAAGTAATTAGAAGCTTACTAATGGTCCTAGCTGTCTTTTCTACACTTGGAATCTTCTCCTAATTGATTGCAAGCTCCAGAAGTTGTCTCTTTGAAGTTGTTTGCAAAATGTGCATATGAACACATGAACTAGAGTCCTTTATATAGCAATTTGCAAGATCATAGATCACTCACACCTATTAAGGAACATCCTAGGATCACCCCAGGTGTTCTAGTTGATGAAATAAACCGACATATAGCCCCTAGAGTCGATACAATTGAGGTTGAGGCGGTTAAACTTAAATAACCTACACCTGCCATGATTTTTCTACGCTGGGGACTCTTACGCGGCCAGGGTAAGATTCTGCTTGGGCTTACGCGGCCCGCCTGGAACCGGGAAACAGGTTAAACAAGTTTTAAAGCTAGCAGAATCAGTCCCTGGTGGTTTTAAACCCTATTTAACCTTCTTTTTGACAAGTAAGGCCCTTGTAGTTAGTTTGTTGAAGCTCAAGGATGTATAAACTAACTTCTTTAGGCTCAAGTTCGTTAAATATCACTATGAAAGCAAGTTTCATCAAGTTGACACTTATAGCCCAAAGTCTTGAAAACATGTTTAACGATCTTGAAACCTTGTGAAATTTATACTACTCATTCTTGAGAGTATATTTGAATATTTCGAAGCCTCGGGTTCGTTAAAAGGTCACTCAGAGGTCAGAATTAACATGTTGACACATTTAACCCTCGTAGTTGTATAATCTTCCGATTATTTTCACAAACGACTTCTTATATCCAATCAATCTCTCGTTTAAGAATATATTCATCATGTATGGTCATTCAGAGGCTCAAGTTTGGCATGTTGACACTTTTAGTCCCTCCGGACACATAGTTTCACTGTTTGTCAACTTTAGTCTTTCAAACTCAATCTTTCACATATCTTGGGTTTAGGACACGTGTCTATACATAATTGGACACGTTTTTACGTGGTGTTACATCCTCACCCCCCTTAAAAGAAATATCGACCCTGAGATTTACTGGAATAAGTGAGGGTACTTCTGTCACATAGTGGACTCAACTTCCCACGTATATTCGGGACCTCTACGGGCATCCCATTTGACCTTTACTATAGGTACATGCTTCCTTCAGAGTTTTTTAACCTGACGATCCTCGATCGATATAGGTCTTTCAACAAATCTTAGGCTTTCATCAATCTGTACGTCTTTATGAGACATGGCTAGCGATTCATCAGCTAGACATTTCTTAAGATTACAGATGTGGAACACATTATGGATTCCACTCGGCTCCTCAGGCAAGTTTAGCTTATAAGCTACACTGCCGACACATTCGATAATCTCGAATGGTCCAATATACCTAGGGCTTAACTTGCCCTTCTTACCAAAACGCATCACACCTTTCCAGGGTGATACTTTTAGTAAGACTTTATCGCCAACCTCAAACTTTAGAGGTTTTCGCCTCTTATCAGCATAACTCTTCTGCCTATCCCCGGCAGCTTTCAGGCGATCACGAATCTGGACAATCTTGTCCGTCGTTTCAAGGACTATATCAGGTCCTGATAACTGAGTTTCTCCTACTTCTGCCCAACAGACAGGCGTTCTGCATTTCCTACCATATAATGCCTCAAAAGGCGCAACCTGAATGCTTGTATGGTAGCTATTGTTATAGGAGAACTCGACCAAGGGTAGGTGGTCATCCCAACTATCGCCTAAATTAATAACACATGCACGAAGCATGTCTTCCAATGTTTGAATTGTACGCTCACTCTGTCCATCAGTCTGAGGGTGGTAAGCAGTACTAAAATTCAAACATGTGCCCAAAGATTGTTGGAAACATTTCCAAAAATGTGAGGTGTATCTAGTATCTCTATCAGAGATAATAGACATTGGCACACCATGAAGAGACACAATCTTATCCACATACAACTGGGCTAACTTGTCGGAGCTATGAGTCTCCTTGATGGGCAAAAAATGTGCTGACTTAGTCAGTCTATCAACTATGACCCATATGGTATCATTTCCGTGCTTTGTCTTCGGTAACTTGGTTATAAAGTCCATAGTTACCATCTCCCACTTCCATGTGGGAAGTTCTGGCTGTTGTAGCAGACCTGACGGTTTTTGATGCTCTGCTTTAATCTGAGCACAGGTCAAGCATTTAGCTACATGGGTGGCAATAGATTTCTTCAACCCTATCCACCAATAATTAGCTTTCAAATCTTGATACATCTTGTCACCTCCAGGGTGAACTGAATATTTGGAGTTGTGAGCTTCCTGAAGGATTACATCTCGAAGTCCTCCATGGATAGGAACCCAAATCCTTCCATTCAGTCTGAGTATTCCATCCTTTCCAGGTGTTAACTGTTCAACGGTAATACCCAACTTCTCATTTGAAAGGTTAGTTTCCAAAACAACATCTTTATGTGCAGCTAACAGCCTTTCATTCAGGCTATTCTTCAATTCAATGCTCTTAGCATTAATCCTGATAGGTTTAACTCTTTCCTTTTGGCTTAGAGCATCTGCGACCACATTCGCCTTGCCAGGATGGTAGCGAATTTCACAATGATAGTCATTTAAGGTTTCCATCCAACGACGCTGTCTCATATTAAGCTCTTTTTGATTGTACAAGTGTTGGAGACTTTTGTGATCAGAAAAGATCACACATTTAGTTCCATACAAATAGTGTCTCCATAACTTTAGTGTGAATACAACGGCACCCAATTCCAAATCGTGGGTGGTGTAATTCTTCTCATGCACTTTTAATTGTCGTGATGCATAGGTAATCAGTTTGCCTCGCTGCATAAGCACACAACCCATACCGGTGTGTGAAGCATCACAGTATACGACAAAATCTTCAATTCCATCAGGTAAGGTTAGCACCGAAGCATTGCTCAATTTCTGCTTAAGAATCTCAAAGGATTCTTGTTGTTTCGGACCCCAATCAAATTTTACATTCTTACGGGTCAGAGAGGTCAATGGTGCGGCTATCCTTGAAAAGTTCTCAATGAATCTTCTATAGTAACCTGCCAAACCCAGAAAGCTACGAATTTTGGTTGGAGTCTTGGTGGCTTCCCAATTCATTACGGCTTCTACCTTAGCGGGATCTACTTGGATACCACGTTCACTAACAACGTGTCCAAGAAATTGGAGTTCACGAAGCCAGAATTCACACTTGGAGAATTTAGCATATAGTTTCTCTTGTTGAAGTAATCCTAAGATACATCGGAGGTGTTTCTCATGATCGTCTTTATTACGGGAGTAGATAAGTATGTCTTCTACAAAGACAATGACAAACTTATCTAAATATGGTTTGCAGACTCTATTCATGAGGTCCATGAATGCTGCTGGTGCATCAGTGAGCCCAAAAGGCATCACTAAAAACTCATAATGTCCATATCTTGTTCTGAATGCCGTCTTAGGCACATCCTCAGTCCTAACCTTGAGTTGATGATACCCAGATCTCAGATCATTCTTCGAGAAGAAGCTTGCTCCTTGGAGCTGTTCAAATAAATCATCGATCCTGGGTAAGGGATAACGATTCTTGATCGTTACTTTATTCAGTTCACGATAATCAATGCATAAGCGCATTGATCCATCCTTCTTTTTCACAAATAATATTGGAGCTCCCCAAGGTGAAGAGCTAAGTTGTATAAAACCCTTTTCCAGTAAGTCATCTAATTGAGTCCTGAGCTCTTTCATTTCAGTAGGTGCTAGACGATAAGGAGCTCGTGCAATAGGTGCAGCTCCTGGTAGAATGTCTATCATGAACTCTACTTGCCTTTCAGGAGGTAATCCAGGTAACTCGTCAGGAAAGACATCAGGGTACTTGGAGATGACTGGGATGTCTACAATCTTAGGCTTCGGATCATTCACAGTCACTTGTGCCATGTAGATGACACATCCACTTTTTAAACACTGCGATACCTTAAGGATAGACACATTGTTGGGCAACCCGTATTGTGTGTCTCCTTGAATGGTGATGGATTCGCCAGAAGGAGTTTTGATAATAACTAGCTTTTTATCACAGGCAATTTGGGCTTGGTTATGCGACAACCAATCCATGCCCAAAACTATATCAAACCCAGCCAATTTCATTGGCAAGAGGGATAGCGGGATAGAATGATTCTTGATGGATATACAGCATCCATCAAGAAGAGTTGAAGTTGTTTCTAAGGTACCATCAGCAAGTTCTACCTCATATTTTATGTCTAGAGTCTTAATAGGCAAATTCAGTGACTTACAAAACTTATGGTCTACAAAAGACTTATCAGCACCTGAATCAAATAAGACTCTAGCATAATTATTATTAATGAGGAAGGTACCTGTTATGACGTTCTCGTCGTTCACCGCTTCCCTAGCATTCATTTGGAAAACCCTTGCATTGGTTTTCTTCGCCTCCTCGGGCTTCTTAGCACTCTTGGGGCAATTGGTTTTGATGTGCCCCTTTTCATTGCAACCGTAACAGGTTGCATCCTTAATGTTCCGGCACTCTACAGATTTGTGCCCTTTCTTTTTGCAGATCCCATATGGTTTGGCTTGTGGGTCCTGGTTGCACTTTCCAAAGTGCCTTTTATTGCAGGTCTTGCATCTGGGTTTATCACTTGATTGCCCTTTCTTGAAATTAAAGTTCCCTTTACTCTTCTTGTTAGACTGAGGAGACTTGTCTTCATCCCTCTTCCTCTTCCCATCATCGATAGTTTTCTTTGCCCTACTTCTCACTATATCAAGAGTGAGAGACAAGGATAGATCCACAGCAGATCTATATGTAGTAGGCTTAGAAGCCTTGACGTTTCCTTTCACTTCGGGAGCTAAACCACCGATGTAACGCGCAATGCGTTTGGGTTCAGGAGTGACTAAATATGGTACCAGCCTTGACATTGAATTAAAGCTGGTCACATAGGATCTACAATCTAAATCCTTCATTACTAAAGTGAGGAAGTCAGATTAAATCCTCTCAACTTCGTGTTGAGGGCAGTAAGTGTCTTTTACAAGATCTACAAACTTGTTCCACGAAAGGTTATACAGATGAACCTTTCCAGTGGACTGTACTAACGTTTTCCACCAAGTAAGGGCATCGCCCTTGAAAGATTGAGACACAAACATGACTATGTCTTCCTTAGCACATCCGCTGATGTCAATCACATTATCCATCTCGTCTAACCATTTCATGCAGTCAATTGCTCCATTTTCTCCTGTAAAATCCCTCGGTTTACAGGAGACGAAATACTTATAAGTACAACTCTTCTTGTACTTAGGAGCCTGGTTTAACACCACTCTTTGAGGCTCAGATCTTTGATTAGATGAATGCTGAGATTCATCCCTTCTTGATGCATGTGACTGTGATAAGGGTTTTTGTTGGTGCATGCGTCTGTCGACTTCGTCTTGTATCGAGTCTTACATTACAATTGTTAGATCAGGGCGCGTTGTACGAGAAATAGGGTAGAATTTATGTGTTTGTGAGCTAATTTCGTTTGAACATGACATGTAACACATTCAAACGAAATTAACTAGTTTAATTTCGTTTGAAGTGAACCATGTCACCTTCAAACGAAATAGCATCCCCTATAAATACTTGATGTCTTGATTTCATTTGTAACTTTCCGGTCAGTGTAACGAAGTGCTGCCAAAGTGTTGTCAGACTGTAAATCATTATCAAATCAATCTTACAACAGTTTAAAGTGTATATCTTGCTAAATTGACCTCTACACGTCTGTTTCCGCCTCTCGTGTTGAGTAAAACTCTTCTGATCGACTCGTTCGGGTTTGAAAACGATCCTACAAGTGGTATCAGAGCTCAGGAGGAAGAGTTCATACCAATTCAGCTGCATTTTTCTGTTTTCTACACCTTCTTTCACAATTGAACAAGTTTTCACGGTTAAAAACGGCTGATTTTCACATATCATGTGCGTAATGTTGTTTTAACAAACCCTAGAAAGTTTCAGAACTAAAATCGGATTAAAACTTGACAAATTGGACAAAATTTGAACCGAAATGATGATGTCATGCTGATTCCGTTTGAGATTGCTTGCTGATTTCGTTTGAGAGTATATATTGATCCTGATTTCGTTTGAAGTTGTTTAGTGATTTCGTTTGAGATTGCATATGGGGACTAATTCCGTTTGAAAGTTCTTGGTTATTCCGTTTGAATTCGGAATTCCGTTTGAGAATCTGATTAATCTCGTTTGAGGATCGTATTCCGTTTGAGGGTTTCGTTTGAAATAGGCAACTTCGTTTCAAATGGCAATCTCGTTTGAAGGTCATACAAATTCAGCGATTTCGTTTGAAATAGTGGGTGTTTCAAACGAAATTAGGTAGATTGATTGAACAGGGTATTTCGTTTGAGTGTGGTGGTTCTGTTTGAGAGGGAATTTAGTTTGAAACTGGTATTCCGTTTGAAACAGTTTGTTTGTGAACATTTGAAAATCAAATCATGAGTGAAGAGTTCTATAACGCGTTTGCTACATCCCCGACTAGTCCAACAGTCATTACTCAAAACATGAACATGGAAAATGAGACTGGAACTACGCAAAAGCCCCTGAAGCTAATGAGCATTGAAGAGTATTACGGTTGGAAAGATCGATTTGAAAACTGGGTTCAAGCTAATCATTTGAGATCTTGGGAGTGTATTTTGAAAAAGTATGTTCTACCACGTACTGATCTGCAAGTTGAGAAAGAAATCTCTGAATTCAATGACAAAGAACGAGACATGTACAGAGCTGAAAAGATGATGATTAGTCTACTTCAGCAAGCCATTAAAGAAGATATCTTTGTATTGCTTCAACATGACAAAACTTCAAAATCAATTTGGGATGCGCTTAAAACCAAGTTTGAGGGAAGTGAAAACATGATCAAAAGTAAAAAGTCATTACTTAAGAAAGAATTTGATCTATTCACAAGTTTGCCAGGGGAAGATACAAAGAAACTGATTGAAAGATATTGCCACTTAGTGCGTTCCATGTCATTGCTAAGCATAACCAAAGACAGAGAAGAATGGGTCGACAAATTAGCTGATGCTTTACCTCAAAAAGAATGGGGTACATTTTTTATGATCTTAAAGAACACCGGAGTTTATGATGGTTTGACGATTTCTCAGTTCATCGAGAAGATTGAGGGTCAAGATCTTGAACAACAAAAGATTGCGAGGATGAGTAATTCGAGTGGTCAACAAGATGTGAAAATGTATTACAAAGGCAGTGTTCAAGAGGCTGAAAAGAGTCCAAAAATTCAAACTGCTTTTAGTGCTGGAGAGTCATCTGGAAATGCTGATCCAAGTCCAAACAGTAGCAGTGGATTTTCTTCATATCCAAATGTTAATCCGAAGAGTCCAACTTCAAGCTTTCATTCTCAAAGTTCAAAAAGTGGAAATGGTTGTGTGATACACTGCAACATTGCATTGAATCTTCCAGATGGTCAAAGTTTTTCTGAAGAAATTGCAAAAGATCACATGGCTTTACTTGCAACTGTGCTACAATCCTATGAAGGTTTGGTTGCAGGGAGGATCGGAAATCCTATGCTGACGAAAGAGGATTACGATCAGATAGATGCTGAAGAGATAGAGCTCATGGACATCAAATGGTGTCTAGCTAGTGTCTTGAGGAGAGCAGAAAAGTTTAAAATGATCACAGGGAGAAATGATTTTCTGGATGCACATGTGTCTACTTTGAGTTTTGATAAATCTAAAGTTACTTGTTTTCGATGCAGGGAGAAAGGTCATTTCAAAAGAGAATGCAAAAATCAAGAGGCTAGTGGAGCAAAGAATCCTTTTGGAAAAGATGACTACTATCGGAAAGCCATATATCAACAAGTTGCTCATCAACCATATCAACAAAAAGATTCACAAACTGCTCATGGGAAAATGATCGAAGATGCAAACAAGAAAGCCTATTTTGGTATCATTGATCAAGATGATTAGAAAATGGCTCCAGGATTCAGTTGGGACAAATATATTTCAGCTGATAGTAAAGCATGTCTAATAAATCAAGATGATGAAAAATTACCTGAAGGGTTCAGCTGGGATAGGTTTGCGGATGAGAATGGGAATTTTAAAGCTTTCATTGCAAAGATAGTTCAAGAACCTGATTTGTTTACCAAATGGATGAAAGTGATTGGTGTTCATGAGAAGAATCAAGAAGAAGAATATGTTTCTTCCAATGAAAGTTCAGAAGAAGCAACAGTTTTTGATCAAACTTCATCTGATTCTGGTTCTTTAGATGAGAGTTCTGAAAAAACAATAGGTTTTGATCAATCACCAACTGATGACAGTGGTGATGATGAGGAAGAAAGACATATTAATGTTGCAAAAACTCATCTATCTCCTGAAAGTTTTCAATTTTATTTTGCAGATCGCTTGAAGAAGCTGAAGGAGAGACGGGCAGCTAAAGAACAAAAGAAAATGAAGAGTGAAAGTGTTGCTCTAGAAGAAGAGACTGTTCAAAATGAAGAAGTTAAAGCTGAGAAGGTGATTGAAGCTGAGATAGTGATTGAAGTGGAGAAAATAATCGAAGTTGAAAAGATTGTAGAAGTCATCAAGCCTTGCTTAAAGTGTTTAGAATCTTGCAAGGAATGTGCAGCGAAAGATGAGAAACTGATTGAACAGGAAAAGATGAAAGAACAATTACTGTTCAATCTCAACTATGTGAAAGAATCTTACGATGTGCTGAATAGAACGGTAACTGGTCTACAAAAGACTAACTCAGAAAGAGAAGATGCACTGACTATGATGAATGCTGTGATGATGACAAAGCAAAAGGCAATTAATCATTACATTGAAGAATGTGCAAAATTGCAGCGGGAGTTGGAAAATGAAAAGATTGAAAATGAGAGAATTAGACGTTTATTACAGAGTTATTCTAGTTCTGATTATCTCATTGATCGAATTTACCCAACTGTTGCAGGTTTTGAAGCATTTAAAGATGAGAAGCCAAAGAAGAAGGATACTGGTAAGAAATAGAGTGTTAGTTATAACAAGTGTCCGCCTCCGATTTGGGAAGGGTATTCGCCTAGAAAACCGAATGAGGAGCAAGTCGAAAAAGCAATCAATATAAAGTTAAAGTCCGATATAACCGATGAATTACCAGAAAACATTGATGTCGTTTTACATCGTCTGACACTGATCATGAGTCCGAGTTAATTAAAAAGGTGGTCGATCAGGTGTTGGATACAGATGAGGAGTCGGAGTTAAAGTCTGAGTCAAAGTCCGAGTCTGGGTGTTTAAGTTTGTCTGTCAAAAGTTCGAGTCAACAGTTCAAAGACGTCGGTTAAACGGGTGTACAATAAAGAATTCATGTTATCAAAATCTAATTTGAATGACGAAGCAATCAAAGTGGCTTATACATTGATTGATTCAGACAAATTATATTCTGATGAGTAATTTCCAATAAGAAGTGTTAATTTTGAAAAGATCAAAAAGGTTTTCAAACTAACAGAAATCAATATTTCTGAAATAAAAGATGTAAATCTTACTGAAAAACCTAAAAAGTACACTTCAAGAGTTCAAAAAAGGATAAACAAGAAAAAAGTTACGGTTCTGGTTCTGGCTTTCAAAAGAAACCAAACCATAACGGTAATTTCAAAAAGAAAGGATTAGGATGTATTCCACCAGAAAATTATATAAATGAAAAATATGTCCGAGATTTTAAATAAAAAATGACATTTGTTTCAGGAACAAGCTCGGAAGAGGAAGCAAAAAGCCCATTCTGGAAGCAATCGAATAAAGAATTTCTTGCCAAAAAGCAGGAGAATGTGAAGAATGGAGCTAATCAGAAAAACGAGACAAGAACCTGTTTCAAATGCAATAAAGCTGGTCACATTGCATGGAACTGTTCTCAAGCTACAAAAACAAAACAGGAAGTCTCTAAAAAACTCAAAGAAAAAGTTGTTGAGAAAAATGAGCCACCAACTGAAAAATTCAATTTTTTTGAAAATTCAACATATGAAGTTGGTGAATGTTCAAAGACTCATTTTTATCAAAAGAAAGCTAAACATGACAACCAAATGTGGGTTGTTAAGAAGTTTTATGAGAAACTTGATGATGAATCTGATTCCACAAAGTCAGATGAGCCACATGTGGAGGTTAAAGAAGAAAACTCAGTACCGCCAATGGATGATGTTCATTTTCCACCATTGAGGACTGAGAATTTTAAATCAAAAAAATCAATTTTATTCTGAAAAGAATGAATTTGATATTGAAAAGGCTTTTAGTGGAAATGTTAAAAAGATGTTTGGGAAAATGGTCGAGGGAAAGGCTAAAGGGGTAAAAGACTTTTACGAATCAAAGAAGGCAACTTACAGCCCAACCCCAAGTGAAGTTGAGGAAGAAACATCCAAGTTCAGTCAGGCTTGGATGGCAGTTTTTCACAAATAAATCCTGACTTGCCGGAGCTCCCAGGTTTGTAAGCGTGGAGCACGTATCAGCATCTTTCTTGGTTGATATTCTTACAAGTGGTACAGTTGGTAAAGATACATGTGGTATTTTCTTAAACTGTTATATTTTTCAAGTAGTTGATGAATGAATCTACAAGTGGTTGAAGGTTTTCGACTGACAAGTGGTAAATCAGGGACATTAAGTTGTACTTGATTTTCTACAAATGATTGAGAAACAATATGACGAACCCTTACTTTACAAGTGGTAACCCCAACAAAACTTATTTTCCGGAAAAATCATTTTGGTTAAAACAAACTTAAGTGTTTTGAAATCATAATGAGAAAATAGTTTGTTGAAAGGGGGAGTTCTGATTGTTTATGCCAAGTGAATGGCGAATTGAAGCGATTCGATATCGGTTGTCAATTTACTTGTACAGTTTGTTTTCAAATTTTCTTTAATGTGTTTGTATTTTAGGGGGAGTAATCCAAAAACATTAGAAAATTAAAAAAAAAAGCAAAAACATGATAAATGCAAAAATGAGTTTTTTGTGTCAAAGAAGAGGAAATGATAGTACATCAGTAGATAGTTACAGTATGCTAAAGAAATGTAATGTTTAAATAGCGTTAAACAGTCTCACTGATGATATGCCGATAGGTTTTTACACATTTAGTAAGCTTTTTCGGGATATAAACTTAAATTCAAACCTGCTTATTTCGTGGAGAACACTACTTGGATATATAGGTAACCCCTGAAATTTCGTTTGAAAGGTCCCTTTTTCTGAGATACTAGGTCTTTATGCTCAGTGATATCTGGGGTATTATCCTGGGACTTCTGATAATGCGGAAGCAATGGCCTAGTCCCCGGAGAATACTTTACTGCTTGCTTGAAATATAGCGCTGCCCTCAGCATAATATGATGAGACAATAAAATTGCTAATCAATGTTGTTGTAAAAAAGATCCTCTAAAAGGGACCCACCAAAAGTCGAGTCGTCATCTCTCTGCTGAACGGAAGTTCTGACCTGAGCTCTCACGGTTTCGCAATTAACCCCTTACAGATATCATCTGTGGTATACTCACCTGTAAGACTGAATATTGGGATCTGGATACGGGAGTATATTCAAGAGGTGGGACACATGAATGAGTTTAAGTCTTTAAAACACCTAACTCATATCCTGAATCAGTTGAAATTTGTGTGAGAATTTAAGTGGATCAGTATATCGGCAATCTAAGTGAATTGTTTAATTCTTAATGTGTAACTCAAAAACTGATATGATCCTCTTACACAAACTTACAAAAATTTTGTCTGTAAATATTTTTTTTACTGCATTTCATTTCATTCAAAAATCCAAAAAGATTTTAGTGTGTTTTAGCATAAATTTTGAAAAATTCAAAAAGATTTTCGACAACTGATGTTGAAGAGCTGATTTTTAAAATTCCAAGTGCTAAACATGATGAGCATGTGGTGAGGGGGAGCTTGTTTTTAATTGAGAAAAGTTTTTGAATATTTTTCAGTGAAAGTGGTCATCTGAGGTTTTTATCATTGATAAATCATTCTGGTTTAATTTGAGAGAGAGTCTATATGGATAAATTTGTCAAATGTTAAATCTATGAAATTTATTTCTGGGTTAAGAATGTGCAGGTGTAGCCAAGTTTTGATCCTGAACCTGAAGAAAGATCACAAAGCCAGGTTCCGATACCTGTGGACTATGTGATTTCAAAAGCCAGACTACGATCCCAATAAATCGACAGGGGGATTCTGAAGACATCCGAGAAGTAGATTGTTCGAGAGGAGTCTGTTGATACAGAAGAGGAGAAAGAGATAAAGTTTGAGGATGCTTACACGTTCAGACTGATAAAGACTGAAGACGTTGAAGACTCGACACTTAAGACTCGTCAACATTCGAGGGGGAGTCTGTTGGTGCATGCGTCTGTCGACTTCGTCTTGTATCGAGTCTTACATTACAATTGTTAGATCAGGGCGCGTTCTATGAGAAATATGGTAGAATTTATGTGTTTGTGAGCTAATTTCGTTTGAACATGACATGTAACACATTCAAACGAAATTAACTAGTTTAATTTCGTTTGAAGTGAACCATGTCACCTTCAAACGAAATAGCATCCCCTATAAATACTTGATGTCTTGATTTCATTTGTAACTTTCCGGTCAGTGTAACGAAGTGCTGCCGAAGTGTTGTCAGACTGTAAATCATTATCAAATCAATCTTACAACAGTTTAAAGTGTATATCTTGCTGAATTGACCTCTACACGTCTGTTTCCGCCTCTCGTGTTGAGTAAAACTCTTCTTATCGACTTGTTCGGGTCTGAAAATGATCCTACAGTTTTGAGTGAGTTTTGGACCGAACGTTACTCGGTTCCTTGAATATCTTATCTACCGCTTGAGCAACCGCGGTATCAATCATCGCTTGCAGTTCAACGTTTGTAAGATTGATGTTAGTCTCATTATTGTTTCCTTCCCGTGGATGACTGTTTACTTCATCAGATCCAGCCATAATTTGGGTACTATATTAAACAATAATGTTATATTTAAATTATGCAATAAATCATCATATTGGTGATTAAATGGTCATGGTATTAAACCATATGGACCATTTCAGGAAAATAATTATAATCAAGAAGATATATTTCATTATATTTTATTAGACAGGGGAACGAAAATCACACTGTCAATGTCATGGAAGACATATTCATATAGCACAAGGCTCGTCTCAAAGGACATTTATATGGCATAAAAGCCTTGTCATAAGGACGATTATGATCATTGATTTCTTGGATCAGTGATTTCTTTAAGGGTCGAACAAAGTTCATCGCCTTTTTGGCAAGAAGTCTATAAAACAAAACTTTTATTGTCATTATTACACCTTTGCTTATAAGCATATATCTCAGATGGATGTTTTGGTGTATTCATCATGTTGATGTTTATTAGCCATGATTCATATTGATCATATAGGCTATAATAGCGACTTGGAAAAGTCCACGTATATTTGGAAGCTTGTGTGGTTTTCTCGTACCACACAGCCAGGAATGTTAACATATTTTCAGATGTTAACAGAGAATTATTATCTTAAAAAGGTTGTACCATCATAGCCATTTAATATTTTGGCTAGGTTATACCTCTAAGAGTTTCCTTGGCAGATCAATCAAATTTGAAATGATATAGTATGATGTAATAAAATACATAATTAAATTCGAAAATAACTTCATTAAACCACGAAACGAGTACAACATTGCCCTAAATGGGACTTAAAACAACACAAACTGCCCACGCAGGGGCTACGGAAACAGAAAGTAAGTCCACGCAGGGACTTGGTACATGAAAATAAAATAAATATCCTCGCAGGGACTTTATTACATGACAAAACAAAACAAACCAACAGCATCCTACTTCTTCTTTCCTTTGATTAGGTTTGCGAGACCTTTGAGAAAGCCATTATGCTTCTTCTTAGTTTCACTGGCTTCATGTTCAACCCAGTCTAACCTTTGTAAAATCTCCTGAGTTTGTTCCTGCTGATGATGAGGAGGTTGTTGGTAGGGTGGGTATTGGTACCCCTGTACCGGATATCCAGTTGGGTAAACTGGAGGGTAAGAAGAAGGATATAGTGCATTGTACTGAGCAGCTGTAAGGTATGGGTCATGGTTTCCATAGTCCGATGGGTATCCTGATGGATTATACCCAGATGAACCTGGGTATGTCAGGATCGGGTTGTCGAAACCTAAAGGCGGCTACAGTGGTGCATGTGAAACTGGTGGAGGGTTGACTTCCGACACCGTGTGTGAGGGTCCACCCAATTGGGGGTCCTCTAGAATAGGAGGGTAAGAACTTGAACCAAGAGGAGATGCGAACCGTGGTCCCCCACGTACAGACATTCTAGCATTTCTCCTTCGACTTGGCGGCTTAGGAGGCTGTTGAGGTGGTTCCTCAACTGGTAAAGGTGGTGGGGTAACAGCTTGAAGCTGTGGTTCAACCAAAGGAGGTTGGACTGGAGAGTTATGGTATGAAGGGGTAAAGAACCAATCATACTGAGCCATTTTCTCAGCATACGAATCAGGCCCTCGGTACGGTGATCCTTGATAAGGTGAACCACTCGATATGCTAATAGGGTGGCCCGGTGTTCCTGTTTGCATCTCAGGGTCCGGGTCGTCGTCCATCTCCATTTCCTGAGAGAAATGATCCTCGGGTCCTAGTGTATTGAAACCCAAAATGTCGTTGACGTATGCATTGGGGTTAAACTGAGTTGGAGAGTAGGTAGAATTCGAGTGATGAAAAGGATGAGAGTTAAAGGAGTGGTGTGATTGGTTTGAGTGATGAGATCCCTGTGAATGATGGGAATGTTGGGGTTCATTAAGAATGGGCAACCCAAAGTATGGAGGGTCGATTGGTGAGGATCCAAGTGAGACAGAATGCCTTGCTGGTTCGAAGCTATGACTCCAATGATCCTGTGAGTCGGAGCCAGAGAGTGAATCAGATGGGGTACGTCTGTGGGAGGGTCCCGCGTGGCCAGACGGTCCTCCACACAATGGTCCTTTGCCTTTGCCTCTCACTCGTGGTGGCATTTTTCCAAGTGGTAACCTGTCAAAACAAGTAAATATAATATAAACAATAAAAAGGAAAGTTAAGAGTAAAATCCTAGGTCATTTTCCTAGACTCGAGAGTCTAAGGAATGTGCTTATTGTGTCATTGAGATTAAACACAAAAGGTTAGTGTTTAATTCACTCAATGTTGGCTCTGATACCAACCTGTCATACCCAGATATTTCCACATATTACCGGTGGGCCCGGCGGGGTGTATCGTGACGTAGTTGATATCATCATAGTCAATACACACAATGTAATAGCACAGCGGAAGGCTTGGTGAATAAACTATTACAAACCATAATGTCTGAGTGTTCGAGGGAAAGAATATACAGACTGGAATGTAATAAGATCCACAGGCGGATCATAATTAAATACAAAGAAACAAAATAACAGACTTCAGGTATCTATGGATTTGCAAGATCCTCTTATGACACCTAATAGCTCCAGCCTATTACGAGAGGTACTTGTCAAATCAGTCTTTAAGAAAATACGTCAGTTTACACTGGTAAATACAATTAACTGACTCTTTTGAAAACATTTATGAAAATTGATTTAAGTGCACATGGCACAAATCTTTTATAACTTGGGACAATTATTTAATTATAATCTTGTATACAGTTTTACATGTTTGTCATACAATTGGGGCCGGTTGGAATCCGGTCTTGATTAACCGACTCACCACTTATAGAACCCACAAAGGAGTTATCCCCAACATGAAGGTTTATATTTATTATTTAGCATTTGCATCTGTCAGGTGTATGCCTACACCCGGTGCATAGGTCGTGGCCATTTTCAAATGAAATGAGCCGACGATATCCAGGACACGGTCGTACTAACCCCCAATGTTCATGTTATCAAACAAAACAGATTAAAACGAGTTATGTAAATTTATTAATCACAATCCGATTAAATGATTTCATACCCGACCAAGTGGTATTATTATAATACCATATCCCAAGTCCGTATAGGGGAAAATAAGTTAAAAGTATTTACCTGATGCTAGAAGTATAATCCTAAAGCTTTTTGATGGCACCTTCTACCGGAAGCTATTTAATATGTATAGAAGGTTTATTAACCTATTAGGATGCTAACGGGCCTTTAATTAAGTCAAGGACTTAGACCGGCTAGCTAGAAGGAAAACTTACGGTTCTAAACGCTAGATTAAGCGGAGATCGGAATAGAATGTGGTTTAGACCCGACAAGCTTGGATACTTGTATAATATGGGTAAACTAAACACATTCTGGAAATTGAGGATTTATTGATAAGGTTAAGCCCGTTTCGACTATTTTATGTAAACTAGTCACATAAGTCGATCTAAACGCGTAAATGCGTAACGGGTAACCAAATGAATCATATATAGGTCTTAATCATTATTATGCTCAAATTATGTTAATACATCAGTAAGATGTTAACATATATGCCCAAAAAGTAATTTAAACCAAATTAAGTCCCATAAGGGCATTTTGGTAATTTTAATGCTCATAAAAGAGTTTAAATATTAAACTGAGTTTCAGGTCTGATCTAATCGGTGAAAATATGTATTTTTATAAGTTATAACAGTAGGGTATTTTATATATGTGAAATTTATCTTGTATAACCAAACTATGCACCGTAGGGGTATTTTGGTAATTTCACATAAGCTTTAAAGGTCAAAATAGAATTTTGAGTTTAAAAACTTGGGCTTACTGTTTAATTATAAAAATTAACTTAAAACATCAGTAGGTAATAAGTTTTATATGCCAAATAAAGTTTTAACTCATACTGTGCGCTAAAAACGCTAGAAAGTCGGGTTTAAGGGGTATTTGGGTTAAAATAAGAAATCTGAGTTTTTGATCAGTTTATAAAGTTCAAAATATTTTATTTATCATATAAAATCAGTAGCAAAAAGTTTGACATCAAAATGTTATGTAAAACTCATTTTATGCATGAAAAGGGTAAAACCGACAATTACCGAAATCAATCTATAATCTTATGTTATGCTCCGCCTAAAAATAAATAAAAATCTTCAAAAATCCCAAAATATTATTTTACATCATTAGGTAAAAGTTTGGTATCAAAAATTGGGTTTAGATAGGCTTTATGCTAATTACGCCACTTAATTAATAAAAAGCTTTCTAATTACGCTATTGAGCATAACTCCTAATCTAGACCTCAAACTGATGTCAAATTTTTGGGACAAGTCTAAATATCAGTAGCAAAAGTGTTTGTCCATTCACATTGCTAAAAATCTCAGTTGTGTGTCAAAAGGGCGTTTATGGCATTTTTAAGCATATTAACGATCATGTGCATATAATTCAAACCATTAGGCACCATGAAATATAACTTCAGAGGGTTATACTACCGAGTAATGTGGTCCTAATGGAAGCTTAAAACATGGGAGAATTAAGCTTGAATGGGTCAGAACTGAAAGTCAAAGCAAAAGTCAAGCTTTTGCGACTTTCGGTTATAAACTGACCTTAGACTATCAATTGTCGAGTTAGGACTGATAAAACATGTTCTAATATTAATTACCAAGTCATTAGAATGTTAAAATATAATTTAGAACTTCTGTTTTACTAATTTAAATCATTTTCAAACATTCTGTCCAGTTTGACTTTTTGTCAAACTACTTTGACCCGACAATTGACTAGTCAAACGAGATAATTAGGAGGTGCCCTTTTAAGGGTTAATCACCTACCTTAATATGGTTCTATAACCACTTTCTTTTTGATCAGTGGTTAGACCATATGTGATTAAACTGAAAGTCAAACCTAATTTACGACAAGTTTGACTTTTCGGTAATTAAGCTAATTAAAACGACTAATCAAGTAATTAGAAGCTTACTAATGGTCCTAGCTGTCTTTTCTACACTTGGAATCTTCTTCTAATTGATTGCAAGCTCCAGAAGTTGTCCCTTTGAAGTTGTTTGCATAATGTGCATATGAACACATGAACTAGAGTCCTTTATATAGCAATTTGCAAGATCATAGATCACTCACACCTGTTAAGGAACATCCTAGGATCACCCAGGTGTCCTAGTTGATGAAATAAACCGACATATAGCCCCTAGAGTCGATACAATTGAGGTTGAGGTGGTTAAACTTGAATAACCTGCACCTGCCATGATTTTTCTGCGCTGGGGACTCTTACGCGGCCCGCATAAGATTCTGCTTGGGCTTACGCGGCCCGCCTGGAACCGGGAAACAGGTTAAACTAGTTTTAAAACTGGCATAATCAGTCCCTGGTGGTTTTAAACCATATTTAACCTTCTTTTTGACAAGTAAGGCCCATGTAGTTAGTTTGTTGAAGCTCAAGGATGTATAAACTAACTTCGTTAGGCTCGGGTTCATTAAATATCACTATGAAAGCAAGTTTCATCAAGTTGACACTTATAGCTCAAAGTCTTGAAAACATGTTTAACGATCTCGAAACCTTGTGAAATTTATACCACTCATTTTTGAGAGTATCTTTGAATATTTCGAAGCCTCGGGTTCGTTAAAAGGTCACTCAGAGGTCAGAATTAACATGTTGACACATTTAACCCTCGTAGTTTTATAATCTTCCGATTATTTTCACAAACGGCTTCTTATATCCAATCAATCTCTCGTTTAAGAATATATTCATCATGTATGGTCATTCAGAGGCTCAAGTTTGGTATGTTGACACTTTTAGTCCCTCCGGACACATAGTTTCACTATTTGTCAACTTTAGTCTTTCAAACTCAATCTTTCACATATCTTGGGTTTAGGACACGTGTCTATACATAATTGGACACGTTTTTACGTGGTGTTACACCACCTTGGGGCGTTTTCTGCCATGTGGCAGTCCAGTCAGCATGGGGGCATTATTGGGCATTTTTGCAAAAGTGCCGTAGTGGAATAATGCCCAGTAACGCCCCATCCAATCATTACACAATTATTTTTTTTAATTTAAAAACTTAAAATACTTCATTAAATTAAAAAAAATTACAATACTAAAAAATTACATTGCAAAATTTTAAGTTTTATAGAAGATCCAAATGAGACATTTAATAAACAAAACTTTAGGGACTGATATAGCATTTTTGAAACTTGAAATATTAAAGATATTGAAGTTTAAAACCACAGGGGCCTAATGTGACAACTGAGCAAACTTTTAAAACAAACCACCCGCCTCCATCCTTTCTTCTTCTTCTTCTTCATTTGACCTGCAACATCTCCGGCTAACCACAAAACCCAAACCCAAAAGTTCCGGCAAACCCAAACCCAAAAATTCCATCTCTATCTCTTTAAACCCACATGGTCTTATCTGACTGGCCAACAACATGCCCTAACAACGTGATTTAAAACACGCCAAAACCAAAAAATCGATCAAACACGCCCAAACACGCCATGGGGGACGGTCGAGGGGTGATTTCCGGCGTGATTGGGGTGAAATTTTGAAAAAAAACACGCCCGTTACGGGTGGTCTAACTTAGTTGTTTTTCATTGTTAAGTGGGTGTGAAATGACCTAAATACCCTTACTGTTAAATAACTAACTAAAAAGTTAGAAGAAATATAATCAATATTTAAAAATTTACATGGGACCCACCAGCTACCCCACCCTACTCATCATCCCCAATCTTCACCACCTCCACCTTTCACCAGCACCACCTCACCCCGCCAGAAAAACGCCACCACCTCACCATTTCTGTCGGTGCCCCCCATACTGTTGAATGAAAATGGTAGTTTCGATTTGTAAATTAAAGCGATAAAAAGCAGGTATTTGTTTGGATGACAAATTACTGGTAGAGAATGGTAGCAGTGGAGGTGGTAGAAAACTGAAAGAAGAAGATGGGGAACAGTAGTGACATCTTTTAGATAAAGAAAGAGAGAGGGTAAGAGAAACTAAAGGGTTTTACTTTTCTTTCTAGACGATAATTAACTGCTTTGAATAATTGAATCAGGCCTCAACTGAAACTGACAATGATACTCAATTGAAGAATGAGGCTTCAATTTGGGGGATTAAAGGAAAAACAAGGGGCAGGGAAGAGCAAAGGGGGTTATTTGGACATAGAGCGTTGATAGGAGGCGAGCATGGTCGTAAGAAACACACATCTTGAAACAGAGGCAAATAGTCGAACTAAAGAAGCAGGGGATGGACTTTACTAAGGATTTGGAGATTGAAAGGATGAAGTTGTTGATGGAGTCGCAGGTGCAGCTGCGGAAATTGAAGTAGTCCAAGAGGAATTCGAATACATGTATGTTTAACTGGTGTGGCACCGACAAAAATGGTGATTTGGTGGCGTTTTTCCGTCGGGGTGTGGTGGTGGTGAAAGGTGGAGGTGGTGGAGATTGGGGAAGATGAAGATGGTGGGGTGGGTGGTGGGTCCCACATAATTTTTTAAATATTAGTTATACTAGTAATAACACCCGCGCGCGTTGCGGCGCGGGTACTTCGCAAATATTGAATGGATTAGTCCAAGCGTTATTTGATGTGTTAACCATATTAAAACGCACGTTTTGACATATCCTATTGAACTCAATGTATCCTATCGTTGCATTGAGATTCGATCAAAACGTAACGTAAATCGAATTTATATTGTATAATCATAAAGTATTATACGTGACCCGACTAACTCAAATTTATATCGTAAGGCCAAAAACTCTCGAGGGGGTCAAAGTGGCATTTACAAAGTTCGTAAGAAGTTAAGTTAGTTAAAAATTGCATTTCCTAAACTTAAGGGCTAAGAAAGGGTAAAGATAAAATTTGATAAAGTTTTGGGGTAATAAGGAAACTATAACAAAGTTGGGGCTAAAAAGGAAACTACGAAAAAGTTAGAGTGTCAAAAGCAAACTATTTGTAAACTGGAGTAGTAGTCTAGGGACTAAATTTGCCATTTTATGAAACTTTGAAGCTACCAAAGTCAACGGGCTAAAATTGCAATATCGTAAAAGTATGGGGAGGTACTTACACGTTATGTGATGTGTTAATCATAAGAAAAACACGTTTTGACGTATCCAATTGAACTCAATGTATCATACAGTTGCATTGCGATTGGATTAAAAGGTAACGTAAATCGAATTTATATCGTACAATCATAACGTATTATACGCAACCCGACTAACTCGAATTTATATCGTCAAGCCAAAAATTCTCGAGGGGGTTAAAGTGGCATTTACAAAGTTCATAAAAAGTTAAGTGGTTAAAATTTCATTTCCTAAACTTAAGGGCTAGGAAATGGTAAAGATAAAATTTGATAAAGTTTTGGGGCAAGAAGGAAACTATAACAAAGTTGGGACTGAAAAGGAAACTACGACAAAGTTGAGGTGTCAAAAGCAAACTATTTATAGAATAGAGTAGTAGTTTAGAGACTAAATTTACCATTTTATGAAACTTTAAAGGTGCCAAAGTCATGAGCTAAAATTGCAATAGCGTAAAATTATGGGGGAAAATAATACCTTTTCAATCGTAAATATAAAGTATTGTTTAATTGTTTATAGTAAATGACAAAGTATTTTAAATGCCAAACACTTTTGTATCTGATAGAATAGAATATTGTTGCATGGATACAATAAATCTTTGAGAGTTGTCGGTGGTAGGGCTGTTCACGAGCCGAACCGAACCGATCAGACCTTTGCTCGTGCTCGGTTCGTTTACAAACCGATCCGAACCGAACCGAGCGTTTTTTCAACCGAGCCAAAGTCGAGCGAGCGTCTTTCGATCCGAGCATTTTTCGAACGAACGTCGAGCGAGTATCGAGCGTTGCAGAATAAACAAGGAAAGTGACTATGGGAGTGCTAGTTATTAGAATAAAGTGCAGTTTTCATCCCCTGATGTTTCGTCCAATAGAACATACGTAAAAAATTAACAAATAACTAGGAATACAAAAACACTCAACTAGTTCTATCGAGATTAACTAAGCGGGAAGATAAATTGTCGACCGATTGAAACATACCCTTGTTCTATCGGAAGTTTGAAATTGAATGGATCCATTGAAGCTAAACCCTTGAGAGTTGGCGTCTTGGTGAGTGGCGATGGAGAAATCGAATAACGATGGCCAATGGGGGTTTTGATTAGGGTCTTGCACTTCTGAATCAAATAGCAGGTTGAGACTTGAGTATTGATCGATGTTTCACATTTTAGTATTTGAAATTTTGACTCAATTACTCAAATGAAGATTTAAGTATTGGATAATGGACTAGTGGTATTGGATTTCAATTCTAATTACTTAAATGAACTCTATTTAGATCTTGGACCAAACATTATTAATGTTGGTTTCTGGTCATTTCATTAAAAATGATACACACACAAACACAAATATATATATGTATATATATATTAAAAGATAAATCGAGCCAACCGAGCCGAACCAAACTGAGCGGACCTTTGCTCGTGCTCGGTTCGTTTACAAACCGAGCCGATCCGAACCGAGCATTTTTTTAATCGAGCTGAATCGAACGAGCAAATTTCGAGCATTTTCCGAGCGAGTATCGAACGAGCGTCGAGCGCCGAGCAATTTGAACAGCCCTAGTCGGTGGTATACACCGACTTTCTGTTTTAAGATATAGTATAATTTCTTTTAACTTTTTAGTTATTTATTTAACAGTAAGGGTATTTAGGTCACTTCACACCCACTTAACAATGAAAAATAACTAAGTTAGGGATTAAGAACATAATGTGTACGAGTTTGCAAACATCGAATACGTTTTTTTGTACTTTTTGAAGATAAATGACACACTTTGCAATCTAGTGTCAATATAAAGGACGATTTTTGTAATTTACTCTTTTTTTAATATCTTTTGAAAGTGGTGTGAATGGAGGAGAGAGAAAAAATAATGATAAAAATATAAAAAAATATTATTATTTACTTGAAAATGATAAAAAATAACAATTTTTAGTATAATTATAGAAATGAAATTGAAGAATTGAGTGTCAATGCTCTTAAATCTCATTGAACTTTAGGATAATAGCTGGTACTCGATAGGGGTGAGCATAAAACCGAAAAAAGTGAACCATAATCGAAAAAACCGAACCGAAACAAAAATGACGATTCTATTTTTGGATTTTTAATGACCGAAAATTTTGGTTCTTGGATCACTATTTTCAATAACAAAAAAAAACTGAACCGAACCGATAAGTTACAATAGTAGCCTAGTCCGTATATTTTTATGTTTAAATTTAAGTGTTTAACCTAAGCCAGTAAAAATTATTAATTTTATTATTAAATGTCAAGTATTTATAATGAAAACATTAACATATATTTACTGTCTACAAGAAATAACAAAATTTAATATAAAAATTAATGATATTCAAAGTATTATAAAAGAAAATATCTTAATAAAATTTTGGAGAAACATAAAAACAAATTAGAAAGTTAGGCTTACGTGAACAATATTTTTTCTAGAATGACGACTTTCATGTGTTAGGCTGCCGCACTCCCCAAATTTGGAGAACCTCGTTGTCCCACTTCGGCTAGACTATGTTGTCTTAACCAAACACACACTGCCTTCAGAGTTTGGCTTGGGTGTCCCCCAGGAAACTACTTGACAATCATTTTACCGTCACAAGAGCATAACTCTCTGGCGTAACACACGGTGGTACGAAAACCCGAGTGGACTCAAAATTCGAATTGACAACCTCGCACAAGGCTTAGCTCAAAATCCTTCATTGCCTTAATTCACCAAAAGTGACATAAATAGGAATCGAACTTGAGTCTCCACTGAAAAACCCAAACCTAATAACTTAAATGCAAACATCTAAAAATATTCTTAAATTTTAGATTATAGTTTTTATTTTTGAATCTTACGTAATCTTGTTCAAAACACCGAAAAAACCAAAACAAACGGTTTTCAAAAATTGAAAACCAAACATTTCAGTTACGGTTTTGATTTTGATTTTACTTAAACATCGAACCGAACCGTACTGTGCACACCACACCACTGCGAGAGAAGTGGTCCTCACACTCTATGTAGGAGAGTCCAATTTTTTTATTTCGAAAGTCATTTTAATTTCATTAAAAACACACAACAACCGGATCCAAATTGTTCAAAACACAACCAAAATCATATCTTCCCGCCTTGTTGCAAACACCTTTTGATCTTCTTCCCCTTCAAATCCACTTTCCCCTTCAAATTCTAGGGTTCGAAAACCCCAACACTTCCTCTTCAAAGCTACTCCACGTCTTCACTCCTACCCTCAAATAACTCACATTTCTAGGGTTCCAACACAACTCACTCACAATATGTACATCAAAGAGGTCTGTTTAGAAGGATTCAAATCATACGCAACACGAACAGTTGTTCCAGGTTTCGATCCATTCTTCAACGCTATAACTGGTCTCAACGGATCCGGTAAATCGAACATTCTCGATTCGATTTGCTTCGTGTTAGGTATCACCAATTTGCAGCAGGTTCGAGCTTCCAATCTGCAGGAGTTGGTGTATAAGCAAGGGCAAGCTGGTATCACCAAGGCTACGGTTTCCGTTGTGTTTGATAATTCTGATAGGAGTCGAAGTCCTCTTGGTTATGAAGATTGTTCTGAGATTACCGTCACTCGTCAGGTAGTTTTGTTGATTTTTTGTTGGAATTGATTGGTTGTGGTGAGTAAGTTTGAAATTTGAATGTTTGAGTGACTTTAATTGAACAATTTGTTAGAATTTATACTTAATTTGTTAAGAACAAAAACCCTAATTTTGAGGTATAATTGTGTTATTATTAGTAGGTGTTAACCGTGTTGTTTGTTATTTGAATATTGTAAAATTTACAAACTTTGAAAAAAGATGTTACTAATTGGGTGAAAAATAATATTAATTTTATTCTTAAGTAGTATCTACGAACATGAAAAAAGATAGTTAATGGTTACAAAGTTGACCAAAAGAGGGATTGACTTATTGATTTGTATGT
The DNA here is from genome assembly GCA_030545235.1 of Helianthus tuberosus. NCBI lineage: Eukaryota > Viridiplantae > Streptophyta > Magnoliopsida > Asterales > Asteraceae > Helianthus > Helianthus tuberosus. Next base: position 66,510,362 of record CM060396.1, read on the forward strand.
TTAATTAAACATTAGATTATGTATAATTGAACTGTTTGCAAGAATGCACACTCAAAGGGTCATGCATATTAATGTTATGACCCCGAGATCTATGGACGTAGTTTTTAAAAGGCTTAGTTTTGCTATTCAAAAAGGGGTAGCGGCGCAGCTTGTAGCCCGTTTACCAACTATCTCGATGTAAATTATGGCAGTTTAAACTTGAATCTCTTGTGAAGTATAATTGTTTCATTGGTGGTATTAAGAGAAAGAGGCGCAGATATAGTTTATGTGTCTACTGTGTTGTTTGTTTTTTGAATATTGTAAAATTTACAAACTTTGAAAATATATTTATTACGATTAGTGTGACAAACATAATCATGCCGGCTTTGATTGGGTGAAAGTTTATTATTTTTTTAAGCAATATCAATGAACATGAAAAAAGATAGTTATTGGTTATAAAAAGGTGACCAAAGTGGGTTGATTATCCAGTTTACATGTTTTGTTACACTTTGGCTTATGTTTAATTCATATTAATTTGAGGCGCTGAGGAAAACACCTCAGAGGAATGAAGGTGCGCCTCATAATTAGGGACTGTTGGTTTGTTCTTTGAAGTGAGTGTTTGCAGTATGGTTTTTATGAAATTTGAATGCTTGATCATTTTTAATTGAACTATTTGTTAGAATTCACACTTAAATTAGTCAAGAACAAAAACCTTAATTCTGAAGTATAATTGTTCTTTTGGTACTTTAGATTTTAACCATGTTATTGTTTTTTGATGTATCATAAAATTTACACACTTTAAAAAAGTTGGTATTGTAATACAATTCGTGTTATAAGTTTGAAATTTGAATGCTTGAGTGCCTTTAGTTGATTTTATTGAACAATTTCTTAGAATTTACACAGTCAAGAAGAAAAAAAACCTAATTGTGAGGTATAAATCTCTTATTGGTAGTATTAAGAGGAAGAGCTATGAATTGAGTTTAGGTGTCAACAGTGTTGTTTCTCTTTTGCTTATTGTAAAATATATAGACTTTTAAAAATTTGGTATTGTATTAAAATTCGTGTTACAAATGTAATCATGCTGGGTTTAATTGGGTGAAAGTTTAATTTTTTTGTTAAGCTGTATATATGAACATGAGAAAAGATAGTTATTGGTTATAAAGTTGACCAAAATGGGTTGACTATCCAGTGTATATGTTTAGTTACACTTTAGCTTATGTTTAATTTATGTCAATTTGAGTGTGGGTTGATGGTTTTTTTAATCTTGTGGTACAGATTGTGGTTGGTGGGAGGAACAAGTACTTGATCAACGGCCACCTTGCACAACCAAGTAGAGTACAAAATCTCTTCCATTCGGTGCAACTAAACGTCAACAATCCACATTTTCTAATCATGCAAGGGCGCATCACCAAAGTGCTAAACATGAAACCTCCCGAAATATTGTCAATGCTCGAGGAAGCTGCCGGAACAAGAATGTATGAAACAAAAAAAGACGCTGCGTTAAAAACTCTCGAGAAAAAACAGGGTAAGGTTGACGAGATCAACAAGCTTCTTGATCAGGAAATTCTTCCCGCATTGGAAAAACTGAGAAAAGAACGTATGCAATACATGCAATGGTCTAACGGGAATGCGGAGTTGGATAGATTGAAACGGTTTTGCATTGCGTATGAATATGTACAAGCTGAGAAAATTCGAGATAATGCGGTACATGGTGTTGATGAGATAAAGGCTAAGATAACTGAGATTGATAATGATGTGGAGAGTATGAATACTGAGGTACAAGAGATGGAAGCACGTGTGACGAAGTTAACTGGTGAAAAAGACGCAACTATGGGTGGAGAGGTTAAAGGTTTGTCGGATAAAGTTGATGCTATTTCGCGTGATCTTGTTAAGGAGGTGTCGGTATTGAAAAACCGAGAGGATGATCTCACAACCGAGAGAAAGAATGCAGAAAAGGTACACTTTTTATTAGTTTTAACTTCCTTTTTATGCAAATTACGCTCTTTAATCTTTGTAATGTGGTAAAACTCCATGTTCTGGTGTCGTTAGATTGAGAAGAATATTGAAGAACTGAAGCAGTCCGAGAAAGATAGTATTGCTGCTGTAAAACGTGCAGAAGATGGAGCTGCTGATCTGAAGAAGAGAGCGGAGGAGCTAGCAAAGAGTTTAGAAGACCTTGAGAAAGAACAACAGGTAATGTCGGGCTTATGTAGGGCTGCAAACGAACCGAACAAACACGAACAAGGCCTTGTGTTTGTTCACTAAGGAAATAAATGTGTTCACAAACTGTTCATGAACACTTACCGAACGAGATTTTCTGTTTCTGTTTGTTCATTAAGAAAATGAATGTGTTTGTGTTTGCTCGTTAATTTTAGGTAACAAACACAAACAATCGTTCATGAACACAAATGAACAAAAACGAACACAAACAAGCGTTAATGAACAGAAAAACAAACACAACACAAAAATATATTAAAAGGTAATGTAATATAGAATACACCAATATCTATAAAATATATTTTGTTAGTGGGAATTAAAAGGTATGTAATATAGAATACACTATTAATTATAAAATATATTTTATTAGTGGGAATTTTGAAGTATTTAAATAAATATATGAATTAAAAACCCTAATGAACTATGGAACACACACAAGCATCAACTACCACGTTACCGAACTTTCACGAAATTAATGAACGAACACGGCCTCTGTTCATGTTGGTTCATTTATTAAACAAACAAACTTCCCGCTGAACGGTTCATGAACTGTTCGATGAATGTTCGGTTCATTTGCAGCCCTAGGCTTGTGTAGATTGCATTGTGCATGGTTTAGAAAATAGATTTTCAGCAGCTGTTAAAGTTGACTGTGATGACTTTCAACAGGGTGTAGTTGCTGGTAAGAGTAGCGGTAATGAAGAAAAGTGTCTTGAAGATCAGCTTGGTGACGCTAAAGTGGCTGTTGGAAAAACCGAAACAGAGGTTGAGCAGTTGAAAACAAAGATAAAACACAGTGAAAAGGAGTTAAAAGAGAACAAAACGAAGCTATCGTCAAAACACAATGAAGCTGTTGATGCAGAAAAGAATCTGAAAATCCGACAAAAAGATGTAGAAAACGTTGAAAAGGCTTTGAAAGCTCTCTCATATGAGGAAGGACAGATGGAAAGTCTAGAAAAGGTTTGTTTTATATTGACATTTTAGTCAAATTTTAATGAATTTTATTTTTGAAATTTGAATACTGTTCAGGATCGAATGGTGGAGTCAGAAGCAGTGCATAAATTAAAAGAGGAAATTCGGAACATTTCTTCACGTTTGGGAAACACTGAGTTTTGTTTTCGTGATCCCGTGAAGAACTTTGACCGGTCGAAAGTCAAAGGTGTGGTTGCAAAGCTCATAAAAGTGAAAGATGAATCAACAATGACTGCCCTAGAGGTCTGTGCAGGTGGAAAGTTGTATAATGTTGTGCTAGACACTGAGAACACAGGAAAACAACTTCTTGAAAAAGGTGATCTTAGAAGAAGAATGACGTTTATTCCTTTGAACAAAATTCAAAGCCACCCTGTCCCACCAAAAGTTCAAAAAGATGCTGTTAATTTGGTAACTTTATATATTTCTTACCTATTTTTCTTTAGGAAACATACTAGTATCATCTATTTATAATTACACCCGGTAACTTTTTATGTTTTCAGGTTGGTAAAGGCAATGCTGAAGTTGCACTTTCGCTGGTTGATTACGAGCCTGAACTTCAGGTTTGTATTGTTCCATAATGTTCATTTTTGTTTGTGTTAGCAAAATGATTAAAAATAACATTGTGATGTTTTGCATTGTTGTTTGTTCATTGTTTCTTTGGTTATATTGACATTGAACAGATTTTATGCTTTTCTATTACTTGTTTACATACTTTTCTGAGAGTTATTAATATTGCAGAGTGCAATGGAATACGTGTTTGGTTCAACTTTTGTCTGCAAGACCATTGATGCTGCCAAAAAGGTACTTTCTTTGTTGTAACTTCTCATACATGCAAATCGTGTTTAATTATTGGTTTGTTATTTGTCACAACCTATGGGTATTGTTATTAATTTAATAACGCAATTTTTTCTTTTTGTGTGTATCAACTTACGGTACACACAGGTTGCTTTCAGTCAGCAAGTTAGAACCACAAGTGTGACATTAGAAGGTGACATATATCAACCAAGTGGACTTCTGACAGGTGGTTCTCGCAAGTAAGCAACATTTCCTTAAAGTCTCTTTAACTTTTACGTGTATCATCACAATATTATAATATTTGTGCACTCAAGAATTCACTATAGCAAAAAAATCTTCATTTTTATAACCTAAAATACGATTCTTTAATACACAGGGGTGGTGGTGATTTATTAAGGCAACTACATGCTTTAGCAGAAGCTGAATCACAATTATCATTACATCAAATGCGGCTATCAGAAATTGAAGCAAAGGTTAACCTCTAATATAATGTTTACGTAAATTATTACTTTTTTGCAAGTGTATGATGTGTTTTGTATGTCCAGATCAGCGAGCTCCTTCCACTTCAGAGAAAGTACAACGATCTAAAGAAACAGCTGGCACTAAAGTCAAACGAGCTCTCACTATTCCAGAGTAGGGTTGAGCAAAATGAGCATCATAAGGTTCCGTCACATACTTTGTTTTACAATAATATAAAGTAAGAAAGTATTACGGCTTATTTATTGTGTTTATATGCGATGCAGCTTAGTGAAATAGTAAAAAAGCTTGAGCAGGAGCTTACAGAAGCAAAATCTGCCCTTAATGAAAAACAAGCACTTTATAAAGAACGTGTGACCGAAGTCAAAACTCTTGAAAAATCAATTCATGACCATGCCAATAATCGGGACCGTATTCTTAAAGATTTAGAGAAAAAGATTAAGGCTGTCAAGACAAAAATGCAGTCAGCTTCAAAAGATCTGAAGGTATGTTTTTGAGTAAAATGTCATTTTCGTCCCTAAGGTTTGGCCAGTTTTGTGATTTACATCCAAAGATTTGTTTTTCACATCTCGATCCAAAAGGTTTGAAATCTTGCCATTTTCATCCGACTCTTAACTTCATTCATTTTCTCTGTTAAGTCAGGGGTATTTTCGTCTTTTAGTTAACTTAAAGGACAATTCGGTCTTTTGGATACTTGTACATAATGCTAAATACTTGTACATAAAGTGAAAAAGACTGAATTGACCTTTAAGTTAATAAAAAAGATGAAAATACCCCTGACTTAACGGAGAAAATGAATGGAGTTAACGAGCAGGATGAAAATGGCAAGATTTCAAACTTTTTGGATCTAGATGCGGAAAAACACACCTTTGGACGAAAGTCTCAAAACCGGCCAAACCTCAGGGACGAAAATGACATTTTAATCATATGGGTTTTACGTTAGGTTTTGCTTTTCACATTTTTGGGTTCTGACATGAGTCTCATCTAGGGCCATGAAAATAACAGAGAGAAACTTCTAATGGAAGTGGAAGCCTTCAAACAAGAACAAACATCGTTGGAGAATCAGTTAGTTTCCTTTCAGAAACAGATTGGTGTGTTGACTTCTGAAGTGGATGCACTTAAGACCAAGGTTGACTTTTTGATCTTTTTTTTTTCCTTCAATTTGGTCTCTTTTGTCTCAAATGAAAGACTGTTTCAATCTTGTAGGTTAGCGCACTGAAAGATGAACACAGTCAAGCACAATCTGAGCTTAATGCAGCCCGTACAAAAGTTAAAGAGTGTGATTCACAAATCAGTCGCATCCTCAAAGATCAACAAAAACTTAAAAACGTTATGGGTGAGAAAAATATTGAAAGGAAAAAGCTGGAAAATGAGGTGAAACGCATGGAAACCGAACAAAAAGACTGTTCACTGAAAGTGGATAAACTGATTGAAAAACATAGTTGGATTACTTCAGAGAAACAGCTTTTCGGAAGACAAGGAAGTGACTATGATTTCACTTCTCGTGATCCACACAAAGCAAGAGACGAGTTTGAAAAACTTCAAGCTGAACAAGCAGGGTATTTTTCATATGTTTAAACATATTTTTTTTACAGCGGGAAAATAGAAAGTTAGAAACATTACTTACTTTTTAGATGTTTGTTTGTTTGTTAAAGGCTTGAGAAGAGGGTGAACAAGAAAGTTATGGCTATGTTTGAGAAAGCAGAAGACGAGTACAATGACTTAATATCCAAGAAGAGCATTATTGAGGTTAGTTAACTTAGATAGTTAGATTCTGAACTGATGCTTGCCACTTAAATACTTTTATTTTATTTTTAATTATTTGGATCTTTTTACGCAGAATGACAAGTCTAAGATTAAGCTGGTGATCGAAGAGCTTGATGAAAAGAAAAAGGAGACACTGAAAGTCACTTGGGTGAAAGTAAACAGGTGAGTTTCTTAAATTACTCAAATTAATTCTAATAAGTATTTCTATATATTTGTTTAAACTGGCAATTATACCTGTGACGGGTACATTGCAAACATCGAATGGATCAGTCCAAGCGTTATGAGATGTAAAATGGAGTATTAGTGCCAGGAGTAAAAACGTAAAGTTTAAAACTTGATGGGGTGGTGGCAGTAAAAATGGAGTAATAGTGCAAGGAGCAAAACACAAAGTTAAAAACTTGAGGGGGTGATAGTGCAAGGAGCAAAAACACAGTTTAAAACTTGAGGGGTGGTGGCGGAATTCAAACTTGAGGGTTAAAAAAGCAAACTTCAAAAGTTGAGGGAGTGTAAAATGAAGTAATAGTGCGTGGGTTAAAAATGAAAACTGTAAAAGTTATAAAAATTGTAAAATGGAGTAGTAGTCTAGGGGTTAAGATTGTAATTTTCAAAAGTTGAAGGGTGTGATAACAAAGTAATACCACAGAGGTTAAACTGAGTTTTTAAAATGGAGGGTGTTGGTGGTAAATATCACCAACATTGTGTCTTAAGAGATATAAGAATAAGAATTATGTATATTTTGGCTTGTTAATTCAACTACAAAACATGGTACCTTTATTCTCAGTGATTTCGGATCAATATTTTCCACACTGTTACCGGGGACAATGGCGAAGCTAGAACCCCCAGAGGGAGGTAGTTTTTTGGACGGGTTAGAAGTGCGTGTGGCGTTTGGGGGCGTTTGGAAACAATCATTGTCGGAACTCAGTGGAGGACAACGATCTCTACTCGCACTTTCACTGATTTTGGCACTGCTTCTCTTCAAACCAGCTCCACTTTATATTCTAGATGAGGTATTTATTTTTAATTTAATTAGGTAGGTTTACTTTTTTTTTGTATGACTGAAAATATTTTTCTACTATGTTGAATAGGTTGATGCGGCTCTTGATCTAAGTCACACTCAGAACATTGGGAGAATGATCAAAGCTCACTTTCCACATTCACAGGTATATCTATTGATTTATTTAAAAAAATATGAACCTTTCAATAATCAAACTTAATCTAACAATCTTCATTGCTGTTTTTGTTTACAGTTTATTGTTGTCTCCTTGAAAGAAGGCATGTTCAATAACGCCAATGTTCTTTTCCGTACAAAATTTGTGGACGGCGTGTCCACTGTTCAAAGAACAGTTGCATCAAAGCAGAGCAAATGATCTCGTTTGCGGTTTGCAGCCTGTAACTTATTTGCATACCAGAAAAAAACTTTGATAATCCAGCATTTATTATCTTGTAATGTCCTGTTCAAGTGTTCAACTGTGCTACAATAACTAGTATCATTTTAAATTAAAAGCCGAACCCGAATGAAATTCCAGAAAAAAATCATAAATTTGGTTTTCTAATGATGTTTTTACTTGAAGTTTATTTAACCTTAATCTCTTCAAACCATTTCTTCCCCTCTTGTTCCACACCCACCTTTGGAAACTTAAAGCTTAACAACCCATTTACCAGCTCAGCTTTGACGTTACTGGTGTCGATGTTATCTGGTAAATCAATGTTGCAGCTGTAGTTTCGGTTTGTAGCGTCAATCTCTTTGTCCTCTCGACGGCCTTTGATGCACAGAGACTTGCGCTCAAGCTGTTCAACTGATACAGATGCTTTCACACCCTTCTTTCCACATCCAGGCATGTCGACGGATACATATATATTGTCATCCGTCTCAACGATACGACTGTGTGCAACTGTGTCTTCCATAACACCTGATGTCATGAAAAACAAAACAACCAAATCAAATAAAAAAAATCAAATGTCTGTCATGGTGGCATAGAATTCAGTGTGGCAATCATGTTGGGTTGCGCAAACGCTTAATATCGTGTAACTAGTACATGACCCTGTAACTTATTCTAACTAGTCAAACGGGTGCGTTAAAAGGGTTCTATGAAAATACTTGAAAGATACGATACCATCAGTGTTGAAAAACCGAGAAGCCGAGACGCGTCTACGTAACAGGAGTCGAGATCTGGAGAGGAGGCTTGAAGAAGATTGCCTCAGAATGGCAGCCATCATAAACTTGGGACACAAGTTTCTTATGAAGAAAAAGGTGGGGAGAGAGTTGGTTGTTTACATAGCCGGGATGAAGCTCCTATTACTTGGAGAAAAAGATTTGTCAAAATTTCATTAAAAAAATAGTATTTTAAATTTTTTAATGACACTCGTACCAGTAAGATTTTGAGCAATTTGTTCAAAAGTGTCTTTTTGAGTTGTTGGTAACTCATGTTTTCATTGACTCCATTCCAACTGAATATTTTTTACTGGTCCGTCCTAACCTAAATTTGTCTTGATTTGTTACCCAAGCTGACCCGTCTAAATGAATTCTTTATTTTTCTTTTTAAAAAAGTAATGTCGCTAGTTATATAATCCACATAAGCATTAGAAATAAAAAAAATAATGACCTAACACATTGTCAAGCTAACCTAAGGTTATGTGTTACCGTCAGGGCAAACAGCGCGAAAGATGGACACGTAAGACGGCGCAGATGAAACAAACCATAACACATCGGCGCCAGAAAGGGCGTTGGGGGAGATATTTGTTAATTTATTGTTTCTGCAGAGATTTGAAGATATTATCTACTTTTTAAACTCAACAACCAATAAGAATTAATATGATTTAGTTGAAAAGTTTACCCAGAAAAAATAAAACGGTAATCGTTAGTAATTAAAACAACGCAAAAATAAAATAAATAATTAACTTTATCAATTATTAATACCCCATATTTTATAATTCAAAATCCTACCACTCTAAACATTAATTTTCTTTCAAACTTTACAAGTTTCTTTTAAAAATATGGATCAAAGAGGTGATTATCGTCCCACATTCGAGTTCGACTCATACGAATAATACGGGGCTGGCGGTTGGGATGTACCCGATCACAACCACATTGGGTACCCGAAACACAACCGTCGTTCTTTCCATTTACCCTAAACACACCCGAACCACAACGTGCACCCGAACCCCATTGTGAATCCGAACCACAACAAACAAAACGGTCGCATAAAAAAATAAACAAGTCGGTGAGCCAACTAGATCCCAAAAACGAAGGGCTACGTGTTGGATGCTTGAGGAAGAATGCGTTAGCGCGAGCTTGGATTGACGTCTCGGAAGATCGACATGTCGGTAAGTTTATTTTTTTTAACTTTAACACGTTTATTTGTTTTATATTTTTTACACTAATTAAATTAAAATATTTATATAATTTATATTTCTATTTATTTTTTCATGTGTAGGCGTCAACCAAACAAAAAAGGTATTTTGGAGCCGGATTCGAGAGTTGTTTTGGGCTAGTGTGGGGAATAAAAGCCGTACCGCCGATATGATTTCGGGTCATTGGACGGAAATTCGTCGAAAAGTGGGGTTATTCGGTAATCTATATAATAAAAATTGGCCAAATCGGAAAGTGGAGAAAGTGACTTTGATGTTTACAACCACACGACTGACGAATATTTTCAAGAGATGAGTGTCATGTTCTCTCAAAGGCCCGTTTGGGAGATTTTGAGAAAGTCTACAAAGTGGCACTTACGTTGTGTTCCTGAGTTTAATAAAGGAAAGAAAAGGGAAGAAAGAAAGTATAGTGAGGAAAGAAAGTTTATCTTTCCAATTTGGAAAGAAACAAAATTCTTCCATTCTCCTACGTAGGGCTGTAAACGAACCGAACGAACACGAACAAGGTTATGTTCGTGTTCATTCGTTAAGAAAATTAACATGTTCACGAACTGTTCACGAACGCATACCAAACATAAGTTTATGTTCGTGTTCGTTCGTTAAGGAAATTCAGTTGTTCACGAACAGTTTGTGAACACTGGTCTCGAACACAAACGAACACAAGCAAATAAAAACGAACGAAAACGAATATTTAACTTGAAAATAAAGAATAAAAACATTGATATCCTTAAACATTAACTAAGTAGTTAAACACAACCATCAAATGATAAATCAAAACACAAGAAGTCCACTACACTACCAAACAATGAATCAAGTTTTACTAACTTAGACATAATTATCCCAAAAAATGGTTTAGAGTGTCCAAATTTTAGCTAACTTATAAAAAATAGGGTTTCAAGTTTTCAATAGATAAAAAGTTTATTATTTATTATTTTTTTAATATAATCAAACGAACACGAACGAATATGAACGAACATAACTGAACATATTACCGAACGTTCACGAACGCAGTCGAACGAACGAGACCTGTGTTCGTGTTTGTTCTCTAAGCTAACCGAACGGAATTTTTTGTTCGTGTTCGTTTGTTAAGGTAATCGAACGAACATAAACGAACTTCCCGCCGAACGGTTCACGAACTGTTCGCTGAACGTTCGGTTCGTTTACAGCCCTACTCCTACGTCTCCATCTCTTTCTCTCTTTCTTTCTCCCCATAAAAAAAATATCTGGAACACCATAACTATTTTCTTTTCTTCCAAATCTCTTCTTTTCTCTTGAAAATAAAACTCTGGAACACAGTGTTAGTTCCTATAGTGGTCGATGGTCCGTCATCGAAACAAACAAAAAGTTCTTCATCCCAAGATGTTAGCCAAAGTAGTTCCGACGCTCGTATGGGATTAGATCTTAACAACCCCGATAACGAGTTTGATCCGGATGAGGGACTTCTACGTCCACCGGGGAGGAACAACAAAGCGGGGGGCTAATTGTATCATTTAGCCCTAAAAATCATATAGACCAATAACTGTTCACAATTGAAATTGTTATTTATACAATTGTTTCATTTTTTTCTAACAATATTTTATTTATCATATATTTTGATTAATTTTCTAATAATTTACGTTCTTTGTTTATTTTTTCAACATTGCGTTATAAATTTATTGAAAACATTTACCGGATTGATATCGTACTAAACCTAACCGAAACCAATTGTTTTTCAACATTGCGTTATAAATTTATTGAAAATGTTTACTGGGTCGCTATCGTACTAAACCGAACCAAAAACAATTGTTTTTTTTTCAACATTGCAATATAAATTTTATTGAAATCGGATATTGTGTCGCTATCATACCAAATAAGAACCAAAACCAACCGAATAATATATGTATCGGTCCAGTATTTGTTTATATTGTTTTTCCTTTTTATAAACTGACATCGTATTGCTACTATGCCGTACCGAACAACTTTGGTACATGTACTCATTTGTATGGTTTTTTTAGTAATATATTTTGTGTTGCTACTGTAGTCAACTAAACCGAAACCGACCGAACAACACCGATATCGGTACCTGTACTTATTTTTATTGTTTTTGCTTTCGATAACTGATGTGTCCAACTGAATAACATTGGTACATGTACCTGTATTCATTTTTGTGGTTTCCGGTTTCGATAATTTTCATTTATACAACTATATCTGCGATGATAAACCAATATCATTATCATGAAGATCTGAACTGGTCAATACCGTTAGGACAACATCATTATCGGTACCGATGTTTGTTTTCAGCCGAGTGCATGTATCGTACCAATACTATAACGAACCTAAACGATACTGATCGAATGCTCGTGATAATGTACCGCTGCAACGCGCGGGGAAACAAGCTAGTTATAAAAATATGAGAGATATGATGGAGGTGTTTGTGAATGCTCTAACCGAGTATGTTTGTATCTGTAAAAAACTATTTATGAAATAAACCTTAAAATGGGGTTTTAAGTTTTAGCAGCAGCATCTACAGGAGAAACTATTGATTCTATTCACAGATTTAATCATCGACTAAAATACATAAACATACAATCAAACAAAAACACTATATTACAATTAAAAAGTGTTTTTCATCAAAACCTTTCAATCACAATTTCCACTTCGATCTATGGTTGATTCTCTAACTTCTGGACCCTGAAACTTGATAAGAGTTTGCACTTAAACCTGTAGAATTCCTCTTATAAATCCTTGATTGTGGCATACAACCAATTCCCGATCTAGGTGATCCGTCCTCCTTCGCATCAGCTCCGACGAGAACATGGTAGCTGCCGGTGGAGACGGACCTGTAGCTGTTTTGCGGCTTTGGTTTCTTCACAGCATGCATCAATAATGGGATTAATCCTTCCATTATTTGCTTGCTTTTGAAGAATTAGATCTCAATTTTGATGATCTGGTTTGTTTGGAGTGGTGACTTTGGGTTATATACATGTGGAAAATTGGTTGGAGTTGAAGGGCATTTTTGTCTTTTTAGTTTGAGATGAAAAGGACGGCAAAGCTGACCTTGAATCTTTCATGGTGATGAGATCACTGACATAGTGGTGGAAAATGTGTATATATAAACAGAATTCGGTTCAATTAAAAACCATCATGAGTTGTGAGGACTATAAGAACTTTTAGTTCCCGTCTGAGTTAGGCCACCATTTATATACTTTTAAGAGTTAAATGCTTGGTTGGTCCCTGTTGTTTTCAAAAATTGCAGACTTGGTCCTCGTGGTTTACTAATTACACGGGTGGTCCCAAAACTTGTCAAAAATGAACTTGGTTGGTCCCTAGCCCTAACCTCTATTAAATTTATCGGTTAACTATGTGTGAAATGACTAAATTGTCCCTGAGCAATTAAAAAACATGAACAAGTCCATGTTTATATCCAGATTTTAACAAAATTTGAACATTATAAACATCTTCAAACAATGAACACCTGCAATTCCATCTTCAAACCTTAACTTCAAATTCCATCTTCATAACCACCACCAACATCATCTCATCATTTGTTTCAGATCTATACAACCACCAAAAATTGAAGAACTTAAATCAAACTAAATCATCTCATCCACCAACATCATCTCACCTAAATTTCAGATTCAAGAACACCAGCAACATCAACTCATCCACCGCCGTCGCCCCTAACTCAGCCGCCGCACCTTTACTCAGATTCAAGAACAACCAGATTGTTACCACCATAAATGCCGCCGCCCCTAACTCTGCTGCCACACCTTTGCTCATATTTAAGAACAACCGGATTGGTACCACCATATACGCCGTCGCCCCTAACTCTGCTGCCACACATTTGCTCAGATTCAAGAACAACCGGATTGGTACCACAATAAACTGGATATAAACATATACATGTTCATATTTTGTTAAAAGAGAATGGATGAGAATAAGATGGGTGGAAGGGGATAACTCAGATTGTTGTTGTTTGAAGATGATGATTGATGATGGTTGTTGTGAGAGAGAGAAAGAGAGAAACTGGATATAAACATATACATGTTCATATTTTGTTAAAAGAGTTAAATGAGAAATTTATGTTTTTAATTGTTTAAGGGTAATATAGTCATTTCACACATAATTAACTGAAAAATTTAACTGATGATAGGGCTGGGGACCAACCGAGTTCATTTTTGACAAGTTTTGGGACCATGCATGTAATTAGTAAACTACTAGGACCAAGTCTGTAATTTTTGAAAACCACAAGGACCAACCAAGCATTTAACTCTACTTTTAATTTGCAAGTTGTTTATGTATAATGGGTTTGTACATGATGCTTAGCCAGTTATTTTGTGAATGGTTGTATTGCACATCATGCTTAGTGTGTATAATTTTATAAATTAATTATAATCACATTTGACCCAAACATTTTATTAATTTCCTACTTTGGTCCTATATACATTTCATCTTTTACATATTTTGCGTTTACGTTTTGATATAAATTTGTCAAGTTAACATGTCGAACGTACGTTTGTGGTTCAACGAATTTAACTCTATTTTTTCCCGTTTAACGGTTGTGTTGTGTTTTACATTTCGGTCTATTTTTTGTGCATTAACATGCCGCAATAGGCGTACATGGTTCAACGTGCCTACTTTTCGTTTGGTTTTATATTTTTTCATTTTATATTTATTTTGTTTTTCAAGCTTTCCGGTGTTGATGACCGCTGACGACGGTGTGACATTGATGCTACTTGGCACGGTTTTACGCCTCCCGTCGCAATAAGGGGAGCTTAATACTAGTTTTTATTAAATAGTAGTAGTCTCTTAGTTTTTATTAAGTTTAAATTGAGTGTTCAATTCTTGAAAATACATCAAAGCAAATATATTTTTTATTCAGTTCAATTATTCAAGAAGTTATATTTTTTTGGATCTATTATAAATAAATTATATATAATTTGGATTTTTCCCTTATCGTGATAAATCGAATCGATACCATACGAACAACATAGATATTGGTATTCGTTTTTATGCTTTTTCTCGATGTTCCTACCTGTTTCATGATGAACCGATTCGATTCTGATCGAATAAAATTGGTACTCGTAAAACGTTGCCGCTTGTTACTATTCATAACCGGTACAAGTTTAGTCAAAGACATAGTTGTATTCGTCTATGTATTTTTTTTTTGTTTCTTTCGATTGCTATATCGAGTCCCCATATTGTATCGGTTTCGTAATGAATCGAACTGACACCAACCTAAAATCCGTTGCGAAGCATGAGAAAACCAATAATAACAAACAAGAAGGAAGTAATTCTGGCATAATGACGATGAATGTTTATACTATGAAAAGGAAAACAACTAAATAGTTAAAACAGGAAATTAATTAAACCAATAATAATAATAATAATAATAATAATAATAATAATAATAATAATAATAATAATAATAATAATAATAATAATAATAATAATAATAATAATAATAATAATAATAATAATAATCCTAAGTCACGATATTAATTTAAAAAAAAATTAAATCAACTTAATCTCCACTTTATTAATTCCTCCCCTATCTGTGAAGTCCGGAAAACTTAGTTCACACAATCCATCCTTCAATGTTGCAATGAACTCTTCGTCCCTATGACTGAATTCTTTCTTCTTGATCATGTCTAAGAAATTATAGTATAGAGTACTCTCCACGATCTGCTTCACTTCGCCTTTCATACCCATATTCAAACATAACTTACATTCTTCTTTATCATTACTCTTCTCTATACACCCCTGAAATCATGAAAAACATATAAGCTAACAGAAGAATAAAGTGGCAGAACCAGAACTTCTTTTATCTTCTTTATCAGAGGATTATCATAAAGTTCTTTTCTCTACCCGCTCAACTAGAGCGTCCAAATCCTTTTTTTTAAAATCTAGACAAATCCCAAATTATATATATATAAATCTAACAAGTTCATGCGGCCGAGGGACATTAGACATACTTGGCCCTGTCTGGTTCCGCCCCTAAAAGATCTGCAAAATTAGATATATACAAAGGGATTTATTTAGCACGTTCGTCATAAGATAGGTGCACATAACCGACAAGGCGGCTGTCGGTGTTGAAAGAACGAGAAGTCGTAGCCAAGGTTCGAGGGAACATGGAGATGGATCTGGTGAGGAGGTTGGAAACAGAAAACCGCTTCATAACAAACGAAAAAGCCATTGTCTTGGATCACTGAATGTAATATTGATTATGATGAATGAAATAGTTTTGTAGGTTGTATAGACAATCGAGAGGGAAGCTGAAAACTTGTAGAGTTTATTGCGGGATAAGTTACGTTTGATTACTTTAAATAAATATATCTTATATAGATTATTCTCAATGATCTACTCTAATAACTAAACTCGTTTTACCTTTTTTTTTTGTATTACATTAATGAAATCAATAAATAAAACGTTACCTCATAATAAATGATAATAATAATAATTTTCTTCAGATGTCAAATCTATTGCGGATCAATACGAAGTATAGGAGACAAGGTGACGTGAACTATTGATCTCCCAAGATCAGTATGAAGTATAGGAGACAATGTGAGCTATTGATCTCCAAAGATCAATGACTAAAAACTAGACGGTGACATTTTTTAAATATGAGGTTCAAACAATTGAATAAACAAATAGAGAAAGGATATTCTCATCATTACTCACTTAAACTTATCATTCTCTTAATTTTCAAACGGCTATAAATTTTTCATAGGTTTATATATATATATATATATATATACAGGCTAAAGCTAGATATAAAACCCTCCATTTTGAGAAAACCCTAGAAAACCCAACCTCCCGACAATTTTTTTTTTTGAAAAAAATAACACATGTAATATACATGTTTTTAAGAGTTTTGGGCCAAAAAAACCAAAAAAGCGCCGAAGGAATGTTTAAAAAAAAAAACAAATTTCAGCAAGTTTCAGCCTTTTGTGCCTAACACATGTTAGTCACCCGAAGTTTGCTGAAATTTGTTTATTTTTTTTAAAAACATTCCTTCGGCGCTTTTTTGTTTTTTTTGGCCCAAAACTCTAAAAAACATGTATATTACATGTGTTATTTTTTTCAAAAAAAAAAAAAATGTCGGGAGCTTTGAAAAAAATGACTTCTCCTTTGAGTTTTCAGAGTTTTCTATGTAGCCCTCCCCTATATATATATATATATATATATATATATATATATATAATTACACCATATTAACGAGCATTTTATTATCTTTAATTTGAGCAGTCTATTGTTATAGTTTTTTTTTTTTAAAAATTACATGATTTTGAATACCCATTACGTGATTACGTGATTTTGAACACCCACACATGACTACGTGATTTTGAATACTCATTACATGATTTCATTCTAGTATGTGAAACCCCACTAAGTGATTACGTAATTACATAACAATAGGTGACTATGTATTATTACGTGACTACGTGATTCTAAATACCCGTTTCGTTATTACGTGATTTAATTATAGTATTTTATGTGAAACCACACTGAGTGATTACGTAATTACATAAAAACAAAAACATGTAATACATAATATTTTATATGGAATACCTAATATTTCAGGTCTAATCACGTATTAAGGATAAATTACATACAAAACATAGCAAAAATCAACATATAATAACCACATAATGTCGTATATTAGAGATTTAATCATGTAATAAACCATGAACAAACAAGTTTCTAGTATTGAATGTGTAATCACGTCACGTAATAAGCATAATTGTAATAATATTAGTTATAACAAATCATATTGAATGTCCAATCACGTAATGAATTTATATTGAATGTATAATCATGTAATGGTTTATGTTTAATGTGTAATCACGTAATGAGTATTCAAAATCACGTAATGCACTAATGGGTATTCAAAATCATGTAAACTTTTTTTAAGAAAACTATAGCAATATGTTGCTTGAATTAAAGAGAATGAAATGCTCGTTAATACGATGTATTTTTTTTTGAAAACTATTAACGTATAAAGAAGTTATAGCCATTTGAAAATCAAGTGCGAAAGTTGTTCACTTAAGAAATGACCAGAATACCCTTCCTGCTAATGACACTTGTCCTCCTCTAATTCTCGCTTATGCTTTGTACGCAAGTGTTGTCTTATACATAATCCAGCCTCCAAATATATATATATATATATATATATATATATATATAGGAGAAGGATCCGTTAGGAACCACCCTTTATTGTGAGAACCAGTGTGAACACAAACAATAATACCTAAAAAAATCTAAAAAACACCAATTTTTTTACCATTTTTTTTTGTAAAAATCGCTATATTTTGTTTACAATAAAAAAAAAAAAATAAAAAAAAAAAATTCGAGTCACAGTTATCCATGCACATGTGCATTTGTATAATTTCTTTGACAAATTCCGTAATTTATTACAAATATAAGACAATTGCACTTTCATTTACACTACCACGTGTAATACACTACTTTTTACGTTAACAATATTAGAAATGCACATGTGCATCTATATGTATCAACATGAAATAAGGTGTATTGGTACACTACTTTCTCTTTCATCTATCATTCCATCCATAATACACAAACATGCACATGTGCATTTTTGTCATTTCTTTGACAAATTCCGTAATTCATTACAACTATTAGACAATTGCACTTTCATTTACACTACCATGTGTAATACAATACTTTTTACATTACCAATATTAGAAATGCACATGTGCATCTATATGTATCAACATGAAATAAGGTGTTTTGGTACACTACTTTGAATACACTTTCCCTTTCATCTATCATACCATCCATAATACACTACCATTACCTACTAGCATCCATAATACAATACCATTACCAATATTTTCACTTTATTACATGTATGTAAACACCATTTATACCATCCAATCAACATATTACATCATAAATTGACAACTATAACCAAACCATCAACCAGTAGATACAACTAACCAAAAAACATGTATATGGGCCTACTTCTCCATTCAAAATCACAAACTTTTTGTACCAAAACACGTTATATCATGGTTATACCTAATGATACACATGTGCATTTTGAATATTGGTAATGTAAAAAGTAGTGTATTATGAATGGTATTGTAAATTAAAGTGCAATTGTCTATTCCTGATAACGTATTACCGAATTTGTCGAAGTAATGATACATATGCACATGTGCATGGATAACTGTTACTCGAAAAAAAAAGTTTTTTTTATGGTAAGGAAATATAGTGATTTTTTAAGAAAAATATTAAATTTTTTTTTTGAGTGCTTTTTCGATTTTTTTTAGATTTTATTTTGTGTTCACATTGGTTCTCGCGGTTCTCGCAATAAGGGTGGTTCTCGCATGAACCTTACCCTATATATATATATATATATATATATGTATGTATATATATAGGGTTGAGTTCATTTCAGAACTCTAAATAACTACAGAACTTTCAGAACTCCTAATAAACAATCATTTTTATATAAGTTTTTAGGATCTTTTTATCATCTATTATATGTATTTCTTTGATTACATACATGTTAAAAGTAGTTTATATATGTTTAATTGCCAAAATTATATATATGTGTCATAACTAATTACATATATGTAAAAAAACTAGTTTACATATGTGTAATTATAAAATTACATATAAAAAATGATAAAATTACTCTTAACATGTATGTAATCGTAAAAATACACATAATAAATGATAAAATTACCCTAAACATAAAAATATATAAATAAAAAGATTGTTTATTAGGAGTTCTGCGAGTTCTGTAAATATTTTTGGTTCTGAAATGATCCTTGCCCTATATATATATATATATATATATATATATATATATATATATATATATAACTTTACAATATAATAAAGTAAACCTATAGGAACACGTGTCGCATTACTATGCATCCTTAGAATTGATTCCCCGTCTTTTTTTTCCTCCAATTTAGTTTATATCTTTAAATTACTCTTGATCTTTTTTTAGTTAAGTAATTGTTTTTTCACAAAATAAGTCATAATCATAATCATAGATAAGTTTTAGTTTTTACTTTACGTATGCTTTAGGTTTAAATATTATTTATATATATCCTAACTGATAAGTGATAAGCCATAATTATAGATAAGTTTTTTTATTTTGTGTTATGTATTCTTTAGATTCAAATATGTAACGCCCAAATTTCATATTCCAAAAGGGACTATTATCATGCTATTATTTAACAAAATTCGGGCATGACCCGTTCGTAATAAGAACAATTCCCTGTAAGACTAACGTGTAATAACTTAAAATGCGACACATCGGAAAATAAGAGCCCAAAAATTTCGTTCTTTACTAGACATAATACTTACAGGAAGGTTCAAATACAAAAATTCATACACTCATTAAAAAGGATTTACCACGTCCCGTTATATTAATACTTCAAGACCTATATTTTTTTTGTCTAATTATGTGACCGATCCTTCCCGTACAACCCTCACTCTTGACTCGATCTTCAAACCTTCTTTTCTTCGTAATGATGCTAAGTCCACGCCACCTGCATTCACCACATACATATACATCGGTTAGATACAATGACATCATTCCTAAACTAGACATACGTAATCCATAGCCAGTCCGCGTTCCTTCTTCCCATACCAATCCCCACGAATAAGCTTTCCGTGTACATTAGTGCATTCCAAACTCTTTAACCCTAATAACGACGTTAAAAGAATACCTGCATTCTCATTTCATACTCAAGACAATGGTTTAGTAACTTATTACTTCAACTGATTTAAACTGTATAAACACATACACAAGATTAGTTCGCTAATAAGCAATAAATCCTATTCAATCACATTCCTATGCATGGGACTTAATGCTCAATTTGACAACCCGTCCCCAAATACTTTAATGTACTCGCATTCTCGCTTCGACTACCGGCTTGTGTGTTTAATGTTTCTTTACCCGTAACCCCGGGCTTAGCACTTATGGAATTGTGCACCCATTTACCCGGTTTGCACCTATTATTGCTCAACCCGTTGATTTGTCTATCATAAATCCTTATTATAGACAAATCAAACATTTTTACATCTCGAACTTTCATGTATCATCAATGTATAAGATTTACGTATTAACAATTAACAACAACAAAACGTTTCGTCGCGTACCTGGCTCGAGTCAACGCATAGACCCGTTTTTATACCTCGCTTTATTAGCCGAAACTTTATGGCGACGCAATTATCCAAATTGCTATTCACTCCTATGAACAAGTGACTTGCCAACCAAACATTAGTCGAATTTGTCAAATGGTATTATCACTACCATTTGGCCCGTGTGGTCTAACTGACCAAATATTGATGTTTATAAAACTTGATATTTTAATTTCAAATTCACGCATCCGACCCCTTTCGGATTTTACCCCGCTATTTCTTTTATTAGTTACACTATAAGGTAACCTTAACGAAACTCATTAAATCTTAGTCATTCATGACTAAATTACCAATTTGCCCCTTTTTACTATTAACCATGGTTTTTATCGTTTATATCTATTCCGAAATGTATCATATCGCGTCGGAAACCACATTTCGATTTTATCGTATTTATAGTTCATAAAAACAAATTCATATTCTACAAAAGATGTAAGCTTTACTTACCTTGTGTCCATTAGAGCTTCTTTGCGTACTTGATCCGTTTAACCCATTCTTCTCCAAGATCCCATATAGCTTGTCAAGAGTCAAGCTATTACATCATATCCATAAGATGATTAGTTTAGCCATCTAATATCATAATAATTAGACCTTATGGATTTTATTACCACATTTATCAAGATACTAGTTTTGGGTCAGCTTGACTTTTAGAAGTCAAACCACTTATAGATAAGTATATCTTCCAACTATTACATACAAACACTTTAAACACACCTTAACAACTGTAAACATTCACCCGAAGCAATATTTAGTGTTTAGTAAATTGGTAACTTGTAACACCCCAAAACCCGAATGTTTATATTGTCATATGTTCCTGTAGGACATAACCTGAGATAAATAACTAGGCTATTTAGCCTAATTAAAAGGGGTAGCTAAAAATAATAAAGGAATGAATCCTTAGGGGGCAAACATGTTAAAAATAGAACTTGAATGGTTAATTAGGGTTAAAACACAAACACACACACATTCAGGTGTGTGTGTCGCGTGGATCAGGAAGGAGAAGAGGGGGAAAACCCCTAATTATCATAAATTTAGCAAATTCAAGCCCTAGATGTGATCTTGAGTCCATGCATGTCTCAATTTTGGATCATCTATGCATTCTTGAACATAAGGTAAGTAGAATTTTGGTGTTTGATGACCTTGAATGTGATGGGTTATGTTGTAAATCGTGAATTGGTATGAAATTGAGCATGAGTAGGTGTTATAATCATCATTTAGAACATGAATTATGAATGGTTTGTGCTAATTTGATGTTTAGATGATAAACCCATTAGTTATGGTGATGAAGATGACTAGACTCATCACCTATGTTCGATTCTTGTTGAAAGAATGATGTATTATGTGGGTATGATGAATTCTAGTTAGATGAATTAGGAGGAATGTGATGATGTTATGTTTAATGTTCATTTGGAATGATATATGATGATTAGTAGTAGGATTTGATGGGTTATGTATGAGTTTAGAAGATTTGTGCATGAAATAGTTGTACGTTATGATTAAAAGGTAGTACTCACGTCAAGTGTATGTTGCAATGTATATAGTGTCGTCCGTATAGTCGATTATGATGTTACGGGTATATGTTGATAAGTCGATGGTTACATATGGTTAATAGTTGACTTTTGGAAAGTCAACAAGATTAAGTAACATGATTTGACTCGTTGTCGTAAAGGTAGGATTATAGGAAGTCGTTTGGTACATGTTATGTTAAAATGTATTATTTGTAATTACATGATGAATTACGTATGATGGAAAGGATATGAAGTCGATTATATGTTTTAATGCTTGTTAGAAATGACTAAGGAAAGTTAAGTGTGAATTATGCGAATGATATGATTGTTACATGTACAAATGAGTATGCTAATAAGGGCGTGGTTTCGATGAAATGAAAGTATAGGCAACACGTTGAGACGGACTCAAGCTTGAGGTGTTAACGGGTCAAGAAGAGGCAAGGAATCGGATACGAGCACGAACGCATAAGGTAAGTGATTTCTGTAATCACTTCTTAGTTCGATTAAGTAATATGGTGTTTTAATTAACTAGATACGATGGTTGAAGGCAAGTATGTGTCGTAGTCTTTCATCATAAAGTATGGGATTAAAGTTGACCAAAATGCCCTCGATGGGTATTTTGGGCAAACGATCTTAAAAAGTAGTTTAGAAGCAAGTCACTCGATTAGTGTAATTTTTTGGTTAAGTATGAAAGTGAGAAGTATGGTTTGTAAGTCATAAACGTTTTAATGCGCAAATACTCATAACAGGTCAAAATAAGCTTTTGAGCGAAGATGGGTTAAAAGGAGGCAAGGCATCCGAGAATTTAGTCTTTTATGGTAGTCGTCATTGATATTGTTAGGTTCATAAGAAGTTATGGTCAATCGATTGAGTTGTGTGAATGAATGCATGAACGGGTCGAAATTTGGGTAAGAGGGTAATAAGCCGATAGCGCGTAAGTTAAGAATTTCTTTAGTCCGGATATGGAATTTTAAGTTCATATAATAGAATATGAATTTACAAGCATGTAGGAAGAAACGGGAGGTTAAACGGGTAAACGGTTCAAAAGTTATGCGCGTTTTAGCGCGTACGAACGACGAAACGGAACTGCAGAAAAGTGGGTTTTGTAGAGGGCGTCGCTGACGGGTCCCCACCCCGTCGCCGACGGGCTGCCAAAAGCTCAAAAACGGCCGACGGCCTAACTGACTGGATACGGAGGATTTCAGGCGACGGGCATTTTAAGAGGCCGTCGCCGACGGTCATGGAACCCGTCGGCGACGGGGTGTCTTTTCCTCTTCTCCGTTTTCTTTGTTTTGTACGTCCGAATGATCAGTAACGCATCCCGGTACATCGTTTTCGACCCAATGGTTCATTAAGCTCCTGAAAAGTCCTTTAGCACACATGTAGATAGGTATGTATGTATGTATATGCGTATGTATGTCTTAGGCATGAATGTAGGTGTGTATGTAGGTAGAACGTATATGCATGCAAGTGAATATGTACGAAGATATGCATGTACGTAGGTTTGTGTGAAGGTATGTAATGAGTATGTATGTATGCATGTATGTATGTAGGTATGTAATGTAAGTATATGTGTATGCATGTATGTATGTATGTATGTATGTATGTATGTATGTATGTATGTATGTATGTATGTATGTAGGTAAGTATGTTTGTATGTATGTATGTATGTATGTGAGTATGTATGTATGTAGAAATGAATGGATGTATATAGGTATGCACGTACGTAGGTACGTACGTATGTATGTAGGTACGTATGTAGGAAAGCTGCTAATTGTGATTGTAAACGTATGTATCAGTTTGTATGTAAGTATGTACGCATGCATCCAATGAAATTGAGTACTAACGGTAATAATAGCGTGCTTGGTGAATGAAGTGTAACGCAGGAATACCAAAGAAGTCTCACTACGGATCATATAATCAGGATGGGAAGACTGGAATGTAAAGAGTTAACGAAACGAGAAGTAAACATGAACAAACCTTGTATGTCTATAATGTGTACTAACGTTGTGAATTTTACGTGGTGAGCGCAGGTGGTACCAGTCATGAGGATATCCAAGGATTGGAGATCGAGGATCGAGTCACTAGAGAGATTGTACGGAAACGTTGATGTACTTAATGTAGTAAACAAAAGCTATGTTTTTAATTAGTAAACGAGAGGATGACGGATTTATGAATAAGATCTATGTTAAAGTCAAATTTTAAACAGGTTGAGGTATTTATAATGAAAGAAATTTTATGGTTCGTGTTTCCGCTGTGACTTTTTGTCATGTACGATTTAGGATCTTACAAGTTGGTATCAGAGCCCTGGTTTGAGAGAATCAAGTATGAGGAGGTAAATACTTGAACTCAAACTCGTGTGCTCTCGTGACCAGGAACCCGTACAATCCAAGACTCGATCAAGATCTAAGGGTAAAAGCCAAGGTAAGTATGTGCTTAAGTAGGTATTGGAAGATAACTAACAATGTGTTATGTGTAAGGTAAGCATGGTTGCTTGGAAAGAATGATTTGTGGATGCGGTCTAGCACCGGCACCAAGGTATGTAATATGACATATTGACCCAAGTACATATATTTAATATATGTAAAAGTACATGTGATGGTAAAAACCTAACAATGAAAGGAAAATTTTAAATGAAAAATAATGTTAGGAATGGTAATGAAGTTTTGGAATTGTTACACGTGCCGAAACCTAATTCTTCGGATATAAGGTGACAATTACACTAAGACACGAAACTAGTATGTGGATTGTGTACCTGGCCAGTACACAAGAAACATATGACGTTCGTGGTCCCGTGATAGTTGTTACAGGTGTGTCCGTTAGAATTAGGTAGAAGGTGGGCGTGTGGGTGAAATGGGTAGTAAGACTCTCGGGAGATTGAGAGTATTACGTAAGAGTAAAAAGGTATAAGTGATAAGAACGAAGAATGTTGAATCCGTAAGAAAGTACGGATCAACAAGATATGAATGCAATGCTTGAATCCGCGAGACGGATTCCAGGAATGAAAGATATGAATGCAATGCTTGGATCCGCGAGACGGATTCAAGGAATGAAAGGTATGAATGCAAAGTTTGAATCTGTAAGACGGATTCAAAGAATGAAGGATATGAATGCAATGCTTGAATCCGCGAGATGGATTCAAGGAATGAAAGACATGCATGAAATGTTTGAATCCGCGAGACGGATTCAAAGAATGAAAGATGTGAATGCAATGTTTGAATACGCGAGACGGATTCAAAACATAGAAGGTACGAAAGGTATGAATAATGTGTTCGAATCCGCGAAACAAATTTAGATATAAAAGGCGGAACTAGCCTACATAAGAAGAAGTCGATAGCTTAACCATGTATGCGTCAAATAAGTCATATAAGTAAATGTAAAGCAAATGAACAAAAGAATGATAGAAATGAAAATATTCGAATGTGTAAGTAATTAAGGACCAGACAAGTAAATATTTCTTAAGTGATATGATTCAAATTATGCTTAAACTTTCATGTATATATATATGAATATAATTATGCAAATGCGTTGCATGCAAGAATGGTTGAAAGGATAAATGGGTCATACGGGTCAGATGGCGATCGCCATTTGAACTCGTTAGTTAATGTTTTGATATGTTAAGTTTTGTACTCATAGGTGAGCTTGATGAAAGGACACGCAATATCGCCAATCGGAAAGGAATGATCACCGTAAGATAAGGATGACGAATCAATGGAATCTACTTCCGTCAGATATCATAGTGTGATAAACCTATCAAGATTAGTGAAAGAATTCTCATGAGCGGAAGCTCATTACACGGATGAAGGAGATCAATCATGGGATGGTTTGGATTTGTAATGAAGTAGTCGGTTTGCTTTCGCGGGTCGTGGCATTATGCCAAAATAGTAAGGTTAGTGAATTGTTTAATATGTGAATTTAAGTATAAAGTTATGAATTGAAAAAGGTACTTCCGCACGAGCCAGTGGTAACGCAAGATGTGATATGATAAGGAAGGGTTGACTTGTAGAAGTAGGTTAAGAATGAGTTTTAAATCTGGCTTAAGTAGTAGACAGTACATGTATGAGTAAGAAGGTAGAAGTAAAAACTCCAAGTATATGCGAAATTATTAGAACTAATACTAATGATGAATGTAGTAGCAAGTTCATATGAACTTCATTTTGCTTTTATGTAAATCATGGTAGTAAACACTTGGGTTTGCTTCTAGTTCGCACACTTTAGTTCTAGTACGATAATGTGATGGTACGATTATATTTATTCATGAATAAGACTTTTGCAAAGATCCTGAATGTATTCATGTGATATTGAGCATCGTGAATGGATAGATGAAAAAGTATGAGTAGTATTGGTCTACTAAGAATGAGAAAGGTTTCGGGGACGAAACCTTATTTAAGGGGGGTAGACTTGTAACACCCCAAAACCCGAATGTTTATATTGTCATATGTTCCTGTAGGACATAACCTGAGATAAATAACTAGGCTATTTAGCCTAATTAAAAGGGGTAGCTAAAAATAATAAAGGAATGAATCCTTAGGGGGCAAACATGTTAAAAATAGAACTTGAATGGTTAATTAGGGTTAAAACACAAACACACACACATTCAGGTGTGTGTGTCGCGTGGATCAGGAAGGAGAAGAGGGGGAAAACCCCTAATTATCATAAATTTAGCAAATTCAAGCCCTAGATGTGATCTTGAGTCCATGCATGTCTCAATTTTGGATCATCTATGCATTCTTGAACACAAGGTAAGTAGAATTTTGGTGTTTGATGACCTTGAATGTGACGGGTTATGTTGTAAATCGTGAATTGGTATGAAATTGAGCATGGGTAGGTGTTATAATCATCATTTAGAACATGAATTATGAATGGTTTGTGCTAATTTGATGTTTAGATGATAAACCCATTAGTTATGGTGATGAAGATGACTAGACTCATCACCTATGTTCGATTCTTGTTGAAAGAATGATGTATTATGTGGGTATGATGAATTCTAGTTAGATGAATTAGGAGGAATGTGATGATGTTATGTTTAATGTTCATTTGGAATGATATATGATGATTAGTAGTAGGATTTGATGGGTTATGTATGAGTTTAGAAGATTTGTGCATGAAATAGTTGTACGTTATGATTAAAAGGTAGTACTCATGTCAAGTGTATGTTGCAATGTATATAGTGTCGTCCGTATAGTCGATTATGATGTTACGGGTATATGTTGATAAGTCGATGGTTACATATGGTTAATAGTTGACTTTTGGAAAGTCAACAAGATTAAGAAACATGATTTGACTCGTTGTCGTAAAGGTAGGATTATAGGAAGTCGTTTGGTACATGTTATGTTAAAATGTATTATTTGTAATTACATGATGAATTACATATGATGGAAAGGATATGAAGTCGATTATATGTTTTAATGCTTGTTAGAAATCACTAAGGAAAGTTAAGTGTGAATTATGCAAATGATATGATTGTTACATGTACAAATGAGTATGCTAATAAGGGCGTGGTTTCGATGAAATGAAAGTATAGGAAACACGTTGAGACGGACTCAAGCTTGAGGTGTTAACGGGTCAAGAAGAGGCAAGGAATCGGATACGAGCACGGACGCATAAGGTAAGTGATTTCTGTAATCACTTCTTAGTTCGATTAAGTAATATGGTGTTTTAATTAACTAGACACGATGGTTGAAGGCAAGTATGTGTCGTAGTCTTTCATCATAAAGTATGGGATTAAAGTTGACCAAAATGCCCTCGATGGGTATTTTGGGCAAACGATCTTAAAAAGTAGTTTAGAAGCAAGTCACTCGATTAGTGTAATGTTTTGGTTAAGTATGAAAGTGAGAAGTATGGTTTGTAAGTCATAAACGTTTTAATGCGCAAATACTCATAACAGGTCAAAATAAGCTTTTGAGCGAAGATGGGTTAAAAGGAGGCAAGGCATCCGAGAATTTAGTCTTTTATGGTAGTCGTCATTGATATTGTTAGGTTCATAAGAAGTTATGGTCAATCGATCGAGTTATGTGAATGAATGCATGAACGGGTCGAAATTTGGGTAAGAGGGTAATAAGCCGATAGCGCGTAAGTTAAGAATTTCTTTAGTCCGGATATGGAATTTTAAGTTCATATAATAGAATATGAATTTACAAGCATGTAGGAAGAAATGGGAGGTTAAACGGGTAAACGGTTCAAAAGTTATGCGCGTTTTAGCGCGTACGAACGACGAAACGGAACTGCAGAAAAGTGGGTTTTGTAGAGGGCGTCGCCGACGGGTCCCCACCCCGTCGCCGACGGGCTGCCAAAAGCTCAAAAACGGCCGACGGCCTAACTGACTGGATACGGAGGATTTCAGGCCGGGCATTTTAAGAGGCCGTCGCCGACGGTCATGGAACCCGTCGGCGACGGGGTGTCTTTTCCTCTTCTCCGTTTTCTTTGTTTTGTACGTCCGAATGATCAGTAACGCATCCCGGTACATCGTTTTCGACCCAATGGTTCATTAAGCTCCTGAAAAGTCCTTTAGCACACATGTAGATAGGTATGTATGTATGTATATGCGTATGTATGTCTTAGGCATGAATGTAGGTGTGTATGTAGGTAGAACGTATATGCATGCAAGTGAATATGTACGAAGATATGCATGTACGTAGGTTTGTGTGAAGGTATGTAATGAGTATGTATGTATGCATGTATGTATGTAGGTATGTAATGTAAGTATATGTGTATGCATGTATGTATGTATGTATGTATGTATGTATGTAGGTAAGTATGTTTGTATGTATGTATGTATGTATGTGAGTATGTATGTATGTAGAAATGAATGGATGTATTTAGGTATGCACGCACGTAGGTACGTACGTATGTATGTAGGTACGTATGTAGGAAAGCTGCTAATTGTGATCGTAAACGTATGTATCAGTTTGTATGTAAGTATGTACGCATGCATCCAATGAAATTGAGTACTAACGGTAATAATAGCGTGCTTGGTGAATGAAGTGTAACGCAGGAATACCAAAGAAGTCTCACTACGGATCATATAATCAGGATGGGAAGACTGGAATGTAAAGAGTTAACGAAACGAGAAGTAAACATGAAAAAACCTTGTATGTCTATAATGTGTACTAACGTTGTGAATTTTACGTGGTGAGCGCAGGTGGTACCAGTCATGAGGATATCCAAGGATTGGAGATCGAGGATCGAGTCACTAGAGAGATTGTACGGAAACGTTGATGTACTTAATGTAGTAAACAAAAGCTATGTTTTTAATTAGTAAACGAGAGGATGACGGATTTATGAATAAGATCTATGTTAAAGTCAAATTTTAAACAGGTTGAGGTATTTATAATGAAAGAAATTTTATGGTTCGTGTTTCCGCTGCGACTTTTTGTCATGTACGATTTAGGATCTTACATAACTAGAAAATCATATGTTTTAAGTTCATAAAACACATTATTTTCATTGCTGCATTTTTCACGCAGCAGCTGCTCGGGGTCATTTCCCCCCTTTTTAATCACATAATCTGACTTCGACTTTCAAATAAGAATTGTGCTTCATTTAAATATCTTTCCAGGCATATAAAGAACACCTCTATACGATTTTTCTATGATTTTATACGATTTTTGAAAGATCAGGTCAGAAACTAAATTATGTGTAAACAGCTTGCTGTCAAAACGAATTTACTAACTTTTCATGCTGTTTTGACCCACTAAATCTCATAACCAGCCTCTTATGACCAAATATGAAATGTAATATGCGAAACAACCTTTTCAACGATATAAGGCTCGTTGTCTAACTCCTAATAACGAACGAGATACGACCTTTACAAGATGACTATCTAAGGCTGTCAAAAGTGATGAATTTACTAACTTTTCATGCTGTTTTGACCCACTAAATCTTATAACCAGCCTCTTATGACCAAATAGGAAAAGTAATATGCGAAACAACCTTTTCAACGATATAAGGCTCGTTGTCCAACTCCTAATAACGAACGAGATACGGCCTTTACAAGATGACTATCTAAGGCTGTCAAAAGTAACGAATTTACTAACTTTTTTACACAAACTTGAATCAATTCAAGTTTCATGTAGGCATTTTATCAAACACTTAATGTGCAACCATTTAACACATGATTCTTTAACATGTCAAGATGGTTCTTAACCCTTTAAAACTTGTAGTTTTCACTAGGATTTTCACCAAGTCTAAGCACCCTAGTAATTATTATCATCAATTGACATCAACTAACATAGATTCAAGTACTACAACATCACATATATCAAATTTACACATGATCACTACTAATTTTTCCACCCTTCTACATCTCTAATATTTCATATCAAATGGGTTATGCAATTAGCTTTTCAAATGATCAAATTCACACATAAACAAACATGATTCCTGTTCCATAGAGAAGTCCTAACTCCAATCTACACAATTTCTTGCATAAACTCGAGATTAGGTTATGACCAAATTCCTACAAATCATGATTTCGAGAAATTGGACTTACCTCTTTAAAAATCGAGTTTAGATGAGTGTAGATTTGAGTTCATGCAGTTGATTTTCTTCTAATCTCCTACCCAATTGATTGAATTTGAACCCTTGTTCTCTGCCTTGTTCGATCCCCAGACACGCACAATGTGTGTGTTTCTGGGTTTTCCCCCTTCTAATACCTTTATTTTATTATTGGCCATGTTTAACCCCCTTAGAGTTTACATGTTTTTAATTTGGCACTTTCCATCCTTTAACTAGCTTTGGTGATATTTTTACTAACTAAGTTAATTCTTTTATGTAAGACCCTAACACGTATTTGACAAAAGTCGCAGCGGAAATTCGTGCCATAAAATTTCTTTCATTACAAACGTCTTGACTTACTTGAAAGTTTATTTTAAAAGTATCTCTTTTACAAAACAAAAGCATAACTCCCGTTTACTAAAGTACATACTCGATTATTCCCGTACAATCTATCTTATGACTCGGTCTTCGATCTCTATTCCTTGTGATAATCGCCCGTGATCAATACAACCTGCACTCACCACATACATTCATAACATTAGCACACATTATATAAACAAGATTCATTCACGTGCACTTCACATTTCGTCACTTTTCAAACTTTAAGCATTTCATCTGCGTATCCATTTCCTGGTGAGGCTTCAATAACGTACCTGCATTACTTTTCATTCTCAAGGTACACCATTAATAACGTTAACACTCAACGTGTCTAAATCATGCATACATACGTACTTACATACATACATACATACATACATACACATCTACATACGTACATACCTTTCCTACAACTTTACATACGTGCATACACTCATACATGTCTTTATACATACATACATACATACACAACTACATACGTACATACCTTTCCTACATCTTTACATACATGTATACACTCATACATATCTTTATACATACATACATACACATCTACATACGTACATACCTTTCCTACATCTTTACATACATGCATACACTCATACATATCTTTATACATACATACATACATACATACACATCTACATACGTACATACCTTTCCTACATCTTTACATACATGCATACACTCGTACATATCTTTATACATACATACACATCTACATACACGTACAAGATCTTGCATACTTCTTACATACTCATACGTTAATTACATGGGACTTAGACTTTGATTTATAGCCCATAAACATCTAAGGATCGATCAAAATCATGTTTAGGAAGCCCGCCGTAGTCCACGGATAACAAACCGAAGCCTACGATACATAAATCAACTTAAATAACAAATTTCATGTTTTTGGACTTGGGGAGGGCGTCGGCGACGGCCCTAGGGCCCGTCGGCGACGGCCCGTGGTTCTTCCCGTAGCCAAAAACCCCGTAGACAGGTAAATAACCCGTCAGCAAAAAACTAACTTTCTAGAGCCCGTCGGCGACGGCCCTTAGCCCGTCGGCGACGCCCTCTAGAAATGGCACTTTTCTGCAGTTCCGTTTCGTCGTCCGTACGCACTAAAACGCGCATAACTTTTGAACCGTTTACCCGTTTAACCTCCCGTTTCTTCCTACATGCTTGTAAATTCACATTCTATCATATGAACTTAAAATCCCACATCCGGATTAAGGAAATTCTTAACTTACACGCTATCGTCTTATTATTCATTTATGATTTATTCGACCCGTTCATGCATTCATCCACATAACTTGTTTGTTTGACCATAACTTCTTATGAACCTAATAATGTCAACATTGTCTATCATAAAAGATTAAGTTCTCGGATGTCTTGCATCCTCTTGACCCATTTTCGCCCAAGAGCTTATTTTGACCCGTTAAGGGTATTTGCGCATTTTAAGGTCCTTAGCTTACGAAAATCATACTTCTCGCTTTCTTACTTTTTCAAAACATTCATTTAATCAAATAGCTTGTTTGTAGTCAACTTTTAAGACCATTTGCTCGTTTTACCCATCAAGGGCGTTTTTGTCAACTTTGCTCTATCCTTAACAACAAAGGACTCCCTTGCATAAATAACCAATCCTACTACTTAGCTACAATTCTTAATCACACATACCTTGCTCGGATCAAAGCTAAGATCCGTTTAATACTTCATCGGTCTCATACAATTCTTTCCTACTTGACCTCGATCATCATACTTAATTAAATTGCACATAACTTTACATAAACAACTAAGAAGTGATTACGAAAATCACTTACCTCATGCATCCGTGTTCACATTCGTTCCTCGCCACTTCTTGACCCGTTAGCCTTCCGTGCTTGATTCCGTCTCGACATGATTCCTATACTTCCATGTCATCGAAATCACATTCTCATTAGCATACACAGTTGTACATGTTAACGATCATATCGATCGCATAATTCACATTTGACGTTATAGTCACTTCTAACAAGCATAATACCTATAACCAAATTCATACCATTTCCAACTCGTGAAATCCGTCATGTCATCGCATTAAACACACATACGTCTAACACGCACCGTATAACTTACTTTAATCTTACAATTATGACAACATGTCTAACCATTCTTCTTATACACAGTTGACTTATTAGAAGTCAACGATCCATTTACTTTAACTTTCGACTTATCATTATATACCCGTAACATCATAATCGACTATACGGACGACAATATATACATTTTATCATACGATTGGTGTGCGTACCACCTTTTAAGCATAACGTACAACTAATTCATGCACAATCTTCTAAATTCATACATAGTTCATCAAATCCTTCTACTAATCAACATGTGGTATTTAAAATTAAACATCAAACATATTATCATCACATTTTATTCACTTCATCTAACAACAATTCATCATTTCTTATCCAATTTCTTTAAACATTCACACATATAAACGATTTCAAACATCAATAATATAAGCATATTATCATTTTCATCATATCACCAAAACCCACTTCATAACTATTTCTCTAATCACTTACAAGTGATCTAATCTTAAGTTCTTCATAATTTCTTCATGCTTTTGATGTGTGTACTACTTCCTAAGCACAGTGTACAACTAGTTCATGCATATCCTTCTAATCTCATACATAATTCATCAATTTCTTCCTTCTAATCAACACGAATCATACATGCATAAACATCAAACATACTAGTATCACATTTCTTTCAATTCCTCTAACAAGAATTCATCATACAAATCAAAATACATCAACATTCAACAAGAATTAGACATGGATGATGATTCAAATCATCATTCTCACCATAACTAATGGGTTTCACCCTTAAATATCAAATTAACCTAATTCATGCATAAGCCATGTTCTAGATGATGATTCTAACACATGTTTATACTCAATTTCATACCAATTCACGGATTAGAACATAACCCACTTCGTTGAAGATCACCAATCTAGAATTTAAGACATACCTTACGATCCCCTTGTGAAGGTGATCGTTATTCTATGCTTGGTTATGAATTTAAGCTTCGTTTGGCCTTTCAATTTGATGAAAAAGATGATGTTAGGGTTCTTGGCTCCATGGGAGTCTCCTGCTCCTTCTCGAACACACGATGTGTGTGTATGTGTGTATTTGTTTTTCTTTTATAAATTCAACTTTCATTTACTCCACTTTAGTCCCTCAAGTTTGCCATTTATAATAATTGGCACAACTCTCATCCCTAAATTGTTTCTTTCATATTCGTAACTAGGTTAAATAACCTAGTCATTTATTCCTTGATGCACCATATCATAACATTTAACGAATACAAACATTCGGGTTTTGGGGTGTTACATTTTAGTTATTTAACCTATTTTCATGTTAACCCTTTTTGGGGTGTTACAAGTCTACCCCCCTTAAAAGAGGTTTCGTCCCCGAAACCTGGACACATAACAAATAGATCAATTCTACTCTTAATTTTTCAATATTCAAACACGTATACATCTTCATGTAAATAAATTCTAAGTGATTGCGAATTCACCTTCCTTTAGAGTCCACGTTCATGCTTACCTCATTGCTTCCTCTTAACCCTTTGCCATCCATGCTCAAGTCAATTGACAAGATTTTCATCCTTACATATCATTACGTTCGTAATATCATTAGCTTATGTGAGCATACATATGACTGTTCACTTTCTTTCTATTCATACGTTAATCAACTTTCGTTAGTAAAATTTCGTATAAATGAGACATTCATTAATAGTCATCTCATTTCAAATCCATACAACTAAACTATCATCAAGCATAACACGTAATTCATCTAATACATAACACATTAACTCTTTTCTTTAACAATTGTGTCTAATGGCCATCCCATGATATCCCTATACTGTTGACTTTCAGAAAGTCAACTGTATTGTTTACACACTTTAAACTTTTGAACATGTATTCATCTAAATATGGTAGGTCATAATATTAATATCCTACGCATTTCATACTCGTATTGTATGACATATACAATTTACGTGATCCTCTAAACAGTACACATATACATTCACATACTATACCATAATTATCTTACCATTCATTTCGTTCGTACGTACTAAACAATTTACATTTTCATATTTATCAGTAAAAAACTAAACATTTACTGACCTTGTCTTCGTTGTATAGATCAGTGATCCGTAAGCCAGATCGATCCGCCATTTTATAGGTATCTTCCGTACCAGAATTGACCCCATACATTCGTGTATTATGCTTCCTCCCGTGAGCATCTTTCCATCTACTTTATTTCTGTGACTTTTTCACAATTTCCTTACGTACATGCTACAACTTATCATACATTCCATTTCTCATATACTTTTCCTTGCTACTACGATAGCTTTCGTTGGTCTTACCTACTTGGTGGATCATATATTTCATACTATTTTACTAATACTTGTTTAATAACTATCAACTTACTTTGTTTGACTTTTCAGAATTCCATTTGTAAATACACTCTGACATATGCTTACCAATTACCCAGTCCTGACACATCCCTCTCTAGCTGAGCCATAAACTCCTATTAAAAGACAATCTTTATACATCCCAATGAAAGTCAAATCCATTGACTCGTTATCCATCCTTGTGTTGGTTATTTCTTTCCAATTTGTGATATTGGAAGATCATGCATTATGCCCACCTACAAATATAAGACTTGAACCTTCAAATCATTAAATACCGGGTTCAAATGGCAATCGCCATTGGACCCGTGTGACTCATTTGTCCCTCTTAACCATCTTAGATACAATGCCTTTACATAAATATATTTATATATAGTAAAAAGTTTCAAATCATAACTCGGTTAATATCTCCTAAAAAAATATTTACTTCTTCGGTCCGTATTTACTTACGAATTCAGACTTTTCATTCCACCTTCCATTCCTTGCTATGTTTTGAATCCATCTTGCGGATTCTAACATATCATTCAGACTTTCTCATTCCTTCTATGTTTTGAATCCGTCTCGCGGGTTCAAACATATCATTCGTACATACCATTACTTCTATGTTTGAATCCGTCTCGCGGGTTTAAACATATCATTAGTACATACCATTACTTCTATGTTTGAATCCGTTTCGCGGGTTTAAACATATCATTCGTACATACCATTACTTCTATGTTTGAATCCGTCTCGCGGGTTCAAACATATCATTCATTCGTTCCATTTATATGAGTTGCTTTAAATTTTCTTAAGAGTTTTATAATTCTCACCCACACGTCCACCTAATACTCAATCCTTTCGGACATACTTGCAACAATTATCACGGTCTACGAACGTTATATATTTCTTGCGTACTTGCCAGGTACGCAATCCACATACTAGTTTCGTGCCTTCATGTAATCATCGCCTTATGTCCGAAGAATTTAGTTTCGGCACGTTTAACATTTCAAAACCTCATTACTATTCCATCATTATCCTTCATTTAAAATTTTCATTCACTTAATAGGCTTTACCATTACACACACTCACATGTTAAATTTACGTACCTTGGACCGCATTCACGAATCATCCTCTCCCGAGCAATTATGCTTACCTTACATATAGCATACTGTTAGTTTCTTCAAATACATACTTAAGTACACACTTACATTCGCTTCTACCTTTAGATCTTGATCAAGTCTTGGATTGTACGGGTTCCTGGTCACAAGAGCACGCAGGTTTGAGTTCAAGTATTTGCCTCCTCATACTTGGTTTCCCTCAAACCAGGGCTCTGATACCAACTTGTAACGCCCAAATTTCATATTCCAAAAGGGACTATTATCATGCTATTATTTAACAAAATTCGGGCATGAACCGTTCGTAATAAGAACAATTCCCTGTAAGACTAACGTGTAATAACTTAAAATACGACACAGCGGAAAATAAGAGCCCAAAAATTTCGTTCTTTACTAGACATAATACTTACAGGAAGGTTCAAATACAAAAAATCATACACTCATTAAAAAGGATTTACCACGTCCCGTTATATTAATACTTCAAGACCTATATTTTTTTTTGTCAAATTATGTGACCGATCCTTCCCGTACAACCCTCGCTCTTGACTCGATCTTCAAACCTTCTTTTCTTCGTAATGATGCTAAGTCCACGCCACCTGCATTCACCACATACATATACATCGGTTAGATACAATGACATCATTCCTAAACTAGACATACGTAATCCATAGCCAGTCCGCGTTCCTTCTTCCCATACCAGTCCCCACGAATAAGCTTTCCGTGTACATTAATGCATTCCAAACTCTTTAACCCTGATAACGACGTTAAAAGAATACCTGCATTCTCATTTCATAGTCAAGACAATGGTTTAGTAACTTATTACTTCAACTGATTTAAACTGTATAAACACATACACAAGATTTGTTCGCTAATAAGCAATAAATCCTATTCAATCACATTCTTATGCATGGGACTTAATGCTCAATTTGACAACCCGTCCCCAAATACTTTAATGTACTCGCATTCTCGCTTTGACTACCGGCTTGTGTGTTTAATGTTTCTTTACCCGTAACCCCGGGCTTAGCACTTATGGAATTGTGCACCCATTTACCCGGTTTGCACCTATTATTGCTCAACCCGTTGATTTGTCTATCATAAATCCTTATTATAGACAAATCAAACATTTTTACATCTCGAACTTTCATATATCATCAATGTATAAGATTTACGTATTAACAATAACAAAACGTTTCGTCGCGTACCTGGCTCGAGTCAACGCATAGACCCGTTTTTATACTTCGCTTTATTAGCCGAAACTTTATGGCGACGCAATTATCCAAATTGCTATTCACTCCTATGAACAAATGACTTGCCAACCAAACATTAGTCGAATTTGTCAAATGGTATTATCACTACCATTTGGCCCGTGTGGTCTAACTGACCAAATATTGATGTTTATAAAACTTGATATTTTAATTTCAAATTCACGCATCCGACCCCTTTCGGATTTTACCCCGCTATTTCTTTTATTAGTTACACTATAAGGTAACCTTAACGAAAACTCATTAAATCTTAGTCATTCATGACTAAATTACCAATTTGCCCTTTTTACTATTAACCATGGTTTTTATCGTTTATATCTATTCCGACATGTATCATATCTCGTCGGAAACCACATTTCGATTTTATCGTATTTATAGTTCATAAAAACAAATTCATATTCTACAAAAGATGTAAGCTTTACTTACCTTGTGTCCGTTAGAGCTTCTTTGCGTACTTGATCCGTTTAACCCATTCTTCTCCAAGATCCCATATAGCTTGTCAAGAGTCAAGCTATTACATCATATCCATAAGATGATTAGTTTAGCCATCTAATATCATAATAATTAGACCTTATGGATTTTATTACCACATTTATCAAGATACTAGTTTTGGGTCAGCTTGACTTTTAGAAGTCAAACCACTTATAGATAAGTATATCTTCCAACTATTACATACAAACACTTTAAACACACCTTAACAACTGTAAACATTCACCCGAAGCAATATTTAGTGTTTAGTAAATTGGTAACTAGAAAATCATATGTTTTAAGTTCATAAAACACATTATTTTCATTGCTGCATTTTTCACGCATCAGCTGTTTGGGGTCACTTTCCCCCTTTTTAATCACATAATCTGACTTCGACTTTCAAATAAGAATTGTGCTTCATTTAAATATCTTTCCAGGCATATAAAGAACACCTCCATACGTTGTTTCTATGATTTTATACGATTTTTGAAAGATCAGGTCAGAAACTAAATTATGTGTAAACAGCTTGCTGTCAAAACGAATTTACTAACTTTTCATGCTGTTTTGACCCACTAAATCTCATAACCAGCCTCTTATGACCAAATATGAAATGTAATATGCGAAACAACCTTTTCAACGATATAAGGCTCGTTGTCTAACTCCTAATAACGAACGAGATACGGCCTTTACAAGATGACTATCTAAGGCTGTCAAAAGTGACGAATTTACTAACTTTTCATGCTGTTTTGACCCACTAAATCTCATAACCAGCCTCTTATGACCAAATATGAAATGTAATATGCAAAACAACCTTTTCAACGATATAAGGCTCGTTGTCTAACTCCTAATAACGAACGAGATACGGCCTTTACAAGATGACTATCTAAGGCTGTCAAAAGTGACGAATTTACTAACTTTTTTACACAAACTTGAATCAATTCAAGTTTCATGTAGGCGTTTTATCAAACACTTAATGTGCAACCATTTAACACATGATTCTTTAACATGTCAAGATGGTTCTTAACCCTTTAAAACTTGTAGTTTTCACTAGGATTTTCACCAAGTCTAAGCACCCTAGTAATTATCATCATCAATTGACATCAACTAACATAGATTCAAGTACTACAATATCACATATATCAAATTTACACATGATCACTACTAATTTTTCCACCCTTCTACATCTCTAATATTTCATATCAAATGGGTTATGCAATTAGCTTTTCAAATGATCAAATTCACACATAAACAAACATGATCCTGTTCCATAGAGAAGTCCTAACTCCAATCTACACAATTTCTTGCTTAAACTCGAGATTAGGTTATGACCCAATTCCTACAAATCATGATTTCGAGAAATTGGACTTACCTCTTTAAAAATCGAGTTTAGATGAGTGTAGATTTGAGTTCATGCAGTTGATTTTCTTTAAATCTCCTACCCAATTGATTGAATTTGATAAACAAGGGTTTTCACCCTTGTTCTCTGCCTTGTTCGATCCACAGACACGCACAATGTGTGTGTTTCTGGGTTTTCCCCCTTCTAATACCTTTATTTTATTATTGGCCATGTTTAACCCCCTTAGAGTTTACATGTTTTTAATTTGGCACTTTCCATCCTTTAACTAGCTTTTGTGATATTTTTACTAACTAAGTTAATTCTTTTAGTTATTTAACCTATTTTCATGTTAACCCTTTTTGGGGTGTTACAAAATATTTCTTATATATTTCCTAGCTGAATTCATTTGATTACTTTACAAATTTCATAATGTTATTAAAATTCTTAAGGTTATGTTTTTCTTTTATATTCCAACTAAGGAAAATTTATTTCATTCACGATTTTATTATTATTATTACTAGTGATATTCCCCCACGCTTCGAGGCGGGAATCTGGCTAGTATCTATTCGGTTCGTTATGGTACCAACACTCGCTATAGGAATCCAAAGAGAAAACCTTACATCGATCGAAAACAATAAAAATGAATATCCATAGATATCGTGCCGCTACCGTAGTGAATTGAACAAAAACCGATCGAACAACATCGGTTCGGTACCGATATTTAATTTTATTGTTTATTTTCGATACTATGACAACGCGTCGCTAGCGTACCATACCAAACAACATCGGTACCGATACTTATATTCATTTTTATAGTTTCCAATTTCAAAAATTTTTCATTTATACAACTCTGTCTGTGGCGGCAAATAAATATCGGTACCGGTACCGTGACAATCTGAACCTATCAATACCGTTCAAACAACATCGGTGTCGGTACCAGTGTTCAATTTTATCGTATTCCATTCGATGTAAAACACGTGTTGATTTTGATGTCAAATGCATAAATCATACCGGTACTGTAACGAACCAAACCGATACTAATCCAATGCCTACGGTAACGTACCATCACCATGCGCGAGCAAATAACTTGGAATGTTAAAAATATAAATAAACATAGATGCAGATTTAGATTTTTTAAGTACGTAAGTTAACACCAAAAATCAAATTGAATGCTAAATAAAATACCATTAATAATAAAAAACAAATACCTAAGAGTTATCGGTTATATAAAAAATCAATCTGAATGCTAAATAAACTACGAGTAAAATAATAAAAAAACTAAGAATTATCAATTACTATTTAATATTTATTATTAAAAAAATCAAATAGCCAATAAATAAAATATTACTAAAAATATTTAAAATTTTTCATTTACTGTTCATGGCAACTTTCAATTCATACGTATAACTATTGGGATTCTCGCGCGCTTCACTGCGGGCCTTTGATCATTATTGGTCTGATTCATTACAGTACCAGTACGATACCGACACTCGGCATATAAATCGTTGTCAATCAACACATTTTTACATTTTTTACGTTGATTGAAAACCCATAAAAACGAATACCTGTATGAGTGCCAGTGTTGTTCGGTCGGTATCCGTCCGTTACGACACCGATATGGTAAAAACACTCGATATAGCTTACGATACCAAAAAATACCTTATTGCGAATATTACTTTGTGTTCAATGAATTCTATAAAAACAAATACGGTACGGTTATCGATGTTGTTTGTCCTGTATATGTTCGGTTTGTGATGATAAACAAAATCAACTATATATTACCCGTTTTCAATAAATTTATATCGCAAATTTGAAAAATAAACATAAAACGCAAGTTATAAGAAAAATAATTAAATTATTTAACAAATAAAATATTAGTAAAAATAAACAATTATTTAAAAAATCAAAATCACTAATTAGGAAGACAAAAAAACATTAATCGTTGTCAATCGACACATTTTTACATTTTTTACGTCGATTGAAAACCCATAAAACGAATACCTGTACGAGTGCCAGTGTTGTTCGGTCGGTATCGGTCCGTTACGACACCGGTATCGTAAAAACACTCGATATAGCTTACGATACAAAAAAATACTTTATTGCGAATATTACTTTGTGTTCAATGAATTCTATAAAAACGAATACGGTACGGTTATGGATGTTGTTTGTCCTGTATATGTTCGGTTTGTAATGATAAACAAAATCAACTATATATTACCCGTTTTTAATAAATTTATATCGCAAAGTTGAAAAATAAACATAAAACGCAAGTTATAAGAAAAATAACTAAATTATATAATAAATAAAATATTAGTAAAAATGAAACAATTATTTAAAAAATCAAAATCACTAATTAGGAAGACAAAAAAATCATTTAACAAATACAAAATAACTATTCATTAAGACTTTGTTTTATTAAAAAAATTCAAAATCCCTAATGATGTAAAAAAATAACTATTTAAAAAATCAAAACCACTATTTATAGCCATTTTCCAATTATATATATTAAATAAATTATTATTATTATTATTTGGTTTTATAATCAGGATGTCACACAAATGAAATTACATAAAAGATAACCGGTTTATAGCCTAGCGTTATCATGATGTGTGATAAATGTGTCTCTACAAATTATCTACCAAACTGCATAAAATACTTTATTATTATTATTATTATTATTATTATTATTATTATTATTAATATTGTTGTTGTTGTTGTTGTTGTTGTTGTTGTTGTTGTTGTTGTTATTATTATTATTATTATCATTTGGCGTCGTATGCTATAATTTTGTGAGCCAAAGATTTCGTTCCCCTCTTATTTCACTCTCTTTCGGATTCTATTAATCAATTTTAATATTTTAATTAAAAAAATCAATAATATCTTATAAAAACATTTTATCATATTTTAATATTCGTTATTAACTATATTTATTTTATTTAATCCGTGTAATGCTCAGAGTTCTAACCTAGTATTAGAGAAAACCAAAACAGATATACCCCCAATGGGCAAGGGGGATAAAATTTGGCTGAAACAAATTAAAAGAACTGAAAAGTATTACAAGTGAAACGAAAAAAAATCAATACATAAGATTAAATTTCAGCCTTAGGGTGTCCGGTGTGGTGCGGCAAAGGGAAGTGGCAAAGTGGTTTGCCGCGCGGCAACACCGCCGCCAACCCCTTTGCCGCGCGGCAACACCGCCGCCAACCCCTTTGCCGCGTTGGTTTGGTTAGTCACGTGGTGACCATATGCCGATCGGGAACTTCAATTCAAACGGCTATAATGCCGTTGGCATTAATAAAAAAAATTCATTTTTTACCTATATAAATTACACAAATTCATTTCCACTTTCGCCAAACAAACTCAACATCCATTTTCACTACATTTCACTCTCATTCTTTCAAATCTTTTCAAAAAAATGGAAGGCTCAAACAAAGGTGAAGGCAAGAAAAAAATGGTAGGGTCCGGTTCGAAGGCGATAGCTCAAGATAAACGTGGTGGTTTGGGTGGTTCTAGTGTGCCGTTTCATCCCCACCTTGGGTTTGCGAATCAAACCCAACCTCCATTTTATTTTAACCAACCCATGCATCAACCTTTCGGTTATGCTACCCAACCCATCCAAAATTGGATGCAACACGGTCCGACGATGGTTCGACCCGGTTATTATGATTACTCCCTAGACGCCCAAAATGCTTTTGACCCGTTTGCTTTTCAAACCCCAAGGTCACAATCACCGAGACCTTTTCAACCCAAGCTCACAATCACCGAGAGACATACATGATAACTCCGATGAAGAGTTCGTGCCGGATACCCAAGAACAACATTTTGATGAGGATGAAGATGTTGCAGTTGAAGAAAATCCCGTGAACGAAAATGAAGCCGTACAAGAAAGAAAAGGAAAAGCGAAACGGGAAAGTTGGACGACTAAACAAGAAGAGGCGTTGGCAAAGGCTTTTGTTCATTGCACTTTGAATAAAAAGAAAGGCAATCAACAAAA
The DNA here is from genome assembly GCA_030545235.1 of Helianthus tuberosus. Taxonomy (NCBI): domain Eukaryota; kingdom Viridiplantae; phylum Streptophyta; class Magnoliopsida; order Asterales; family Asteraceae; genus Helianthus; species Helianthus tuberosus. Next base: position 66,554,108 of record CM060396.1, read on the forward strand.
GGCGGACGGGTTTTGGAAGCAAGTTCTAAACCACTTCAATCAAACGGTCGGAGGAAGTAACCGAACCCACCACCAAGTTCGATCAAAATGGATCACGATGCAAACAAAATTGAACACATTCAACGGTCTATATCATCAAGCGGTATACTTTATTTTTTTATACGGTTTATTTTTTAACGAAGTATTTGGATTAAGTTGTTGATAGTTTATTATTTTAGGATCGTTTACGTCCTAGCGGGAGTGACGATGCTTTTGTAATGAAGCAAGTGCTAAAGGATTACAAAGGCAAAGAAAAAATTGATTTTGCTCACATTGCGGCTTGGGAGATTGTTAGAACAAATCAAAAGTGGTCGCCGGTACCCTTGTTGGGTGAAGAAAGCTCCGGCTCGAGTCAAAAAAGAAAGTCTTCGGATTCTGGAAATTATAGAGCGGATACACCGAATGTCGAAGTCTCGAGCAGATTCGGTATTCCTGACATAAACGAGGATCCCTCGCCAAGACGACAAACGAGAAAGGAGAAAAATGACAAAGGGCCGTCTTCAAGAAACGAAGATCCAAGAGATATAACACACAAATTCAAAGAGTACAAGGCCATGAAAAAAGAGATAATGGAAATTAAACGTATACAAGAAGAAAAATACTTGACCTTGGCGGATGAGCAACGAGAGGCGTTGCGATAAACAATGTACGACAAGGACTTGGAGACGTTTAATAGGCCTACCGACAATGTTTACCCTGCGATGTTGGAAATCACACTCGCTAGAAAACGTGAGATCACAAAAAAATATGGATGGCCTTGTGATTTTTAGTTTTTTTAAACTTAGATTTTATTTAAAATGTAATGCTTTATTTTTATTTATAAAACTTTGATGTTTTTTCCATTTTATTTTAAATTTAAAAAAAAACAGAAAATAAAAAAAAGTTTACCACTTCAGCAAGTGTCTAAACCATTGCCAACACTTTTCAACAAAGTTTAAACATTTTTCACTGATTGACATGACGCACTTTGATTGGTTGTTTTTTTTGGTTTGCCACTCTAAGGTGTTTAACCACTCCTTACACCCTTATGAGAAAAGTCGGCTAAATTTAACCGAGAGAAGGCTAAGTTCTTGGTGACAACTAAAAGTGGGGTCTAAGTTTTTACCGGCGGTTAAAAATTAGCCGACATTTACATGTATGTTGATTTGATGGATTGTTTTTAGAGACCAGTAGTATTTTTCTAGGTTTTTTTGCTGACTAAACTTGACAAAGCCTGTTATTTTTTTTGAACGGCAAATTTGGATCACAGACGGACCATTGGAGTATCATTGTGCCGCCAGCGGAATCACCCAATCATATCGATCTCCACTAGGTATAATGCCTATACACAAATTCAGGAGGAAACCCAATAAATATGGGAAAAAACCCTTATAGGAATCAAACCCAGAAACTATTTCCTTTTAGGTGAACTAACAGTCAACATGTGTTTTTAATTATTTTCTTTTTTTTGTTATTTTCCTTATCAATATTTTTTATACAATCTAAATCTTATTTAATCTAATCTAATTTTTAATAAAAGATTCCAGTTAATATCACGTGGCAACACCTTCTCCAAACGTTGTGAGTTGGCGGGGGCTGCCAGCTCACCCATTAACGACCGCCCCGCCTCGTTAATGGCGTTCGTTAATTTAGTCCTCGTTGACGGCGAGCTCAAAAAGGGACCGGTGGGGGCACAAGTTTTGAGGGCAAAAGAGCCGTTGGGGGTGGGTTATAAATAAAAGTAAAGTTGTTAATTTACTATAAACATAATCCTAACCAATTTAAAATCACACAACCTTCTACACCACAACACAACTTCAAAATCCACACTCTCTCAAAAGAAAATATAAATCCTTGGGATCCAAGTGTAACACCTCAAAAATTTTCATCCAACTATGTGACGACACGTGTCCAAACCTCCAACTAATTCCGACTATGTGTAGGGAGGAACCTCCAACTAATCCCGACTATGAGGAAGGAGGAAGGACCCACACCGTACGTTTACTGAAACGTGTCTCGCATCTCCGACTGATCCCGACTCTGGGAAGGAGAGGGATTACTATTGTGTGTTAGCTGAAACGTGTCCTGAATTCTCCAAATAATCCCAACTATGTGGAAGGAGAGGGACCAAAACTGCCCAAATGGGAAAAGAATCAAAGTCCAAGGCCTAAAATTATAAAAATCTCAAACTTTGTTCCTAGAGGTCCCTTACGGACCGTAAGGCTTAACCCATATGGTCCGCACGGGGTTTTTAAATATTTTTAGCGCCAGAGGTCCTTACGGACCGTAAGGCATCACTCTTACGGTCCGTAAGAGGGTGCCAGTGACAGTTAAATGGCAGCTGGCTTGCCTTGGCTGCCAAGTTGCCACATACCTCCGATTCTTGCCACTCTAAACCTCCATTCAACACCTAGAAGGACACCAAGCATGTCCATAACACCTGGTGGGACACGTGGCTTAATTTGGTGACCTTTTGATTAGTATAAATAGGTGTTCTTGTGATCATTTTCACTCACACCTTCATTCTTACTCTTAAACAATCTCTTGGAGCTCTCCTCTGGCCAAGAGGACTCATATTCTTAGTCATCTTCTACTCTAAGACTTCAAGTAAGTGTTTCTACTAGTTCTTTTAAGTTTATTTTAGTTATTTTAAGTTTAAAGTCAATCAGTTGACTTTCTGTTTGACTTTAGCTTCTGACCAAAATGGTTAAGTCAAAGCTCAATCCGAACTTTCCTACGTGATCTTAATAATTGTGACAACCGGCAAAAATAATGGTAATTCCGTACAACTTAACAACTTAATTATACATTTAACTACGTTCGTTACGACTTAATTAATGTGTGATCAGGTCACGTAAAGTCTAGCAATCATAGGACATGGTTTCATATGCTAAACAATATCAAAACATTCGCTGTGTCACGAGAAAACTGCAAACTATGTCCAAATATGTTGGCGAAATGCTGAAAACACTATTCACCGGAACACACTATTCATGCCAGCAAGTTCTGAAAACTGTCCGAATGGCATGAAAGCTTACGATCATTGAAATACAATTAAAAATGTATATTGATAAAGCGTCCGTTCTGCGCCAAACTGTAACAAAAATAAATTGTCCGCAACTTTCACACATTACCCGAATTCGAGCCGATAGGCGAATAAATTATACTCCTACCATCCAAATTCCTAAACTAAAAAGCTAGCAAACTAGTTAGCCGTATTTTGGCGTCGTAAACACCTTAAAGAAACGCCATAGCATTAATGGTAAAATAAAACCATAGCTCCCGGTATTATATAGTGTCTTTTATGTATCACCCGATATCGAACCGACGAGCGAACTAGTGGCATTTTTACCATCCAAAATATATACCAACTAAACTAATAGACTAATTAGACCATACTTAAAATCCTAAACTACTATTAACATCTAGATTAAACCCCTAATTATTTTACAAACTTTACAACTTATATTATATAACTTTTATAAAAAAAGAATATATAAACCTATACCCCCCCCCCCATTTCGGTCAACATGTGTCCCACTTTACCCCTTACCTATAACTTGAAAACTTGTGGATAAACAAGCAAGGTCATGAAAGATTTGGTGAACTTGGAAGATTATAATCTCCTAACACCTTACCATATCACCTCATTCCTTTCTACCTTACTTCCCATCATTTATCATTTAGAAATTTGCAACCAAAGAACCCCCTTTCCTTCTTCTTGATCTCGGCTCAAACAACAACCCTAACACGCTCCATTTTCACTTCTAAAACACCATATTTTTACCATAATCAAACCATTACAAGATCATCTAAGCATAGTTAAGGCATGGAGCATCATTAGGGCTTTATTTGGAGCTTAATCTCTTCCTAATATTCATTCTAAGCTTGTGCAAAGTTGTAGCTCTCATTTAGCATTTTCTAAGCTTATTATTATGTATAGCTCATAAAAGTACTTGTTGATCATCTTGAAGGTTAAGAAAAATGCAACTTAAAAACCCTAATCACATCTTAACAACTTACCAAATATGAAGTATTATGTGATTATTATGTGTATTAGTGTTGAATAAGTTGTATGATCATGTTGATTTGGTTAAAGTAGGTTGTTTAAACTTGAGATTTATGATGATCATGATGCTTGTTTAGTGTAGTAACTTATATTAGAGATGATCTTGTTATACTAAACTTGAAAATATGATTTAAACAAGTAGATGTTTAAATCTTAAAGGATCATCATCTTCATGACTCATGAGCCTTGAATATATATTTGTTACTTGAAGGATTAAGGACTTTTATGGACTTAAAGTTGACGAAATTAGTAAGTTAATGATGATTCGGAAATTGAAAATTTGTTTAAACGCATTTTCAAAATGTGGGAAAACGCCATAGTTTAGGGAAAACTTTGGCGAATTTTTCTAAAAATCTAATCACGATTAAATTGAGATTAACAGGGTGATTAAGAGGGTTAAACGTGATTATTACCTTTAATCGTCATTAAGGAAGTTTTGATGAAAAGCATCTAAGTATTTTTATAAACTTACATATATATTTTTTACTAAACAAATGGTAAAAATAATAAGTATATGTTAATATAATTTTTGGTAAAAAAAATTATATACTTTAAACACTTTGCTTGGTGTATAATGTGTGTATGTTATGTGTATGTATTAGTGTTAGGAAATACATACTAAAATACTAAGTACAATACCTATGAAAAATATACACATACACCATAACCAAAGGCTTCGTATATATTAGCAAGCATGACGACGATCACGAACCTTCATGAGCACATAAAACACACCCGTTAAAACACACCCGTATGTGATATCATAAAACAAGACGCAGACATCGGATGACGAACAAATGGACGAGTGAACAATACGGACAACAGACGAGTTGCCTGGTCATCAGGGTTATCAGTAGCTTTTGAGGCATAACCCAGACGGGTTACCTGGTCATCTGGGTTATCAGTTGCTTTTTGAGGCATAACCCAGACGAGTTGCCTGGTCGTATGGGTTATCAGTTGCTTTTGAGGCATAACCCAGACGAGTTACCTGGTCATCTGGGTTATCAGCTGTGAACCTAGATGAATTGTCACCAGCCCAGAAATCCTGTTTGTTTGTTTTGACCTACCATGAGCCTTGTACTTTCTGAAACTGTCATGTAACTCTTTTAGAGGCCTCGGAAGGCGAAAATAACCAATAGAGAGTATGTGAATTTAGTTAAACTATGGAAAAGTATGTCGGGAACATGACGTTTCGAAAAGGATGATAAGAAAGCATAAAATAATAAGTCCTTCGACTTATTGATGACATAGGGATAATACGTGACCATTTTGAATATACAAATGACTCCTACGACAAACTCTAAAAATAATATATTTTAAACATTGGATATATATATATATATATATCGAAAAGGGTTCAGGAGAAAATGGTGAAAAGTGTGAGAACGGTGAGAACGAATCCTGGCCCAACACGTGGCAGGGGGCCCTAATTGTTATGCGAGGGTACGATTGTCCTTTTATACGTTCCCTCCTTATTCGCGTTATAAATCTCTTTCAAATTAAAACTCCAAAGATTTATTGTTAGCTGTTACCTCATTTGCAAGCTTTCTCAGATCTGTGGCGTTTAATGTGGATTCTGTTCGACAAAGTAAAATTCGTTGGCGTTTTCTATTTTTCGTTCCAGCAAATCATACAACAGATATTGCGTTTTGTTCTTTTATCATTGTTCTATGGCGTTTTTTTGTATTATTATTTTTATAATGTGTTGTATGATTTTCAATAGCGTTATTCAATTATGCAATTTAATTGCGTTTTAATTGATATTTAATCTATTATTAAGAACTGCAATTGGAGTTTTCAATATTAATTTTAATCGTCGTTTACGTTCTAGTGTATTTCTTATGTTTTTACGATCATTGGTGTTTTTCGTCTATTTGATTAGTTTTGAATTTTATTTAGTAGTATTTGTGAATATCAGTTATTACTATTTTGTTATTTTGTGTAAACATTAGTTTTGTTGATTTTGGCATTTTTATTATGATGTTATATTTTGTTAATTATTTCTATTGTTAAGTGTTTTTAATTATTCATCTCATTGCTTTTTTATCATGTCGTTTTTAAATTATGTGTTTATTATGTCTTGTTTATTATTCAATTAATGGCGTTTTAATGTATAATGTTATTACGAGACATCACTCTGTTTTTCTGATTTTTCTGTTCCTCCCTGTGTTTTCTCAGACGAAGCCTCTTCCTCGAGTCAAAGGCATTGCCCCAAAACTGGATTACTATTTATCATTCCTGACGTCAGTGAAGAATTAAAGCCCAGAAAGGACATGCTATTCTCAAGTCTTGATGATTTTTATTCAATGTATGTTAAGTATGCCAAGGAGTGTGGGTTTTCAGTCAGGAAAGGGACTACAAAGACAAACTCTAAAGGTGTCTTACATATTAAGTATTTCTTGTGTATGAAAGCTGGGGTATATAAGGACAAGAAGGTTGATACGTTGGACCCCAATCAAAAGGAGCGAGTAGTGCGATCTAACTTTTCAAAGAGGACTGATTGTGGTGCACTGTTATGTGTACAATTTGAGGATGGATTTTGGAAGGTGTATAAGTTTGTCGAGGAGCACAATCATGAACTTGTTGAACGTCCTGATAAGCATTTTCTTCCAACTGAACGACACCTCACTCAGCTCCAGAAGCATGTTATACACAGCATGTCTAAGCTGAATTTGGGTCCTGTCAAGGCGTTTAATGTTATGAAGACTTGTTTTGGCGGTTTTGAAGACGTGGGTGCAAGCAAAGTTGAATTTAAGAACTATAAGAGGCAAATTAACTTGTTCATAGGGGAATATGACGCCGATATGGTTGTGAAACATTTGAATGAAAAAAAACATTCCCAGCCTAATTTCTCGTATAATTACATCACAGACGAAGAGAATCGTTTGAAGGGTCTTTTTTGGTGTGACGATTAAGCCAAACACAATTACCACGTGTTTGGTGATGTGATTTTGTTTGACGCCACGTATCATTCCAACAAGTAATTTTTTTATAATTCAACTTCTTTGTTTTTGGCGTTTTATTAATTTACATGCAATGGCGTTTTTATATTTTACATGCAATTGCGTTTTATTAGCTTACATGCAATGGCGTTTTACTAGTTTACATGCAATGGCGTTTTATTATTGTTTCATTTCTCATGGCGTTTTCATATGAAGATACTCTATGGTGTTTGTACCGTTCACTGGTATAGACAATCATCACTGCAATGTTACATTTGGTGCAACATTGTTGGCGTCGAAAACTGCTGATACGTATATTTGGTTGTTAAGAGGTTTTCTAAAAGCTGTTGGTTCTCAACCAAAAGTTGTTGTCACTGACCAAGATCCAGTGATGAAGAAGGCTATTTCTGTTGCATTTGTTGACACGAGGCATCGGTTATGCATGTGGCATGTGATGCATAAACTTTCTCTGAAGGTTGTTATGCTTTTTCTACCTTTGGCGTTTTAGGATACAATGCGTTTTAAGATACATGGCGTTTTGTACCTTGTTACTGTTTTTTAATTAAGTTTTGTCTTTAGTTTTTTTTATTTATGCATGGCGTTTTCGTGTTATTTATAGGTTGGTGTTAGGCTATGCAATTCCACCAATTTTAAAGAACGTATCTGTGGTGTTGTGTGGACGGATATTCTCACACCTGAAGAGTTTGAATCAGAATAGGAAGTGGTTATTGCAGAATTCAATTTAGAAGATAATGACTGGCTATCTGATATTTTTGCACTTAGGGAATCTTGGATCCCTGCATACTATAGAATGGAGCATATGTCTGGTCTTATGCGAACGACATCCAGGTCGGAGAGTGAGATTCATTTTTTTGGTCAAGTGTGCAATTCGAAAGCTACTCTTGTTGAGTTCATGACCCATTATGAGACTGCAATAGAAGCACAACGTCACACACATCGTAAAAATGATCATGAATCTCGATACAAAAGACCCCAGTTAAAGAGTAGTTACAAATTGTTGGAAGGGCAAGCTGTTGATATATACACAAAAAGTATTTTTTGTGACGTTCAAGCTGAGCTTATTGGAGTTGCGGATTGCATAAATCAACGTTACGAAGATCAGCCTTATGGGTTTGTTAAGTTTTACGTAAATGACTTCCAACAGCTTTGTACATCCTTATTTGAGGTAAATAATGGCGTTTTTGTTTTTATGGCGTTTTCTGTTAATGGCGTTTTATCATATGCAAAGTGTTCTTTTCATTTTTAGACAAACATTCTATGCATGGCGTTATAGAGATATTGTTTTTGGCATTTTTCAGGTAATGTTCCGTAAGTCTGATTGCACATGCAGTTGCTCATGCAGACGTTTTGAACAGTTTGGTTTGCTATGTAGACATATATTCTATGTTTTGAGACTTATGGACATTAGGGAATTTCCAAAACAATACATTCTGAATAGATGGCGCAAAGAGGCCTCCCCAAACTGCTCTCCTGAATTCTCAATTAGTCGTGAATATATGACCGAGCTTGATCCTGATGTGCAAAGTATGATGCGAGATATTATTTATTCAACCGAATACACTTTGAACCGTTTATTTGTTAATAAAGAGGAGTTATCCTTATACAAGGATCATGTTCAATCTTATACGAAGAAGGTTCAAGATATGCAGATTGTTGCTCCTCCCGCTAGTTCTAGGGATAGATTTGCCGAGATAACTGGTCAATATAAAAATGACAAGAATCCGATAAGAGTCCCTGTAGGTTATAAATCCAAAGGTTCTGGTTCTCGGAAGCGCCTGAAATCTAAACAGGAGATAGCAATCGATAAAAAGAAATCAAAGTCGAAACCCGGGGCCAAAGAAAGACAGTGTCAGAACTGCAAAGCCTATGAACACTACGCATCAACATGCAAACTGTGACATCTGTGCCTCCACGGCCATCATAAGAATACAAAACCAATGAAATATTGTGTTTCATACTTGGGATTTATATAAATATGTGTATCATTTGCACATATCAATTCTAGTTCGATTTCGAGCTCTAAATCGCTTTCTAGAAAGTTATACGCGAATTGATGCGTAAACGTAATCAGTTTAATGCGACAAACACTCCGGAATAGTGACATGGGCTTAACATACCTTAAATAACCTTTACATAACTTAGAAATAAGTTTTGGAAGGTTTGGTGTGTCAAAATCAAGTTTACTCGATCGCAGGGACCATTTGCGTCAAACTGCAAAAGTCTGCCGATTCTTATAGTAACGTACCTTCCGAAATATGATCACAAGTTAAACATACCCTAAATATCCTTTTCATAGCTTAGAAATAAGCTTTGAGGGGTTCGGTATGCTAAAATAAACTTATTTGGTCAATCAGGGATTAAAAGCGTCAAAAAGTGCAGAAGTTTGCATTTACGCGCATATCTTACGTTCTGGACATATCTGGACATCAAAATTTTTTTTTAATCATTAAAATATTTTATTTTAGTGACTGGAATGCTAAAACTTCATTCGTTTCGCAATTTGGATCGTTATCGCGTCCGTTACGACTTCCGTCGTAACTAACCGAACAACGAAACCGTACAGCCAAACAAACCAACATCCATCACGTTTCTGAGCATATTTCAAGTTCCCCATGTTTTAACATCCTTATGGAGCTTAAAAATGGGCCTGGCGGGTGTTAGAAGTGCCAAAACGCATCAAAAATCAAGTTTGGAGTCACAGGGGCCTTTTCTGCCAATTAATGAAACTTGCTGCCAGCTAATAGATGCCATACGGACCGTATGGATGTGCTTACGGTCAGTAAGCCTTCACCAGGACGGCAGAAACCATTTCCAGCAAAACCCAACTACTCCTTTGTTTTGCACATGGTTTCTTTCATCCTATGAGATGGTTTTGGACTCCCCTAGTTTACTAAATCAGTGGGTACACATGGAGGGCCAAGATTGAACTCGTATTCCAAGAAACGATCCTAACGGTTTTGAGAAATCTATAAATACCCACCTTGATTCCTTGCAATCCTCACACTTGATCTGATTTATGCTCTAAGTTGAAGCCTTTGCTTCATACCTGAGTATTTTAGATCAAGTTCTTCATTGCTTAGACCTTTTGTTAGTTTCTTTCATGCTTGTTATTGCTTTCCAAGCGTGAAAGTCAAACAGTGTTTGACTTTCTGCTTTAACCAGTCAATGGTCAACACGAAGTTCGTTTGAACTTCGTAACATGAGCGTAATCACGATGGTTATAGTCCCTTGTGACTATACCTACTGATTACCACGTTATTTAGGCATAGTGACGAGTCATAGTTTCGGTCAAAATGCGCGTTTATGCGTATTTTGCAAACAAACTATTCTTGGGTATCAAAACCCTTTGTTTTGATATCAAACTTGTTTTCTAACTTCGTTAAACAAGATTTAACATGTTTAGCTCGTCACTTTTAGTTTAGTGCTTAAATAGGGTCGTAAGATAAGCGGTCTAAACAACCGCTTAGACTTTCGAACCCGACCCGTTTGGTCGATCATTAGGATCCGACCAAACACATTTTGTGACCATAGTTGTATAGGGAATAACCTTCCAAGGTTATACCTTATGGTCACTTCGTTTAGTTAGTTGTATGATAGGTAATTTATATGCCTTAGGAAAATGACCAAAATGCCCTTTTCACGCATAAATTCATTTTAAGCATATGTAACTTAAATTTTTACATCTAAACTGATTAGGTAACATTATTAGACATGTTAAGGCATATAATACTTGTCATAGGACTAGTTAGGCGGTCCAAACGCGTTTTACGCGAACGACGCGTTAAAGTAGCGTAAGCTACCTAAACGGGTCGTAATGGGTCGTAAGCATTTAGGTTAGGTTTCGATTTAGTATGTAGGCTTTGTTAAACCATATAATATGAGTTCCAATACTCATTTAGTTTACGAAACCTCATCCTATCCGATCTTCCTATTTAGATCCGGTTTATTAACATAGTTACCTATATTAGGTGCCGTTTGATTTCCGTGATCCCTCTAGCTTTGCTTTGTTGTTATCCAAGACTTCTAAGCATTCTCAGGTGAGTACATAGTTCCCCTCTTTTACTGTTTTCAAACATTTTGGGGTGAAACACATGTGCCTAGTTTTTACTTTCGTGCTTTTCATGCTTTCATAATATATACTTGCTATGTTCATTAGTACACATATAGTACATGATTTCATTATGTTTTGCTACGTATGTTCACTGAGCATGCTAGCACATTGATTTTCATAAATACTTTTGTTGCATATGCTCACCCAGCATATGGACACATTGTTTTACATTTCTACTTTGTATGTTCATTTAGCATATTTAAGTACATTATTTTCATATAATATGCTTACATTTGGTTTGTTTAACGGGTCATAAATACATTCATTAACACCGATCATGCCGTTCGTTAGTAGGTAGTGGTACCATAGGAATTGACAACTCCCATTCCTGAAATCCTAGGTTTGTTTGGGTGGAAAGAATGACCGAATTCGATATTTAGAATTTAGATGAACCTTTAACTTGTTAGGGGTTTGTCGCCACAGTCGCAAGGCTTAAATGTAGACGTTAGAACATTACCGCGTAGATGTTTGTATCAATAAAGCATTAATTTTACAAAGCATAACTTTTGATTTAAATTATGATTTATCAAATACATTGTTTTGTACATTTCTTTCTTATAGGGTTGAGTAAATGCTTTTATTTAGTAAATGCTTTTATTCACTATACATTACATTTGGTTATACATGAACATTTTTACATTGGTGGTTTGTTTGAGTAACTGATTTAAATAACGAGGCGTGTGTAATATGATAAAAGCATGGTGGATACGCCGCTGGTACTTCCTATATATAAGTGCTTTTATGATATTACATATCGTAGCGTTATTTAAACCATTTCAATTTTGACATATTACATTTTACACAATTAACATATCTTTACAAAACATTGATTTACAAACAACATATTTTTATACAAACTCATTTTTTTACTTGGTTATTTACTTATCTATGCATTATTCTTTTATATCATCTGTTTTCTTATCGATTTTCGTATGATTTCTAAAAGAAAATATTTTAAGGTTCATGACTACTTTTGTTAAACATTTTCTTTAAACTTACAAGTCATGAATCCTATTTTAATAAAACCTATGTATCTCACAGGCATTTTTATGCTGACGTACCTATTTTCACATGTGTTTTCAGGAGCTGATGCATATGGTTAATCAAGATACACTTAGGCGAACTTGGGCCTTGGTGACAATAAAAGATGCAAGACTAGTTAATTATGTTATGTTTCTTTGTTTTTAAGACATTGTAACCTCTTTTAATTCAATAAAACAAAGCCTCAATTTCGATGTGTTATGAAACAATGATTCTGTTACGACACTCCCCGACGTTTCCGCCGCGATTTGTTGTTTTACGTGGTCGGGGTGTGACAGAAGAGTTGGTATCAGAGCTCATGGTTATAAGGAATTAGGTTATTAGTAATGCTTTGACCTAGTCTATAACCTTCCTAGGACCCTAACACAAGATTCTTGTGTTTAGATCTTAAAACAATACCGTCACTTATCCTTAGGTGACAACCACAACAAGAACACAAATTTCAAATCTGCTTTGAAAACCAATCATCTGTTCTAGAATGATTTATTATAAAGTTTTGAACCTTCAAAATTTCCAAAACGATTTTGAAAATAATCACCCACCCTTTCGGAAGATTCGTTTTTGGCTTAGTGCCTTCCGAATTTTCAAAATCTCGTCAAAGTTTGGGTCTTATAGTGTGAACACGTGCAATCTGGAAGAGTGGATGCCTGTACTCTGAGTTTTCTGTCTAAGGATAGAGTGTTCGTACAAATCCACATAATCGGACCAGTCACTCTTACCTGGGAACTCTTGGGGTGAGTGTCCACTTATAGGCCAAAGCATGTCTTCGCGATACATTAATATGACCCGCTTACTTTGATTAGTCACCGTCTCATTTGTTTGCCTTAGGTAACAAACAAATGATCAAAATTTTTATGAGTTGTCATTCTGTTTTGATTATCCGATGACATTTCACTTGTTTCCTCCTATGTCTTCCATTTCCTTTAAGATGTCTCTTCATCGCAGCGACACTCAAATGTACGAGCAGGCTACCAAAATTGCCCAACGAATAGGCGTAGTAATCCAGAAGACTGCTGTATTAGCTGTCACCATGTCTCGTCTTAAGGATGAAGCCACCCAAGAATCACCAAAGGAAACAGAAGCCAAGCCTTCACCAAAATCAAGGAAGCGTAAAGCTTCAAAGAATCCCGCAACGGTTGCACCAAAACAGACAGGACCTAGCCAGGTGGCAGCACCACTAGCCAAGAAGCTGTACAAAGGAACTGCTCCTTGGTGCAATCAATGCAACCGTCATCATCCGAATCAAATACCCTGTTTCAAATGTACCTACTGTGGACGATGAGGACATTTGGTTAACGTGTGCCGCTTTGCTATCCAAAACAAAGCTGTTGCAAATCTTGCCGCTGCTCAACCTTCTGCAAGGAAACCTTATGCCGGTACTGCGCCGATGTGCAACAAATGTAATGCACTTCACCTAGCTTACCTGCAGTGTCGTCTGTGTGCATCATGTGGACGATTCGGTCACCTGGCAAATGCTTGTCAATTCAACCCAATCCAAGGTGTTCCAAACCAACCCCAAGTCAACCCTGCTCAAGCTCGTTTACCGTCTGGTACTTGGTACAACTACGACGAGACGGGTTATTTCAGGAACCAATGCCCAAAGTTTGTCAATGCAAATCTGACCCACGGATGAGCATTTGGCTGACTAGAAGATGCTGCTGCTTTGAATAATTTGAATCTTATGCTCTTGTTTCTTTTGTTTTTCTTAAACTCTGAAACAATCGGTTTGGTTTATAAATAAATCGTTGTTCACAATTCTGATATACAAGTGTAGTTACATGTGTGTATGGCATACCCCTACGATACCTACACTAAAGAACTATGTTCTTAACAAACTACTATTGTAGTTCTCCCATTCATATGATCGCTCATGATTTCCTCGAAAAATTCTAAGTACTCGTTTCATTCTAAGAAACAAAGTACATAATATAAGTGACAATTTTAGACGATTACTCAAAATGTCACTTTAAATCCTTGGTTAGATAACTAAGGGTATCTTTCAATCTCGTAACCATATCCTTTCATTCTAGTTTCCATAACAACATACATAGTATATGTTTTTCAAAAACAACCTTCATGATTTCAAAATATTTCATATAGTTTGAAAACAATTTTAACACAGTATATTTATTTAATATATCAAGTGCATGATTTCAAAAGCATTATCTATGTTTTCAAAAACAACCTTCATGATTTCAAAATATTTCATATAGTTTGAATTTTTTTTAACACAGTATATTTACTTAATATATCCAGTGCATGATTTCAAAAGGCATTATCCATGTTTTCAAAAACCTTATACATGATTACAAAATTCATCCCACATGATTTTTATAAACATATTTACCTAATACATATACCGTACGATTTCAAAAGTATTACGTAAGGTTTCAAAAACATTAAACACATTTCTAAAGAACCCCATACATAGTTTTCGAAAAGCATTCTGCTCGTATGATTGACTTAACATACGTAGTATCCAACCTCCAAATTCTGCTTCATATGTCGCCATGGCATATCTAGCACCTCAACTTCATGAGCATTCTACCTCATGTTTTGACTTAAGCACGTCTAGTGCAAGGTTTCGAAATGCCTCCCGCTATTCAAATTCCAAAAATCCATATGGGATCTTCTTATCTTTACAATTAGATCCTTTTGGATGATTATCGCTCAAATCGGAGTCTTTAATTGGATCCTTTGTATGCTTTAATACTTACATTACGATTCAATAAGGACAAAGCCGAATTCCTATTAAGATCTTCCTATATTCGTAGTTAGATTCTTGAAAATGTTTAAAGTGCCAAATGAAATCCACGGATTGGATTCCTGGTGTGCTTTAAACACTTGTGTTCAAATTAACAAACAAATTAACAAAATGATAACAAATTGAAAACCAAGATAAACAATTATGTGATTGCGTGATTATGTTTTATGTGTTGTATTTTTATATAATATGATTTTTTTTCGTTATCCAAATCCTCGTAGAATCTTCCATATCTTCATATGAGGGATTATGGTAGGATATCCAAAGGTACTACCTTAAATCCTTAATGGGCTTCTACGTAATAGTTAAGACCCTGGATTATATAGTACCATTCCATAATTCAAAAGAGACCTTTGGGTGGTCTAGTAAAAAAGATTGATTCAAAAATCTGGTTAGGAATGTCATGTGATGATATAGCTGAAAAGACTCCTTGGTGGTCTACTTAAAGAGATCATTTATTGATTTAATTAAAAGGATCCTATGGTGGTCTAGTCACACTCATCACATGTTTGTTCATTTGATTTTCTTCCCCTACACATTATAAAATGCACTGAGCGGACTATGCAAGGAATCACCTAATTATGGATGCATACATAATTATGGAATTCAGTGCATAGAAACCACAGTAAGATTTTGTCATGTGTAAGAACCAATAGTGGCAAAAATAACGAAATGTGAACAATGTAATGGAGGTACGGTGGACGCACCAATGGCGCTTCATATATTTATATAAGTGTCCCTCTTACATTGCAAACATGATGTTATTAAAGTTACTAGAAGTTCAGAACCCTAACCAATGTTGTTTTATCTTTTCGACTTCATGTTTTGAGCTCTCACAAGTTTCCTCTAAATAAATTTCGGGACGAAATTTCCTAAAGTAGGCGAGACTGTGACATCTGTGCCTCCACGGCCATCATAAGAATACAAAACCAATGAAAAATTGTGTTTCATACTTGGGATTTGTATAAATATGTGTATCATTTTCACATATCAATTCTCGTTCGATTTCGAGCTCTAAATCGCTTTCTGGAAAGTTATACGCGAACTGATGCGTAAACGTAATCAGTTTAATGTGACAAACACTCCAGAACAGTGACATGGGCTTAACATACTTTAAATAACCTTTACATAACTTACAAATAAGTTTTGGAAGGTTTGGTGTGTCGAAATCAAGTTTACTCGATCGCATGGACCATTTGCGTCAAACTGCAAAAGTCCGCCGATTCGTATAGTAACGTACCTTCCGAAATATGATCATAAGTTAAACATATCCTAAATATCCTTTTCATATCTTAGAAATAGGCTTTGAGGGGTTCGGTATGCTAAAATAAACTTATTTGGTCAATCAGGGATTAAAAGCGTCAAAAAGTGCATAAGTTTGCATTTACGCGCATATCTTACGTTCTGGACATATCTTGACATCCAAAAATTTTTGTAATCATTAAAATATTTTATGTTAGTGATTGGAATGCTAAAACTTCATTCGTTTTGCAATTTGGATCGTTTTCGCGTCCGTTACGACTTCCGTCGTAATTAACTGAACAACGAAACCGTACAGCCAAACAAACCAACATCCGTCACGTTTCTGAGCATATTTCAAGTTCCCCATGTTTTAACATCCTTATGGATCTTAAAAATGGGCTTGACGGGTGTTAGAAGTGCCAAAACGCATCAAAAATCAAGTTTGGAGTCACAAGGGCCTGTTCTGCCAATTAATGAAACTTGCTGCCAGCTATTAGATGCCATACAGACCGTATGGATGTGCTTACGGTCCGTAAGCCTTCACTAGGATAGCAGAAACCATTTCCAGCAAAACCCAGCTACTCCTTTGTTTTGCACATGGTTTCTTTCATCCTATGAGCTGGTTTTGGACTCCCCTAGTTTACTAAATCAGTGGGTACACATGGAGGGCCAAGATTGAAGCACGTATTACAAGAAACGATCCTAACGGTTTTGAGAAATCTATAAATACCCACCTTGATTCCTTGCAATCCTCGCACTTGATCTGATTTATGCTCTAAGTTGAAGCCTTTGCTTCATACCTGAGTATTTTATATCAAGTTCTTCATTGCTTGGACCTTTTGTAAGTTTCTTTCATGCTTGTTATTGCTTTCCAAGCGTGAAAGTCAAACAGTGTTTGACTTTCTGCTTTGACCAGTCAATGGTCAACACGAAGTTCGTTTGAACTTCACAATGTGAGCGTAATCACGATGGTTATAGTCCATTGTGACTATACCTACTGATTACCACGTTATTTAGGCATAGTGATGAGTCATAGTTTTGGTCAAAATGCGCGTTTATGCGTATTTTGCAACCAAACTATTCTTGGGTATCAAAACCCTTTGTTTTGATATCAAACTTGTTTTCTAACTTCATTAAACATGCTTTAACATGTTTAGCTCGTCACTTTTAGTTTAGTGCTTATATAGGGTCGTAAGATAAGCAGTCTAAACAACCGCTTAGACTTTCGAACCCGACCCGTTTGGTCGATCATTAGGATCCGACCAAACACATTTTGTGACCATAGTTGTATAGGGAATAACCTTCCAAGGTTATACCTTATGGTCACTTCGTTTAGTTAGTTGTATGATAGGTAATTTATATGCCTTAGGAAAATGACCAAAATGCCCTTTTCACGCATAAATTCATTTTAAGCATATGTAACTTAAATTTTTACATCTAAACTGATTAGGTAACATTATTAGACATGTTAAGGCATATAATACTTGTCATAGGACTAGTTAGGCGGTCCGAACGCGTTTTACACGAACGACGCGTTAAAGTAGCGTAAGCAACCTAAACAGGTCGTAATGGGTCGTAAGCACTTAGGTTAGGTTTCGATTTAGTATGTAGGCTTTGTTAAACCATATCATATGAGTTCCAATACTCATTTGGTTTACGAAACCTCATCCTATCTGATCTTCCGATTTAGGTCCGGTTTATTATCATAGTTACCTATATTAGGTGCCGTTTGATTTCCGTGATCCCTCTAGCTTTGCTTGGTTGTTATTCAAGACTTCTAAGCATTCTCAGGTGAGTACATAGTTCCCCTCTTTTACTGTTTTCAAACATTTTAGGGTGAAACACATGTGCCTACTTGTTACTTTCGTGCTTTTCATGCTTTCATAATATATATACTTGCTATGTTCATTAGTACCCATATAGTACATGATTTCATTATGTTTTGCTATGTATGTTCACTGAGCATGCTAGCACATTGATTTTCATAAATACTTTTGTTGCATATGCTCACCCAGCATATGGACACATTGTTTTACATTTCTACTTTGTATGTTCATTTAGAATATTTAAGTACATTATTTTCATATAACATGCTTACATTTGGTATGACATTTGGTTTGTTTAACGGGTCATAAATACATTCATTAACACCGATCATGCCGTTCGTTAGTAGGTAGTGGTACCATAGGAATTGACAACTCCCATTCCTGAAATCCTAGGTTTGTTTGGGTGGAAAGAATGACCGAATTCGATATTTAGAATTTAGATGAACCTTTAACTTGTTAGGGGTTTGTCGCCACAGTCGCAAGGCTTAAATGTAGACGTTAGAACATTACCGCGTAGATGTTTGTATCAATAAAGCATTAATTTTACAAAGCATAACTTTTGATTTAAATTATGATTTATCAAATAGATTGTTTTGTACATTTCTTTCTTATAGGGTTGAGTAAATGCTTTTATTTAGTAAATGCTTTTATTCACAATACATTACATTTGGTTATACATGAACATTTTTACATTGGTGGTTTGTTTGAGTAAGTGATTTAAATAACGAGGCGTGTGTAATATGATAAAAGCATGGTGGATACGCCGCTGGTACTTCCTATATATAAGTGCTTTTATGATATTACACATCGTAGCGTTATTTAAACCATTTCAATTTTGACATATTACATTTTACACAATTAACATATCTTTACAAAACATTGATTTACAAACAACATATTTTTATACAAACTCATTTTTTACTTGGTTATTTACTTATCTATGCATTATTCTTTTATATCATCTGTTTTCTTATCGATTTTCGTATGATTTCTAAAAGAAAATATTTTCAGGTTCATGACTACTTTTGTTAAACATTTTCTTTAAACTTACAAGTCATGAATCCTATTTTAATAAAACCTATGTATCTCACAGGCATTTTTATGCTGACGTACCTATTTTCACATGTGTTTTCAGAAGCTGTTCCATAGGATTAATCAAGATACACTTAGGCGAACTTGGGCCTTAGTGACAATAAAAGATGCAAGACTAGTTAATTATGTTATGTTTCTTTGTTTTTAAGACATTGTAACCTCTTTTAATTCAATAAAACAAAGCCTCAATTTCCATGTGTTATGAAACAATGATTCTGTTACGACACTCCCCGACGTTTCTGCCGCGATTTGTTGTTTTACGCGTTCGGGGTGTGACACAAACAGGCCGTAATTAAAAGAAGATCGACAAGTTCTTCGAGAGCCAGTGAAGAGTAGTTTGGCGTTTTGTATTTGTCATTCTTACAGAACACATACAGATGGTCTTTGAGAGCCAATGTAGAGTAGTATGGCGTTTTTTATTTCAATCCTATAGAACACAGACATTTCTCAGTTTGGCCTTTTTTTGCATCTTTTTCTTTCTTTTTTCTATCTCTTTGTTCATAACATGCTATTACGAAGTTACATAACAAACAATATAAGATCGGGCAAGGAAATCAAACGCAAAAAAAAAAAAAAAAAAACAATAACGCCACTAAATAAAACTTCCATAAACTTCTAATTTTGGTCGTGCTAAACTCAATAATGTTTTGCTGAACGAAATGGATAACATTGTTAATCCTCAGTCAAGAAAGATATGTAACAATGTTATCCATCCCGTTTAGCTAAACTTTATAGAGAACAAAAACAAAATCTCCATGAAATGGCTTTTTTGAAGTTTTGTGGTTTTTGTATGTTTTGGCGTTTATATTGAGGATCTTGCTCATTACATAAAGCGAAAGTTTATTGAGAAAATAGTGTATATCAAAGAAACATGGATTTGTGTCACACAACAAATCGCGGCGGAATCGTCGGGGAGTGTTGTAACAGAATCATTGTTTCATAACACATGGAAATTGAAATTTTGTTTTATTGATTAAAAGTAGTTACAATGTCTTAAAATCAAAGTAACATAACATAATTAACTAGTCTTGCATCTTTTATTGTCACTAAGGCCCAAGTCCGCCTAAGTGTATCTCGATCAATCCTATGCATCATCTCCTGAAAACACATGTGAAAATAGGTACGTCAGCATAAAAATGCCTGTGAGATACATAGGTTTTATTAAATTAGGATTCATGACTTGTAAGTTTAAAGAAAATGTTTGTCAAAAGTTAGTCATGAACCTTGTAAAATGTTTTCTTTTATAAATCATACAAAAGTGATAAGAAATCAGATAATATAAAAGAACAACGCATAATGAAATGAATAACCAAGTAAAAATGAGTTTGTATAAGATATGTTGTTTGTAAAACAATGTTTTGTAAAGATATATTATTTGTGTAAAATGTAATATGTCAAAATTGAAATGTTTAAATAACGCTACGATATGTAATACCATAAAAGCACTTATATATAGGAAGTACCAGCGGCGTATCCACCATGCTTTTATCATATTACACACGCCTCGTTACTTAAATCACTTACCCAAACAAACCACGAAAAATGTCTTGTTTAAACCAATTGTCAAATGTTTATGTGTAAATCATGTCTATTGTCAAATGTAAATCATGTAATGTGTAAACAAATTTCATGTATGGAAAGTAAAAAGTGACTACTTAAACCATATGTAAAAATGCACAAAACAAAGTATTTGAATAAATCAAAAGTTATGTTTTGTAAAAATCCATGCATGCCTTACTGATACAAACATCTATACGGTCATGTTAAAATGCATACATCCAAGCCTTGCGACTGTGGCGACAAACCCTTAAACGAAGTTAAAGGCTTATCTAAATTATGTATATTGGATTCAGTCATTCCTTCCATCCAAACAAACCTAGGATTTCAGGAACGGGAGTTGTCAATTCCTATGGTACCATTACTTACTACCAAGCGGCGTGATCAATGTTAATGAATGTATTTTTGTCCCATTTAAACAAACCAAATGTCATACCAAATGTAAGCATGTTTTATGAAAATAATGTACTTTAATATGCTAAATAAACATACAAAGTAGAAATGTAAAACAATGTGTCCATATGCTGAGTAAACATATGCAACAGAAATGCAATGTAAAACAATGTACTAAGTATGCAACAAATGAACATACATAGCATGTGATGTAAAACAATGTACTAAGTATGCAATAAATGAACATACATAGCAAGAAATATGATGTAAAACAATGTACTAAGTATGCACTAAATGAACATACATAGGATGAAATGTGATGTAAAACAATGTACTAAGTATGCACTAAATGAACATACATAGCACGAAATGTGATGTAAAACAATGTACTAAGTAAGCACTAAATGAACATACATAGCATGAAATGTGATGTAAAACAATGTACTAAGTAAGCACTAAATGAACATACATAGCATGAAATGTGATGTAAAACAATGTACTAAGTATGCACTAAATGAACAAACATAGCATGAAATATGATGTAAAACAATGTACTAAGTATGCACTAAATGAACATACATAGCAAAAACACGGATAAAATCATGTAGTATACGTGTACTAATGAACATAGCAAGTATGATATAAAAACATGGAAAGCACGAAAGTAACAAGTAGGTACATGTGTTTCACCCCAAAATGTTTGAAAAACAGTAAAAGAGGGGACTATGTACTCACTTGAGGATGCTTAGAAGTCTTGAATAACAACCAAGCAAAGCTAGAGGGATCACGGAAATCAAACGGCACCTAGTATAGGTAACTATGTTAATAAACCGGACCTAAATTAGAAGAACGGATAGAATGAGGGTTCGTAAACCAAATGAGTATAGGAACTCATGTAATATGGTTTAACAAATTCTACAATCTAAAACGAAACCTATCTTAAGTGCTTACGACCCATTACGACCCGTTTAGGTAGCTTACGCTACTTTAACGCGTCGTTCGCGTAAAACGCATTCGGACCGCCTAACTAGTCCTATGACAAGTATTATATGCCTTAACATGTCTAATAATGTTACATAATCAGTTTAGATGTGAAAATCTAGGTTACATATGCTTAAAATGAATTTATGCGTAAAAAGGCATTTTGGTCATTTTCCTAAGGCATATAAACTACCTATCATATAACTACTTAAACGATGTGACCATAAGGTATAACCTCGGAGGGTTATTCCCTATACAACTATGGTCACAAAACACGTTTGGTCGGATCCTAACGATTGACCAAACGGGTCGGGTTCGAAAGTCTAAGCGGTTGTTTAGACCGCTTATCTTACGACCCTATATAAGCACTAAACTAAAAGTGACGAGTTAAACATGTTAAAACATGTTTAATGAAGTTAGAAAACAAGTTTGATATCAAAACAAGGGTTTTGATACCCGAAAATAGTTTGGTTGCAAAATACGCAAGAATGCGCATTTTGACCGAAACTATGACTCGTCACTATGCCTAAATAACGTGGTAATCAGTAGGTATAGTCACAAAGGACTATGACCATCGTGATTACACTCACGTTGCGAAGTTCAAACGAACTTTGTGTTGACCATAAACTGGTCAAAGCAGAAAGTCAAACGCAGTTTGACTTTCACGCTTAAAAACGAGTAAAAGAACGAAAGAAACTTACAAGAGGTCCAAGCAATGAAGATCTTGATCTAAATACTCAGGTATGAAGCATATAGCTTCAACTTAGAGCATAAAAATCAGATCATGTGTGAGCTTGGAAGGAAATGGGGTTGTGTAACACCTGTCTTTTAATTTCATAAGAAATGCGGTAATTGTAAAAAGAAAATTTATAACTAATAAAACTTAGTTAGTAAACTAAATTACACTTCATCATAGAATTTAACATAGTAAATTAACTGGTTTCAAACATAGATCGTTCAGTAGTGTCTACAAAACTACATAGTTTAACTAGATCAGATTAGGGCGGAAGCATCCAAAATTTAGTGTTCGGTTCTTGAAGCATCAACTTGATCGTCATCCACATACTTGCAATACCTAGAAACTGAAAATTTTGCCAAATATTAGTATTAGAATTCTTAGAAAATTTGCAAAATCGAACTACGCTAAAAAACGAATTCGATTTTCTAAGTTATACAAAGTTCAATCATTTTTGACAAGACTCTACCGTAACTTACGGTAGCCACCGTAAGTTACGGTAGACGCTGGAAAATACTGGTCTTCCATAAGGCAGTAGTAAATGGCCGTAACACTTTATTCTCTACCGTAAGTTACGGTAGATACCGCAACTTACGGTAGTCGCTGTAGTTTTGTTGTTTTGACTATTTTGTTCATTTTACCGAAATCCACATGAACGGGATACCTCTTCCTTATGAGAAGACCCAAATCTCAAATTTCTTATTTTCATCACCCACGCTCCCATCATCGGTTTGCGTTTTTAGTAATTAGCTATCTATCACTCGAGCTCAAAATCTACAAGTAAGGTACTACCGTTGTCCGATTTATACCTTCTCTTAATGACCCATTTAGTTTACCCTTATGGACTTCATCATTCAAACAACCCAATACGCTAAATTCTCGTATTCTAATATGTCATTTATTAACAATAACAAAAGACCAATTAACCATATTACGAAGCGTTAGCCACGCATTAATTGATTATTCGACCCGTTTGGCTCATCTACGGAATCCTCCATTATGATGACTACCAACGAGATCTAATCAATTCTTGACCTATTATTCAATATAACGAACATTATCGCTTTAAATCAACACAACTTTTATTCTACAAATCAACTACTCATATACTATTTATCAAAATTTACCCAATGTAACGAATCAAGTTACATACCTTCAATGCACGCTCTTCAAACGCAAGTCGCCACCGGCTTGTCCACTCGACGCTCCGGTATCCTTTCCTATAGAGTGTAACACCCCGGCCGGAGGCGGAAAAGCCAAAGGTGTCACAAAACTTGATAGAATGCATTTGAGCACATGGAGATTATATTAAGTTGAAATATAATTTAAGTTCAATTCAATAGATTGCTTTCACATCTGAGAATATAAGAGTACATAAACACATACATCATAAATTGTTTCACAAATGATAAGTTCGGATTTAATCTAAGGCAAAAGTCTTGATCAATCCTATGTAAATATTCTTGCAAATCATGTCATCAAACATTGTCACCTGAAACATATGTTAGGGAAAATATTTGGGTCAACAAACGGTTGAGTGAATTCATAGGTTTTGTTAGGCAAAATAATAATGTGATATGAAAACGAGTTAACACTGTGGCATGCGATATGTCTTTAAGCAAAAGAGTAATACAAGTAGTCACTTGGTGGTACATTCAAACCTTTGTGACTCGTCCATCGTTCAACTCGTTCTTGCATTAACAAACCTCCAAAGGGTAAGTTAACAATCATCAGATTCAGTCGTTACCCACCTAACCCACACATAACCATGGGTCTGGTCTGATAACGGGATTTGTCGGATCCTATGGTACCATAACCTAATACTGGTCGGCTTGATCAATGCTAATGAATGTCATTCGTTATGTAACTAGCACTAACAAGTTCGTTCACATTATCGAAATCGTTATTAGTTTTGTATAAACCATCGCAATCGTTTTGAAACCATCGTTAAAATATTGAAATCGTTTTGATACATATGAATCATATGTTTCATCCCAAAAATAATGTAAAAAGGGACTATGAACTCACCTTGATTTCGGGTAAGTCTAAACAAGTATGCAAAGTGTGAGAGTTCTTGGAATTAAGATTCCACGTCACTCTAATTGATTGAACATGCAACAATATGGAATATGTATCAACAATAATGTTTAATTGGATAATTGGAAATCCTAAATCTATAGGATTCGGTAGTGTTTTGTTTAAATGGTAATTATGTGGTTTGGATAACCTAACAAGAGGACTCGGAAAATGAATATGATGTAAAGGAATTTCTTATGAAAAATATTAATTTAACATAAATAATAAAATTGCAAAGATATGTAATTGTTTTAATATAAACATTTGTAATAATAAATCAAATATAATTAATTAGTATAATTAAATAACGTAATTAAATATAATGATTATTGGTAAAATATTGTACAAGTGATATAATTAATTTATAAAAATTATAAATTAATTTAGATGGTTAAAATATTTATTATTTGATAAATAATAAATATTTTGTTTAAAAGAATAAATATGATAATTATATGATTAATTATCAAAATAATTATATTAAATCTGAATAATTAAAAATAATATTTTTAATTATTAAACTTGAATATTACTGACTTAAAATAATTATTATGGCCTTGGAATCATTTTAAATAAATAAAATGAATTAAAATGATTATAATAACAATAAATAAGTTTATATAAGTTTAATTATCTAAATAATTAAATATAATAAAAATTCAGATTCTAAATTTATATAAACTCAGAATAATGCATCTTTTGTCATAAGAATAATTTTGGATCAAAATTATATAGTTATATAATTTAATTACATTAAATTAAACTATATAAATAAGTATAAATACTGATTTATTTATATAAATATCAAATTTATATAAAATGTGAGTAGTAACATTATTTTGTAAGGATCAGTATTTAAAATAATTAATCTGAAACTTTCAGATTTTAATTCCTAAAAATCAATTTATTAGGAATTATTTAGTAATAAACTGTTTTAATATTGTAAAAATTAGTTTTATAAATAAATTGACTAACTTCATATTTTTAATAAAAGTAACAGTGTCTGGTAGTGTTATAAAAATTATTGAAATGTTACAATTGTTAAAAATATAAAGATTAAAAAAAGTTTGCAGACCCCTGGGTTCGAACCCGGGTCTGTATTGAAACCAAACAGAGTCTTAACCACTGGGCTAAGCTTCTGTTTGTGTTTGGTTTAGGACTGCTAAACTTATAACCAAACAGGACCTGGTCATCTTCTCCAAAGAGAAGTCAAAGTCAGAAGACCCGGTCAAACTAAAAGTCAAACTCATGATTTCTACGGGTAAACCTATGTTATATCTAAATTAAATCCTAGGAATCATTGTACAAGTATAATGGAACTAATTGGAACAATAAAAACGAACCGGTAATGTGTGAAATGACGAATCGGTTAAACTCCGGCGACTTTGAAACTTCCGACGAGTTGCAGGTTCGAATTCCGGCGATTTCGGATGTTTGAGTGATTGTGAAATGGTGTGGAATGTTGCTAGGAATGTAGGGAACTTAAATACACGAAGTTTGGATCTCAGATTCGACACAAATTAGTGGATTAGATCCACTTTTTATTTTTATAAAAATTCTTTTCTTTTTGAGTGTTTTAGGCACTAAGATATGTCGTTTGAATGATTGGAACAAGTTGGGATGGGTTGGGGATCATGTGGATAAGCTTTACAGGTTAAAAGAATGAATTAAAATTGGTTTTGGTGAGATTTTGGTGAAATCCGCGACCATGCGGATCTGTTCTTATAATCAGGTCCGATTTTAATGTTATCATATATATAATACAATCCAATAAAATTCACATGTGGCTGGTTAGTCCAGCCGGTTGTGCGCGCTGTTTTGTTTGCGGAGGGGCGCGGGTTCGAGTCCCGTGGTGGCCGGTTTTGAGGTTTTAAAAACTTTTTGGTTTCTGAATTAATTAAATCATAATATTAAAATTCTAAATAGTATATAAAAGAATTTAAGTTCCATATCTTTCAGCTCCTGTACAGACGCGAGTTCGATCCCCGGCAAGGGCCGGTCCGATACAGAAGGACCCCCTTTTGACCGGGTTTTTGGATATTTACACTTTGGCCCCTCAAGTTTCATTTTTTACAAAAATAGTACCTCAAGTTTCAGAAATTTACAAAATAAGCCCCTGAACTTTCGAAAAATATTCAAAACAGACCCTGAAGTTTCGAAAATATGCAACTATGGTCCCTGAAGTTTCAGAAAATGTCACAAATGGTCCCTGGTTTATTCAGTTAGATATACTAACTGGGTTAGTTCTCAAAGAAAGAATTTCTATACAAATTTGATTTATAGTTAAAATAAGTTTGTAAATGGCAGAATAAATCCCTACAGTTTAAGTTTCACGAATGACCAAATGAACCTTGTACTTTTAAAACTAAATATATATGTTTATTTTTAATAATATAAGTTTCAAAAATGACCAAAAGGACCCTAAACTTGTAGTTTTCAATAATTGCACTTTTAACCCTTGTATTTCTAAAGTTTCAAAGAATGACAAATAGATCCCTTAGATTGTAGTTTCACAAAATGTCACAATAGCCCCTTATAGTTTATGTAACCTTGTTTAATAGCATAAAACTTAACAAATTTGCAATTGTTTCACGTGTTTGTATTGGTATAAGCATGTATAAGCACAAAGCAAGTATGTTCAAATAAGTTTCATTCCAAATACGGTATTTGTTACCATGCAAGTCAAAACAAATGCGAGTGTGAAAACCAGGGTGGTTACATAGAGTTCAATCATGATACGTTTAGAACTCCTTTTCAATCATATGTCGCATAATTTGCCTAAACATCACAATTATGCGTTTTGACTTTAAATTTCAGTTTCAAGCCTTCTTTGAGGCATTTCTACGAACACTTTAAGGGCAGATTTTTACATGATTATGTAACAATTCCCTAACTTATCATTTAGCCCGGATTTACATCAATCAAGCTTTCATATATAAAATTTGATATTCATATTTCAGTAATCCCATTCCATGAACCATTTTACACTAGAATAATGCTCTAAACCCTAGTGTTTATCAAAATCTCACAAAACCCACGAATCACCTCTAATATGTTCATGAAGTTTCCAGAATTTAGACATAATTTCACATGTTGTTGTCTAGGTTTTACTCCTAGACACTATATCATCCCTATTCTATCCAAATAACAAACATGCATCATCAAATTTCGGATTTCCCAAATTCATGAGAATTTCAAGTAGAGAATTTTCATCAATTTTTACATACCTTATAACCCTCTTGCAATGAGGATCACTAATCTCAGCTCGGATTTCGTTTTGGATCAGATTTGAACCTTCAATTTAGGTGTTTTGTGGAATTTAGGGTTTTGAAAAGCTTGGTCGCACCTCCCCTGCTTTGGTCGATCTCCAGCACTCTCACCAGAGGGTGTTTGTGTTTTAATAAAGTGTTTTTATTAAACTAGTTTCAAGTTAAACACTTTTGGTCCCTCTAGTTTCTCTTAGTTTATTTTTTAGGTCCTTAACTACACACAAGTCATTATCTAACTAGGTTAGTGTCATTCCTAGTTAGTTTATTTTACTAATTTATTTGCAATCTAGTTTGCAAATTTAAGAATTCATATTTTCGGGATGTTACAAGTCAACCCCCCTTAAAAGGGGTTTCGTCCCCGAAACCAAAGTACGTACCAAATAATGTAGGGTAGAGACGTCGCATCTCCTCTTCGGACTCCCACGTAGTGTCCGAACCTTTCCTATGCTCCCACTTGATATTGACTTGATCGATTTGTTTGTTTCGCAAGTGCTTGGCCTTTCGATCTAAAATTTCCAATGGTCTTACCGCATAATTCAGGCTATTATCCATCTCGATATCGTCGTAATGGATATAAGCTGTTTCCTCCGCTAGACATTTCCGCAATTGCGACACGTGAAACGTGCCATGTATTCCATTCAACTCTTCAGGTAGCTCGAGGCGATAAGCCACCTTGCCAACCCGTTCGATGATTTTAAATGGCCCAATAAACCTCGGGCTTAGTTTCCCCCTTTTTCTGAACCTGATAACGCCCTTCCATGGGGAAACCTTTAACATAACCATGTCGCCTATCTGAAACTCAATCGGTCTTCGTCTTTTGTCGGCATAAGACTTTTGCCTATCTTGGGCTGCTTTCAAATGGGCTCGCACCACTTCAATTTTCTCATTAGTGGCCTGAACTATGTCTTTATGTGCCAATTCACGCGGACCCACTTCACCCCAACACACCGGGGTTCTGCATTTTCTACCGTATAGCATCTCGTAAGGTGCCATGCCGATACTCGAATGGTAACTATTGTTATACAAAAATTCGGCCAAAGGTAGATAAACATCCCAACTTCCACCGAAGTCGATGATACATGCCCGCAACATATCCTTTAGCGTTTGTATTGTTCTTTCATTCTGCCCATCCGTCTGAGGATGGTAGGCGGTGCTAATGAAGAGTTTCATTCCCATTTGTTCTTGAAAATTTCGCCAAAAATTTGAAGTAAACCGGGTATCTCTATCCGATACAATGGATACCGGCACTCCGTGGCGTGCCACTATTTCGTTTGTATATACCTCGGACATCTTTTCCGAAGTATATGTTTCGCGTATAGGAATAAAATGTGCACTTTTCGTCAATCTATCCACAATCGTTTTAGGTAGTTTGGTCAATAGGTCCATAGTGATATCTTCCCATTTCCAAATCGGGATCTCCAGAGGTTGCAACTTTCCATATGGTTTCTGGTGTTCCGCCTTGACTTGTAAGCAAGTCAAGCATTTCTCTACATATTTTACCACATCCCTCTTCATTCCGGGCCACCAATAATTTTGTTTCAGATCATTGTACATCTTGGTCGCACCCAGATGAATAGAATATCGGGATTTATGAGCTTCATTTAGTAGAAGCGTTTTCACCCCACAAGTATTTGGAACCCATATCCTTCCGGATCGAGTCTTCAGCCCGTTCCTTCCATCCAACAAATCTTTTAACTGGCCAATTATTCTTTCCTTCTTCCAGTTTTCCTCCTTCACTGCTTCTACTTGAGCTTCCCGGATACGTTCAAGTATACCCGAGGTCACCACAAGCTGCATCGATTTACTCGTATCGGGACATAGTCCGCTTTTCTGCTCAGAGAATCCGCCACCACATTTGCCTTTCCGGGGTGGTAGTGTATTTCGCAGTCGAAATCCTTCGCCGTTTCTAAGCATCATCTCTGGCGCATATTTAACTCCTTCTGATCGAAGAAGTATTTTAAGCTCTTGTGATCGGTGAATATGGTGCACTTTACCCCATATAAATAGTGCCTCCATACTTTTAACGTAAATACCACCGCAGCCAATTCAAGATCGTGCGTGGGATATTTCTTTTCATGTATCTTCAATTGTCTCGAGGCATAAGCTATAACTTTGCCTCGTTGCATCAAAACACATCCAGCCCCAAAAGTGAGGCGTCCGAATAAATTACCAAGTCCTCGACCCCGTCTGGCAATGTTAATACCGGAGCTTGAGTTAACTTCTCTTTTAGCGTTTGAAACGCTTTTTCTTGTTCAGCACCCCAAATGTACTTTTCCTCCTTTCGGGTTAACTTAGTTAACGGCGACGCTATCTTGGAGAAATCTTGAATGAATCTCCTATAGTATCCCGCAAGCCCTATGAAGCTTCTAATTTCTGAAGGATTCTTCGGAGGGCTCCATTTTGACACGGCCTCTATCTTTGAAGGATCTACTAATATTCCATCGGCGCTTATGATGTGGCCGAGGAATTGCACCTCTCGCAACCAGAAGGCGCATTTCGAGAATTTCGCATACAACTTTTCTTGCCTGAGCGTCTCTAGTACCTCTTGTAAGTGGCGTGCATGTTCTGCTTCATTTTTCGAGTATACCAGAATATCGTCAATAAACACGATTACCGATTTATCCAACATCGGCTTGCAAACCCGGTTCATGAGGTCCATGAAAGCCGCAGGTGCATTTGTTAGCCCGAATGGCATCACGAGGAACTCGAAATGTCTGTATCTCGTGCGGAAAGCCGTCTTCGGTACATCCTCCTCCTTGACCCTTAGCTGGTGATACCCCGATCTAAGGTCAATTTTTGAAAACCAATTCGCACCTTGTAATTGGTCGAATAGATCGTCTATTCTCGGAAGCGGGTATCGATTCTTTACCGTGAGTTTGTTTAACTCCCGGTAATCGATACACATGCGCATGCTTCCGTCTTTCTTTTTCATGAATAGTACCGGCGCGCCCCAAGGAGACACAACCGGCCTTATGAATCCTTTGTCGAGCTGGTCTTGAATTTGTGACATCAACTCTTGTAATTCCGACGGCGCGAGTCAGTACGGTGCTTTAGCTACGGGTTTTGCACCCGGAATCAATTCGATTCCGAACTCTACTTCTCGTTTAGGCGGTATCCCCGGTAAATCTTCTGGAAATACATCTTCGAAGTCCCGTACTACCAGTACGTCTCCAATCTTCAGTGATTCTTTCTCGGGCTCATTCGCGTATATCATAAACGCCTTACATCCTTGCTTCATAAGCTTGCGTGCTTTCAACATCGAGCATATTATGGGGTTACCTCCTTTTTCGCCATAGATATTGACGTGTTTTCCGCTCGGAGATGTTAGCTTTATCTCCTTACGGAAACACACAACCTTTGCGTGGTGCTGAGATAGCCAATCCATCCCAACAACTACTTGAAATTCCCCCATTGACATCGGGATTAGGTCTATCAAGTATTCTTCATCATCGATGCTTAATTTGCAGCCTCGACAAATATCACAAACTACAAAACTCTTGTTGTCCCCTATTTCAACTTCTAAGGGCATCGATAATTTCGTCAATACAAATGAAGGATGTCGAATAAATCCATGTGAAACGAAGGATTTATTCGCACCCGTATCAAACAATACATGTGCAGGAATTGAGTTTATTGTGAATGTACCTGAGACCACATCGGGTTCTGTCTTTGCTTCAACTGCTGTAAGTTGGAAGGACCTAGCTTTCGCCTTTGGAGCTTCCGTTGGAGATTCTTTAGTGTCTCTCTTTCCAACCAATTCTGGGCATTCAGACTTTTTGTGGCCGGGCTGATAACATTTATAGCAAATGGAAACCTTTCCGGGACATAACGATGCGGTGTGTCCCGTCTTCCCACATACCGGACACGGCTTGTCTTTGAAGCGGCACTCACCCTTGTGCCCCTTTCCACACACCTTGCAACTTGGCGACCCGCCTTTAGCATCCACTTTCTTTCCCAATTCCACAGTTCGAGCTTTCTTTGTAGGGCTTGGATTCACATCCTGTGCCCTTCGTTCACCCCTTTCAACTTGTTTCTTCAATTCAATTTCCCGTTCCCGAGCAACGTTTATGATCTCGGTAAGGGTCTCGTATTTTGAAGGAGTCATAAACTCCCTATACTCGGCGCTCAACATGTTATAGTAGTAGTATATCTTATGTTCTTCATTCGTCACTAATTTATTGCAAAACTTCATCTTATCCATAAACGTTGCCGTTATCTTGTCTATGGTCTCGCCCTTGTGCCTAAGTTGCATGAACTTTTCCTTGATTCTATTAATGACCGCCTTGGGACTATGATGTTTAAGAAACGGCGTCTTAAACTCCTCCCATGTCATGGCCCTCGCCGCTTCGGCTCCTATTTCCTTCTTTTTATTGTCCCACCAATCTTTGGCTTGACCCCTCAACTGACCCGTTCCGTAAGCAACAAAGTCGCTTTCGTCACAATGGGTCCTTTCAAACACTCCTTCAACATCGCTTAACCATCTCTGGCATATTATCGGGTCAACCTCCCCGTTGTAGATTGGCAGTTTACACGCCATAAACTCTTTGTACGAACATTCCTTACATTCTCCCGATTTCTCTTTCATAAGGTTGACACTATCTTCCAACCTTTTGACTCGTTCTTCGACAAGTGACAACACCGTGTTTTGAATTTTGTCTATAAACCCGGATAGACTACCTTCAATTGCCTTCCCCACTTCTTCGGAAATTATCTCTTTCATTTGTTCGGTGCTTGTCGGCACCGGATCATTATCGTTTCCTTTCGACATCTTGAAACTGAAATGTTTACATTAAACATTAAACATTTCATTTATAACATAGTTGTATTTGCTTTGGTTTAGCCAAGTTCATAACTTGCTTTAACCGTTCGCTTTTGGTGCACTTTCCGGGTTTGAGTGTGTTAACACGCTCTTCCCATGCACATTAATTCGCATCTCATTTCTCACATAAGATAGGATCTACTAAAATAATTAATTAATTCTTACTGGACGATTGATCAAGCTTGAACCGAACACTTTGTTGACAACCTTAAGCTCTGATACCAACTTGTAACACCCGTCTTTTAATTTCATAAGAAATGTGGTAATTGTAAAAAGAAAATTTATAACTAATAAAACTTAGTTAGTAAACTAAATTACACTTCATCATAGTATTTAACATTGTAAATTAACTGGTTTCAAACATAGATCGTTCAGTAGTGTCTACAAAACTACATAGTTTAACTAGATCAGATTAGGGCGGAAGCATCCAAAATTTAGTGTTCGGTTCTTGAAGCATCAACTTGATCGTTATCCACATACTTGCAATACCTAGAAACTGAAAATTTTGACAAATATTAGTATTAGAATTCTTTGAGAATTTGCAAAATCGAACTACGCTAAAAAACGAATTCGATTTTCTAAGTTATACAAAGTTCAATCATTTTTGACAGGACTCTACCGTAACTTACGGTAGCCACCGTAAGTTACGGTAGACGCTGGAAAATACTGGTCTGCCGTAAGGCAGTAGTAAATGGCCGTAACACTTTATTCTCTACCGTAAGTTACGGTAGATACCGTAACTTACGGTAGTCGCTGTAGTTTTGTTGTTTTGACTATTTTGTTCATTTTACCGAAATCCACATGAACGGGATACCTCTTCCTTATGAGAAGACCCAAATCTCGAATTTCTTATTTTCATCACCCACGCTCCCATCACCGGTTTGCGTTTTTAGTAATTAGCTATCTATCACTCGAGCTCAAAATATACAAGTAAGGTACTACCGTTGTCCGATTTATACCTTCTCTTAATGACCCATTTAGTTTACCCTTATGGACTTCATCATTCAAACAACCCAATACGCTAAATTCTCGTATTCTAATATGTCATTTATTAACAATAACAAAAGACCAATTAACCATATTACGAAGCGTTAGCCACGCATTAATTGATTATTCGACCCGTTTGGCTCATCTACGGAATCCTCCATTATGATGACTACCAACGAGATTTAATCAATTCTTGACCTATTATTCAATATAGCGAACATTATCGCTTTAAATCAACACAACTTTTATTCTACAAATCAACTACTCATATACTATTTATCAAAATTTACCCAATGTAACGAATCAAGTTACATACCTTCAATGCACGCCCTTCAAACGCAAGTCGCCACCGGCTTGTCCACTCGACGCTCCGGTATCCTTTCCTATAGAGTTCAATCATGATACGTTTAGAACTCCTTTTCAATCATATGTCTCATAATTTGCCTAAACATCACAATTATGCGTTTTGACTTTAAATTTTAGTTTCAAGCCTTCTTTGAGGCATTTCTACGAACACTTTAAGGGCATATTTTTACATGATTATGTAACAAGTCCCTAACTTATCATTTAGCCCGGATTTACATCAATCAAGCTTTCATATATAAAATTTGACATTCATATTTCAGTAATCCCTTTCCATGAACCATTTTACACTAGAATAATGCTCTAAACCCTAGTGTTTATCAATATCTCACAAAACCCATGAATCACCTCTAATATGTTCATGAAGTTGTCAGAATTTAGACATAATTTCACATGTTGTTGTCTAGGTTTTACTCCTAGACACTATATCATCCCTATTCTATTTAAATAACAAACATGTATCATCAAATTTCGGATTTCCCAAATTCATGAGAATTTCAAGTAGAGAATTTTCATCAATTTTTACATATCTTATAACGCTCTTGCAATGAGGATCACTAATCTCAGCTCGGATTTCATTTTGGATCAGATTTGAACCTTCAATTTAGGTTTTTTGTGGAATTTAGGGTTTTGAAAAGCTTAGTAGCCCCTCCCCTGCTTTGGTCGATCTCCAACACTCTCACCAGAGGGTGTTTGTGTTTTAATAAAGTGTTTTTATTAAACTAGTTTCAAGTTAAACACTTTCGGTCCCCCTAGTTTCTCTTAGTTTATTTTTAGGTCCTTAACTACACACAAGTCATTATCTAACTAGGTTAGTGTCATTCCTAGTTAGTTTATTTTACTAATTTATTTGCAATCTAGTTTGCAAATTTAAGAATTCATATTTTCGGGATGTTACAGGTTGGGTATTTATAGGATTTCCAAGACCGTTAGGATTGTTTCTCGATAAACGAGCTTTGATCTTGGCCTTACAAGTGTGTCCATTGTTTTGAAATACCATGGGAGCCTCAAAACAAGCCCATAGACTCATTAAAACCATTTGCAAACCATGGGAACAGCTGGATCAAGCTGGAAACTGATTTTTGCAGGTCTGGGGAGTTTACGCGGCCCGCGTAAGAATCAAGGAAGTCTTACGCGCCCCTCCTGAGCCCAAGTTTGGCCGATTGGCAGTTTAGGTCCCTGAATGTGTAAAACATGGTTTTCGATGCATTTTCGACACATTTAAGCCCCGTTAACCCCATTTCAAAGCTCTAAAATGAAGTTAAAGTATAGGGAACTTGAAATATGCTCAAAAACATCTCGTATGTCAGTTCATTTGGCCGTACGATCGCGTTGTTCGGTTAATTACGACGAAACACGCACTGACACTAAAAACGATCCAAATTACGCGACGAATGGAAATTTATCATGCCAATCACTAAAATAAAATGTTTTAATGATTACATAAATTTTTGGATGTCCGAATATATTCAGAACGTAAGATATGCGCGAAAATGCAAACTTATGCACTTTTTGACGCTTTTAGTCCCTGTTGATAAATAAGTTTATTTTTGCGCACCAAACACCTCAAAGCCTATTTCTAAGCTATGTAAAGGATATTTAGGGCATGTTTAACTTATGATCATGTTCCAGAATGTTTGTTACAGTACGAATCGGCATGCTTTCACAGTTTGTCAAAATTAGTCCCTGTAAGCGAATAAACTTGATTTCAACACACCAAACCTTACAAAACTTATTTCTAAGTTATGTAAAGGTTATTTAAGGTATGTTAAGCCCATGTCACTATTACGGAGTATTTTTCGCATTAAACTGATTACGTTTACGCATCAGTTTGCGTATAACTTCCCAGAAAGCGATTTAGAGCTTGAAATCGAACAAGAATTGATATGTGCAAATGATACACATATTTATACAAATCCCAAGTATGAAATACAATATTTCATTGATTTGGTATTTGTTTAACGGCCGTGGAGGCACAGGTGTCACAGTCTCCCCTACTTTAGGAAATTTCGTCTCGAAATTTTATTTAGAGGAAACTTGTGAGAGCTCAAAACATGAAGTCGAAAAGATAAAATAACACTGGTTAGAGTTCTAAACTTCTAGTAACTTTAAATAACATCATGCTTGCAATGTAAGAGGGATACTTAGATACAAATATATAAAGCGCCATTGGTGCGTCCACCGTGCCTCCATTACATTGTTTACATTTCGTTATTTTTGCCAATATAGGTTCTTACACATGATAAGTCTTACTGTGGTTTCTGCGCACTGAATTTCATAATTTTGTATGCATCCATAATTACGTAATTCCTTGCATAGTCCACACAGTGTATTTTATAATGTGTAGGGGAAGAAAACAATGAACGGACCTGTGTTGATTGTGACTAGACCACCATAGGGTCCTTTTTAATTAAATCAATAATTGATCTCTTTAAATAGACTACCAAGGAGTCTGTTCAGCTATATCATCACATGCCATTCTTAACCAGATTCTGAATCAATCTTTTTGACTAGACCACTCAAGGGGTCTCTTTGAATTATGGAATGGTACTATATAATCCAAGGGTCTTAACTATTACGAAGAAGCCCATTAAGGATTTAAGGTAGTACCTTTGGATATCCTACTGTGAATCACTCATATGAAGATATGGAAGATTCTACGAGGATTTGGATAACGAAATTAAAAGAAAACACATAACACATAATCACATAACCACAAAATTGTTTAATTTGATCTTTAATTTGTTATCATTTTGTTAATTTGTTTGTTAACTGTGCACATGTATTTAAAGCACACCAGGAATCCAATCCGTGGATTTCATTTGGCACTTTAAACATTTTCAAGAATCTAACTATGAAGATAGGAAGATCTTAATAGGAATTCGGCTTTGTCCTTATTGAATCGTAATGTACGTATTGGGGCATACAAGAAATTCAATTAAGGACTCCGATTTGAGCAATAAACATCCATGAGGATCTAATTGTGAAGATAAGAAGATCCCATATGGATTTTGGGATTTAAAAAGTGGGAGGCGTTTCAAAACCTTGCACTAGACGTGCTTAAGTCAAAACATAAGGTAAAATGCTCATGAAGTTGAGGTGCTAGATATGCCAAGGCGACATATGAAGCAGAATTTGAAGGTTATGTCAAAGTATGAGAAAAATGTTTTTGAAAACTATGCATGGGGTTATTTTAGAAATGTGTTTAATGTTTTTAAAACCTTACATAATACTTTTGAAATCATAAAGTAGGTGTATTAGATGAGTATATTTATAAAATGTTTTAAAATCATGCGAGATGAATTTTTGAAATTATGTATAGGGTTTTTGAAAACACGGATGACGCTTTTGAAATTATGCACTTGATATGTAAATTAAATATACTATGTTAAAATGTTTTCAAACTATACGAAATATTTTGAAATCATGAAGGTTGTTTTTGAAAATATATACTATGTATGTTGTTATGGAACTGAAACGAAATGATATGGGTATGATGTCAAAAAATACCCTTAGTTATCTAACCAAGGATTTAAAGGCACAGATGTGCAAAAAGCACGATTACTCATAATGTCACTTTATTTTCTGTACTTCGTTTCTTAGAATGAAACGAGTACTTAGAATTTTTGAGGAAATTATGAGCGATCACTTGAAAGGGAGAATCACAAGAGTAGTTTGTTTAAAGAACATAGTCCTTGATGTAGGTATCATAGGGGAATGCCATACGCACATGTAACTACATTTGTATATCAGAATTTGCGAACAATGCTTTATTTATAAACTAAATACATTGTTTCCGAGTTCAACAAAACAAAAGAAACAAAAGCAACAGATACAAATTATTCAAAGTAGCAACATCTTCTAATCAGCCAACTGCTCATCCGTGGGTCAGACTTGCATTGACAACCTTTGGTCACTTGTTCCTGAAATAGCCCGTCTCGCCGTAGTTGTACCAAGTACCAGACGGTAAACGAGCTAGAGCAGGGTAGACTTGGGGTTGGTTTGGACCACCTTGGATTGGATTGAATTGACAAGCATTTTCCAGGTGACCGAGTCGTCCGCATGAGGCACACAGACGACATTGCAGGTAAGCTCGGTGAGGTGCATTACACTTGTTGCACATCGGTACAGTACCGGCATAAGGTTTCCTGGCAGGAGGTTGAGCAGCAGCAAAGTTCGCGACAGCTTTGTTTTGGATAGCAAAGCGGCATATGTCAACCAAATGTCCCCATCGTCCATAGTGGGTACATTTGAAACATGGTATGTGATTTGAATGATGACGTTTGCATCGATTGCACCATGGGGCAGCTCCCAAGTATGGCTTCTTGGCTGGTGGTGCTGTCACCTGGCTAGGTCCTGCCTGTTTTGGTGCAATGGCTGGAGGATTCTTTGAAGCTTTACATTTCTTTGGTTTTGGTGAAGGCTTGGCTTCTGTTTCCTTCAGTGTCTCTTGAGTGGCTTCATTCGTGAGACGAGACATGGCGGCAGCTAATTCAACAGTCTTCAGGACTACTTCGCCTATTCGCTGGGCAAATTTGGCAGTCTGTTCGGACGTCTGAGCGTCGCTGTGATGAAGAGACATTCTAGAGAAAATGGAAGACATAGGAAGAAACAAGTGAAATGTTATCGGATAATCAAAACAGAATGATAGTGCATAAAAATTGTGTTGGTGCATACGTCTGTCGACTTCGTCTTGTATTAAAAATGTTAGATCAGGGCACGTAGTTCGAGAAACTAGGGTTTGTATGTAAGTGTGTAATTTCGCTTGAAATAGCCACTGGCTATTTCAAACGAAATTAGATATTGTAATTTCGCTTGAAATGGCCAGTGCCACTTTCAAGCGAAATCACCTCCACTATATATAGGTGTGTTGCTAGTTCATTTGTAACTTTTGTAATTCCGGTACCGAAGTGCTGCCGATGTGTCTACTGATCTGAAAACTTGTTATATCAATAAATCAAGACAATTAAGTGTGAAACAAGCTGTTTTCCAAGTCAATTCATTTGTTTCCGCCTCTTGAATTGATAAGAACTCTTCTGATTGACTCGTTTGGGTCACAAAACGATCCTACAAGTGGTATCAGAGCTCAGGAGGAAGAGTTCTTGCCAAAACAGCCATAAAATCTGTCTTCTACACTTTCTTTTTCAAAATTCACAAGTTTTTACGGTCAAAATGACTTAAATTTCACATATTGTGTGCGAAACAGTGTTTTAATGAATCCTCGAAAGAATTGGACATTTATTCGATCTAAAAGGGGTAAAATTACATAATTTCGCTTGAAAATGGATTCGGATTAGGTGACGTCAGCGTTATATTGTACGGAATTACAGCTTGATTTCAAACGAAATTAGTTAATTTCGCTTGAAATTCATAATTTCACTTCTAAGTGTAATTTCGTTTGAGCCGTTTCACACGAAATTAGTTTTAATTCCGCTCCAATTTGTTATTTCGCTTGAATTATTTCAAACGAAATCAGTAATTTCGTTTGAAAGAGGTATTCCGTGTGAAGAGATAATTTTGTTTGAAAAGGTATTCCGTTTGAAGAAGTGATTTCGCACCAAATCAGTATTTCGTTTGAAAGTGTTTCCATGTGAATTGGTATTTCATTTGAAACCGTTTTGTTGTTATTTCGCTTCAGAAGGTGATTCCGTTTGAAAGTGCTATTTCGTTTGAAAGTGTCAGTTTTGTGAAAAAGTTTATCGAATCATGGAAGAGGAATTCTATAATGCGTTTGCTACAGCCCCGACTACTCCGTCTGCCATTGCTCAGAGCATGAACTTGGAAAACGAAACTGGAACTTTACAAAAACCCCCGAAACTCATGGGAATTGAAGAGTATTATGGTTGGAAAGATCGGTTTGAGAACTGGGTTCAAGCTAATCATTTGAGATCTTGGGAGTGTATTGAGAAAAAGTATGTCAAGCCGCGTACAGATTTGGGAGTTATCAAAACAATTTCTGAATTTACGGATAAAGAACGAGACATGTATAAAGCTGAAAAGATTATGATCAGTCTGTTACAGCAAGCTATTAAAGAAGATATCTTCATTTTGCTTCAGCACGATCGATCTGGGATGCTATTAAAACTAAATTTGAGGGTAGTGAGAAGATGATCAAGAGCAAGAAAGCATTACTTAAGAAAGAATTTGACTTGTTTTCAAGTTTGCCGGGTGAATCATCAAAGAAACTGATTGAAAGATATTGCCATTTAGTGAGAACTATGTCTTTGTTAGAAATTGTCAAAGATCAAGAAGAATGGGTCGACAAGTTAGCTGATGCATTACCTCAGAAAGAATGGGGTACGTATTTGATGATCTTGAAAAACACGGGAGAATATGACAAGTTGACTATTTCACAGTTCATTGAAAAGATTGAGGGTCAAGATCTGGAACAACAGAAGATTGCAAGAATGAACAATCCGAGTGGTCAACAAGATGTCAAAATGTATTACGAAGGAAATGTTCAAGAGGTTGAATTAAGTCCAAAAGTTCAAACTGCTTTCAGTGCTGAAAACTCATTTGGATCAGTCAATCAAAGTCCAAGCAGCAGCAGTGGTTTTTCTTCATATCCAAATGTTAATCCAAAGAGTTCTACATCAAGTCATCAGTTTCAAAACTCAAATAGCAGTAATGGTCAAGTGTTGAATTGCAATATAGCATTGCATCTTCAGAATGGTCAAAATTTTTCTGAAGAGATTGCCAAAAGTCATATGTCGTTACTTGCTACAGTATTAGAGTCTTATGAGGGATTGGTTGCAGGGAGAATCGGGAATCCTATGATGACGAAAGAGGATTACGATCAGATAGATGCAGAAGAGATGGAATTAATGGATATTAAATGGTGTCTTGCGAGTGTTTTAAGAAGAGCTGAAAAGTTTAAGATGATTACAGGACGAGATGATTTTAGAGATGAAAATGTTTCTACTTTGGGTTTTGATAAATCTAAAGTTACTTGTTTTCGATGCAGGGAGAAATGTCATTTCAAGAGGGAATGTAAAAATCGTGAAGCAAGTGGAGCACAGAATCCGTTTGGAAAAGATGATTACTATCGGAAAGCTATATACCAACAAGTTGCTGATCAACCTTACAAAAAAAAGGAACCACAAAC
Organism: Helianthus tuberosus; assembly: GCA_030545235.1. NCBI lineage: Eukaryota > Viridiplantae > Streptophyta > Magnoliopsida > Asterales > Asteraceae > Helianthus > Helianthus tuberosus. The sequence continues at coordinate 66,595,520 of CM060396.1, forward strand.
TGCTCTTGCTAAAATTATTATAGAAGCAAATAAGAAAGCGTATTATGGTATAATCAATCAAGATGATGAGAAAGTGGCTGAAGGTTTCAGTTGGGACAAATACATTCCACCTGATTCCAAAGTGGTTCTTACTGCACAAATCATTCAAGAGCTTGTGTTTGATCAATCATCATCTGATGATAGTGATGATGAAGAGGAGACACAAATAAATATTGGAAAATCTATGTTATCTCCTAAAAGTTTTGAATTTTATTTTGCAGATAGATTGGTAAAGCTAAAGGAGAGACGAGCAGCAAAAGAACAAAAGAAGATGGAATGTGAAAGTGTTGCTCAAGAAGTAAAACATGAACAGAGTGAAGAAGTTAATGTTGCTGAGAAAGTAATTGAAGCTGAGAAAGTTGTAGAATCAGAGAAAGTGATAGAAATTGAAAAATTTGTGGAAGTCATCAAGCCTTGTTTAAAATGTTTAGAATCTTACAAGCAGTGTGCAGAGAAGGATGAGAAGTTGAATGAACAAGATAAAATGAAGGAAAAGTTATTGTTTGATCTCAACTACGTGAAAGAATCATATGATGTATTGAACAGGACAGTGACTGGTTTGCAAAAGACAAACTCTGAAAGAGAAGATGCATTGACAATGTTGAATGCAGTGATGATGTCAAAGCAGAAAGCCATTAATTTTTACATTGAAGAAAGTGCAAAGTGGAAGCAAGAGTTGGAGACAGAAAAGATTGAAAATGAAAGAATTAGACGGTTGTTACAGAGTTATTCTAGTTCTGATTATTTGATTGACAGAATTTATCCAACTGTTGCAGGTTTAGAAGTGTTTCAAGATGAGAAGCCAAAAGAGATGGATACTGGTAAGAAACAAAGTGCAAATTATAACAAGTGTCCGCCTCCGATCTGGGAAGGTTATTCTCCCAGAAAACCAAATGAGGAGCAAGTCAAAAAGGCTGTTAATATAAAGTTAAAGTCCGAAAGAACTGATGAGTTACCAGAAAATATTGACGTCACGTTCACATCGTCTGACACTGATCATGAGTCTGAGTTAATAAAGAAAGTGGTCGATCAGGTGTTGGATAAAGACGAGGAGTCAGAGTCAAAGTCCGAATCCAAGAATTCGAGTTCATCAGTTGACAGTCAAAAGTCGTCGGTCAAAAGGGTTTACAATAAAGAATTCCTGTTATCAAAATCTAATTTGAATGATGAACCAATCAATGTGGCATATACTTTGATTGATTCAGACAAATTATATTCTGATGAGGAATTTCCAATAAGAGGTGTTAAAACTGAAATGATCAAACAGGTTTTCAAACTAAAAGAAATTAATATTTCTGAAATAAAAGATATAAATCTTTCTGAAAAACCTAAATCTTACACTTCAAGAGTTCAACAAAGATTAAACAAGAAAATAGGTTACAATTCTGGTTTAGGTTATCGAAAGAAACCAAACCATAATGGTAATTACAAAAAGAAAGGTCTTGGATTTATTCCACCGAAAAATTATAAAAATGAGAAAACTTATAAACCAAAAACTGTATTTGTTTCAGGAGCAAATTCAGAGGAAGAAGAAAAGAGCTCATTCTGGAAGCAATTAACCAAAGAGTTCCTTGCTAAGAAGCAAGAAGGAATGAAGAATGGAGCTTATCAAAGAAAGGAAACAAGAACCTGTTACAGATGTCAAGAAGTTGGACACATTGCCTGGAACTGTCCTAAGGCAACCAACATCAAACAGGAAGTTGTTTCTAAACTTAAAGAAAAGATTGTTGAGACAAATGAACCACCAACTGAAAAATTCAAAGTGTTTAAAAACTCAATATATGAAGTTGGTGAATGTTCAAAGAAAGATTTTACAAAAGAAGAATTAATCTTGACAACCAAATGTGGGTTGTTAAGAAATCAGATGTGAAATCTAGCGATGAATCTGATTTCACAAAATCAGAGGAGCCACAGGTTGAGGTAAAAGATGAGAAATCAGTTCCTCCAATGGATGATGAGAACTTTCCACCATTGAGGACTGAAAATTTCAAACAAAAGGTTGGCAAAGTTGAAATCTCAAATCAATTCTATTCTGAGAAGAAAAAAATTGATGTTGAGAAAGCATTCAATGGGAATGTTAAAAAGATTTTTGGGAAAATGGTTGATGGAAAGGTCAAAGGGGTAAAAGATTTTTATGCAACAAAAAAGGCAACTTATTACCCGACTGAAGATGATTTGGTTACACCCAAAGCAGGTCAGGCTTGGGTGTCTGTGTTCTTTACTTAAAAATCCTGACTTGCCGGAGCTCCCAAGTTGGTAATTGCGGAGCATGAATCTGCATCATTCTTGAAATTTTTTTTGTGAAGCATTTAAAAATTGTTAAATTCTACAGGTTGTGGATTTGCCGAAGCTTCCAGGTTGGTAAGAGTGGAGCAGGAATCGACATCTTTCTTGAGAAATTCACTCTGGTGATATTTCGTTCTACAAGTGGTAAATCAGGGACATTAAATTGTACTTGATTTTCTACAAGAGATTTTTTGTTGAATTGATCTAAAAATTGTTAAATATTTCAAGTGGTTAAAGAAGAAAACAATGTGATGAATTGATCCCCTAACCTACAAGTGGTTTCATGAAATCAACAAAACTTATTTTCCGGAAAAACCATTTTGATTAAAACAAACTTAAGTGTTTTGAAATCATAATGAGAAAATAGTTTGTTGTAAGGGGGAGTTCTGATTGTTTATGCCAAGTGGATGGCGAATTGAAGTGATTTGATATCAGTTGTCAATTTACCTTGTAGAGTTTGTTGTTAAATTTTAAATGATTTTGAATTTTAGGGGGAGTAAGAAATTTCAGAAAATCCAAAAACATTTGAAAATTTGAAAAAGTAAAAAACATGATAAAATTCAAAAATGAGTTTTGTTGTAAAAAGAGGAAATGATAGTACATCAGTGGACTATCACAGCATGCTAAAGAATTGGAAAGTCAACATGTGATAAACGGTCTCACTGTTGATGTGCCAGTAGGTTTTTACACATTTAGTAGATTGTGTCGAGATATAAACCTAAATTTCAAACTTACTTATATCGTGGGGAACATCTCTCGGATATATGGGTAACCCCCGAAATCTTGTTTGAAAGGTCCCTCTTTCTGAGATACTAGGTCTTTATGCTTAGTGATATCTGGGGTATTATCCCGGGACTTCTGATTTTGCGGAAGCAATGGCCTAGTCCCCAGAGAATACTTTGCGCTTGCTTGAAATATAGCCCACCCTCAGCATAAAAAATGATGAAACATTGCAAAATGCTAATCATGTGCTGTTGAAGAAAAGATTCTCTAAAGGGAACACACCAAAAGTCGAAGCCGTCATCTCTCTGATTTTGCGGAAGCAATAGCCTGAGCTCTCACGGCCCTCGCATTTAACCCTTTACAGATATCATCTAGGTATACTCACCTGTAAGACTGAATATTGTGATCTGGATACGGGAGTATATTCTGAGGTGGGACACGCGACTAAGTTTAAGTCTCTAAAACACTAATCTCGTATCTCGAAACAGTTGAACTTTGTGTGAAAATTTAAGTGGATCAGTATACTGACAATCTAAGTGAATCGTTTAGAAATTAAAATGTTTAAAGCTTAACGGTATTGGTGATTTGTCTCAAAAACTGATATGATCCTCTTACACAAACTCACAAAAATATTGTTTGTAAATATTTCTTTACTGCATTTCTTTAATATCAAAAATCCAAAAATATTTTAGTGTGTTTTAGCATAAATTTTTGAAAATTCAAAAAGATTTTCGACAACTGATGTTGCAAAGCTGATTTTCAAAATTCTGAGTGCTAAACATGATGAACAACAGGGTTGGGAAAGTTTGTTTGGAATGAAGAAGATTGTTTAAAATGAAAAATTTGAATATTTTGTATACAAGTGGTTCATCAGAGGTTAAAATTGTAAAACTATTTTACATTGAAAAAGTTTAAATTTGTCAAATTTTAAATTTTATGAAATCTTACGTTGAGGTAGAGAATGTGCAGGTTATGGCTATGTGAGAGCCAGGTTGCAAATTCTAGAACATGTGAAAGCCAGACTACGATCCCAAGCATACCTTAATGGGGAGTCTGTTGATGTAGAGCTTAAGGAATCAAGAGATTTGATCAAGAGGTTGTAAGAGCCAGTTTCAGATCTTGGTAAACGAGAGAAAGAAGAAGAGAGAAGACTGAGAAAAGAAGCCCAAAGACTGATAAAGACTGAAGACTGTGAAGACTCGACACTTAAGACTCATCAACATCCGAGGGGGAGTCTATTGGTGCATACGTCTGTCGACTTCGTCTTGTATCGAGTCTTGTATTAAAAATGTTAGATCAGGGCATGTAGTTCGAGAAACTAGGGTTTGTGTGTAAGTGTGTAATTTCGCTTGAAATAGCCACTGGCTATTTCAAACGAAATTAGATATTGTAATTTTGCTTGAAATGGCCAGTGTCACTTTCAAGCGAAATCACCTCCACTATATATAGGTGTGTTGCTAGTTCATTTGTAACTTTTGTAATTCCGGTACCGAAGTTCTGCCGATGTGTCTACTGATCTGAAAACTTGTTATATCAATAAATCAAGACAATTAAGTGTGAAACAAGCTGTTTTCCAAGTCAATTCATCTGTTTCCGCCTCTTGAATTGATAAGAACTCTTCTGATTGACTCGTTTGGGTCACAAAACAATCCTACAAATTGCGATCATTTGTTTGTTACCTAAGGCAAACAAATGAGACGGTGACTAATCAAAGTAAGCGGGTCATATTAATGTATCGCGAAGACATGCTTTAGCCTATAAGTGGACACTCACCCCAAGAGTTCCCAGGTAAGAGTGACTGGTCTGATTTTGTGGATTTGTACGAACACTCAAGCCTTAGACAGAAAACTCAGAGTACAGGCATCCACCCTTCCAGATTGCACGTGTTCACATTATAAGACCCAACTTTGACGAGATTTTGAAAACTTTGAAGGTTCAAAACCTTATAATAAATCATCCTAGAATAGATGATTGGTTCTCAAAGCGGATGTGAAATTTGTGTTCTTGTTGCGGTTGTCACCTAAGGATAAGTGACTGTATTGTTTTAAGATCTAAACACAAGAATCTTGTGTTAGGGTCCTAGGAAGGTTATAGACTAGGTCAAAGCATTACTAATAACCTAATTCCCTTTAACCATGAGCTCTGATACCAACTTTTCTGTCACACCCCGACCGCGTAAAACAACAAATCGCGGCGGAATCGTCGGGGAGTGTTGTAACAGAATCATTGTTTCATAACACATGGAAATTGAAATTTTGTTTTATTGATTAAAAGAAGTTACAATGTCTTAAAATCAAAGTAACATAACATAATTAACTAGTCTTGCATCTTTTATTGTCACTAAGGCCCAAGTCCACCTAAGTGTATCTCGATCAATCATATGCATCATCTCCTGAAAACACATGTGAAAATAGGTACGTCAGCATAAAAATGCCTGTTAGATACATAGGTTTTATTAAATTAGGATTCATGACTTGTAAGTTTAAAGAAAATGTTTGTCAAAAGTTAGTCATGAACCTTGTAAAATGTTTTCTTTTATAAATCATACAAAAGTGATAAGAAATCAGATGATATAAAAGAACAATGCATAATGAAATGAATAACCAAGTAAAAATGAGTTTGTATAAGATATGTTGTTTGTAAAACAATGTTTTGTAAAGATATGTTATTTGTGTAAAATGTAATATGTCAAAAATGAAATGGTTTAAATAATGCTACGATATGTAATACCATAAAAGCACTTATATATAGGAAGCACCAGCGGCGTATCCACCATGCTTTTATCATATTACACACGCCTCATTACTTAAATCACTTACCCAAACAAACCACCAAAAATGTCTTGTTTAAACCAATTGTCAAATGTTTATGTGTAAATCATGTCTATTGTCAAATGTAAATCATGTAATGTGTAAACAAATGTCATGTATGGAAAGTAAAAAGTGACTACTTAAACCATATGTAAAAATGCACAAAACAAAGTATTTGAATAAATTAAAAGTTATGTTTTGTAAAAATCCATGCATGCCTTACTGATACAAACATCTATGCGGTCATGTTAAAATGCATACATCCAAGCCTTGCAACTGTGGCGACAAACCCTTAAACGAAGTTAAAGGATTATCTAAATTATGTATATTGGATTCAGTCATTCCTTCCATCCAAACAAACCTAGGATTTCAGGAACGGGAGTTGTCAATTCCTATGGTACCATTACTTACTACCAAGCGGCGTGATCAATGTTAATGAATGTATTTTTGTCCCATTTAAACAAACCAAATGTCATACCAAATGTAAGCATGTTTTATGAAAATAATGTACTTTAATATGCTAAATGAATATACAAAGTAGAAATGTAAAACAATGTGTCCATATGCTGAGTAAACATATGCAACAGAAATGCAATGTAAAACAATGTACTAAGTATGCAACAAATGAACATACATAGCATGGGATATAAAACAATGTACTAAGTATGCAATAAATGAACATACATAGCATGAAATATGATGTAAAACAATGTACTAAGTATGCACTAAATGAACATACATAGCATGAAATGTGATGTAAAACAATGTACTAAGTATGCACTAAATGAACATACATAGCACGAAATGTGATGTAAAACAATGTACTAAGTATGCACTAAATGAACATACATAGCATGAAATGTGATGTAAAACAATGTACTAAGTATGCACTAAATAAACATACATAGCAAAAACACGGATAAAATCATGTACTATACGTGTACTAATGAACATAGCAAGTATGATATAAAAACATGGAAAGCATGAAAGTAACAAGTAGGCACATGTGTTTCACTCCAAAATGTTTGAAAAACAGTAAAAGAGGGGACTATGTACTCACTTGAGGATGCTTAGAAGTCTTGAATAACAACCAAGCAAGGCTAGAGGGGTCACAGAAATCAAACGGCACCTAGTATAGGTAACTATGTTAATAAACCGGACCTAAATTGGAAGAATGGATAGAATGAGGTTTCGTAAACCAAATGAGTATAGGAACTCATGTAATATGGTTTAACAAAGCCTACATTCTAAAACGAAACATATCCTAAGTGCTTACGTCCCATTATGACCCGTTTAGGTAGCTTACGCTACTTTAACGCGTCGTTCGCGTAAAACGCGTTCAGACCGCCTAACTAGTCCTATGACAAGTATTATATGCCTTAACATGTCTAATAATGTTACCTAATCAGTTTAGATGTGAAAATTTAGGTTACATATGCTTAAAATGAATTTATGCGTAAAAAGGCATTTTGGTCATTTTCCTAAGGCATATAAACTACCTATCATATAACTACTTAAACGATGTGACCATAAGGTATAACCTCGGAGGGTTATTCCCTATACAACTATGGTCACAAAACACGTTTGGTCGGATCCTAACGATCGACCAAACGGGTCGGGTTCGAAAGTCTAAGCGGTTGTTTAGACCGCTTATCTTACGACCCTATATAAGCACTAAACTAAAAGTGACGAGTTAAACATGTTAAAACATGTTTAATGAAGTTAGAAAACAAGTTTGATATAAAAAAAAAAGGGTTTTGATACCCGAAAATAGTTTGGTTGCAAAATACGCAAGAATGCGCATTTTGACCGAAACTATGACTCGTCACTATGCCTAAATAACGTGGTAATCAGTAGGTATAGTCACAAAGGACTATGACCATCGTGATTACGCTCACGTTGCGAAGTTCAAACGAACTTCGTGTTAACCATAAACTGGTCAAAGCAGAAAGTCAAACGTAGTTTGACTTTCACGCTTAAAAACGCTTAAAAGAACGAAAGAAACTTACAAGAGGTCCAAGCAATGAAGATCTTGATCAAAATACTCAGGTATGAAGCATATAGCTTCAACTTAGAGCATAAAAATCAGATCATGTGTGAGCTTGGAAGGAAATGGGGTTGGCTATTTATAGGATTTCCAAGACCGTTAGGATCGTTTCTCGATAAACGAGATTTGATCTTGGCCTTACAAGTGTGCCCATTGTTTTGAAATGCCATGGGAGCCTCAAAACAAGCCCATAGACTCATTAAAACCATTTGCAAACCATGGGAATAGCTGGATCAAGCTGGAAACTGATTTTTGCAGGTCTGGTGTAACACCCTATTTTCTATTTAATGGTTTTATATGCAAATACCAACAATTAGATGTGTAGCTAAGACTACACATACTATAAAAAATACGGGTTTATTAAAACTTTTACAAATTATAAGTTATTCTACATAACGTGATCGAATTCGTTGTTTAAAATATACAACGTGACGAGGTGCGGAAGCATGTAACTATATCGTGTTCGGTTCTTCGTTGAGCTTGATCGTCTCTCGGAATCCAAAATGTACCTACATTTCATAAACATGAAATGCTTTAGTCATACTGGGATTAAAACGTGATTAAACGAGTCCGGGAAACAGTTGATTCTAAAAACAAGAATTTGGAAATGACCTCCACCGTAACTAACGGTGGCACCGTAAGTTACGGTGGCCCCTGTAATGTTATTTTCCTACCGTACAACAGTAGGCAACCACCGTAGCATTTTCATCTCCACCGTAACTTACGGTGGCACCGTAAGTTACGGTGGACTCTGTAACAGCCCAGTTTCCTTTTTGCCGTAATTGACACGAAATCTTTCGTATCTTTCAAACCGCTTGTCCGTTTAACCTACCGTTTCTTCTTACGTGATTGTGATTTGATTCTCCATCACATGGAGTTAAAATCCGACATCCGGCTTAATAAATTCTGAGACTTTTATGCCTTCGGCTTATTATCTTTTTACAAGATTTTGACCCGTTTACGCATTTATCACACAAACATATTTGTTTGACCTTTATATTACATACACTACTTCAACTTAAGGTTATTTACCATATTAGGTTCTAACCACAGGTTTATTACACAATTTAAACCCATTTTCACTTGTATGCTTATTTTGACCCGTTAAGGGTATTTAAGCACTTTCGAGCCTAATTTCGCTTTTGATTACTTCTAGCAATCCATCACCACATTTCTTATCATATAATCTCCCACCACAACTGAATTTATGGTGGGTTTAATGTGGTGATCTATAAAAACCAATTTTTACCTTTCGGATCATTATTTTACGGCAAAAACTCAAATAGTGTCATTTGACTAATATAATACCTCTTTCAGCTTCTATACTTATTCTAAGTATTTATCTAATCATAAAACTCGTTTCCAAACAACCTTTAAAGGTTGTTTGTTCAATTAGCTAACAAGGGCGTTTTGGTCCTTTTTAGTCTTTCAATTACGACAAGGTCTTTTGAGAGCATGTTTGACCCATGATTCTTCTTTTGAATTATGATCTTGCTCGAAAAGTCAATATGCTCTTCAAAACACCACTACCATCTCTTAAAACATTCGGTTTACCCATTTAAGTAACCCATTGTCTATCTAAGACTTCATTAAATACTCATTGAACCTTACGTTCTCAATGAATCATTACTCTATTACACATACCTGGCTCGGGTCAATGTATTGACCTGATTTAATACCTTGCTATACTATTCGCTAAATAGTAGCGATGCAAATATCATTTCTACATTTATTCCTGAAATAATATAACTCGACAAGAATCATTAGTCGCTATTATCAAAAGGTGGTATCTTCACCCTTTGACCCGTTTGGTCTAAATGACCGATTATATTGGCGAGATGACATGTATTTTCATCTCGACTATATGACTCGCTCCGATTTACATCATGCGGTCGCTTTACTTATAATTCATTTCTTAACACTTTTCGGCCTATTAAGGCTTACTTCATAAGTGTCTTTTAAAGCCAATAGTTATGGTCGATGCATGACCAATTTACCGTTTTACCCTCATTGTTTGTTTTGGTTTACCCTATAAGGTAACCATTCAAAAGTTCATTTTACATTTGTCATAAAATGATCAAATTACCGATTTAACTCTTTTTAAACCATCAACATGGTTTCTTGTCATACTCGACTATCTTGTTCCGTACGTTTACACGCCGGAACATCATACCTCAATTATGTATTTATCTTATTCGTAACTAATACGATAAGAGAATATTCTAAAATATAAGACTAGTGTAAGTTATACCTACCTTGCATCCGAATTATGCTTTTTCCTTCATTCTTGATTCGTTTGACCCGCTTTCACTCCAAGCTTCACCTAGCTTGTTTAAGCGCCAACTATTATTCATTATTTCACAAGGTGGTTAGTTTAGTCATAACTTAATACGATCATTCCACCCTACGCATTTTATATTCAAGAATTATCATTCATCGTATTATAGGTCGGTTTGACTGTTTAAAGTCAACGGCCTATTAATCATAAGTGATTACATGATGTAGCTTTACTACTCATTTAACTACTTGGTCAAATACACGGTAGCATCATACTTAGGCTACCGTTTATTCACTTCGTTTACCAAGTTTTATAACCATAATTCATCGAATTAACACTACATTAATCTTTCTTAACACATGATGATATCAAGCTTCATTTTTAACATGAATTTATCATCATTTCCATTCTTTTTACACCAAACCCAATTCATGGTAATTATGATTCATGTACTCAAACACCTAAATGGTTCAAGCAGCATACTTTTATTATCTAATATGAGGATTCTAATCACAATTTAGACACTAACATCATCATATCATAAAAACCCATCTCTATCATGTATGAACAAGTACTCAATCATGTAAATTTGTTCAAGTACTTTGTTTCTACTATCAACTATGATGATTTCTAGCACAATTATATCATCATCTTCATTATCTAGCCATAACCCACTTAGCACATACAAGGGAAATCATCAATTCCCTAGTTTTCAACACTAGTTCATCAAATTGTTAACTAGGGTTGTTCCTACACATAGATTTCTTCACAACTACACTCATGGATTCATCATCCATTCCCAAATTGTGATTTTGAGTGTTCATCATAACTTCAAGACATCACCAAATTACAAAATTTAACATACCTTACGATCCCTTTGACTTGGTGATCATTTATACGCGTTCATGCATTGATTTGGGGCTTGATTCGAGCTCCAATTTGGTGAATTTGTTGATTTTAGGGTTTGAGCTCTCTTGGTCGCTCCTGATGATCGATCCACACACACAAAGTGTGTGTGGTGTGTGTTTTTTTTATTATTAATAGAACTTGTTCCCTTTTTGACGATTTTGGTCCCTCAAGTTTTGTTAACTAGTAAGTAGGCTACAACCTACTTATTTTCAACAATACTAGTTTTGTTAACTAGGTTAAACTTTGCTAGTTTAACTTAGTGAGTTCGGGGTAGTCATAACCCGTTTTATTTTAAGTCCCGTTAGCTCGGGCCTTCTATATACTTTGTTTTCCTCAAAGTATTTATCCTCTTTTAATTAACATCAAATTTATTTATTTAAATCCTAATATTAACCGGGTTAATTTTTACCACTAACGGTATTTTACCCGTCGTCACTAGTAACGTGGTTTAATTACCAAACCCATTTTTGGGGTGTTACATCTGGGAAGTTTACGCGGGCCGCGTAAGAATCAAGGAAGTCTTACGCGCCCCTCCTGAGCCCAAGTTTGGCAGATTGGCAGTTTAGGTCCCTGAATGTGTAAAACATGGTTTTCAATGCATTTTCGACACATTTAAGCCCCGTTAACCCCATTTCAAAGCACTAAAATGAAGTTAAAGTATAGGGAACTTAAAATATGCTCAAAAACATCTTGGATGTCGGTTCGTTTGGCCGTACGATAGCGTTGTTCGGTTAATTACTACGAAACACGAACTGACGCGAAAAACGATCCAAATTACGCGACGAAGGGAATTTTATCATGCCAATCACTAAAATAAAATGTATTAATGATTACATAAATTTTTGGATGTCCGGATATATTCAGAACGTAAGATATACGCGAAAATGCAAACTTATGCATTTTTTGACGCTTTTAGTCCCTGTTGATCAAATAAGTTTATTTTTGCGCACCAAACACCTCAAAGCCTATTTCTAAGCTATGTAAAGGATATTTAGGGCATGTTTAACTTATGATCAAGTTTTAGAATGTTTGTTACAGTACGAATCGGCATACTTTCGTAGTTTGTCAAAATTAGTCCCTGTAAGCGAATATACTTGATTTCGACACACCAAACCTTCCAAAACTTATTTCTAAGTTATGTAAAGGTTATTTAAGGTATGTTAAGCCCATGTCACTGTTCCAGAGTGTTTGTCACGTTAAACTGATTACATTTACGCATCAGTTTGCGTATAACTTCCTAGAAAGCGATTTAGAGCTCGAAATCGAACAAGAATTGATATGTGCAAATGATACACATATTTATACAAATCCCAAGTATGAAATACAATATTTCATTGATTTGGTATTTGTTTGACGGCCGTGGAGGCACAGGTGTCACAATTTGAATCTTTGATATTTTGTTTTTTTTTGGCGTTTATAAGATGATTGGTATAGAGGAAAATATAGGTTTTTATGGTTTTGGTGTGGATTTTAGTAATTCTGAGAGTTTGTTTATATAGGAAGTTTTTGGCTCGTATTTTAGGCGCGATTTTTATTGCAGTAAATGCTAGTAATAAAGTTCCGTCGTTTCAGTACTGTTTGTTCAGCTTTATCGGTTAAAAACAAAGTTTGGCGTTTTATATCTATGGCGTTATATTATGATGAAGTGTGCTATGTGTGTTGAGGCGGGATTTTAATAGCGTGAGTTTGGTGTTTTATGTAAAGTCAAAAGACCCTTTTACCCTTAATGAAGCGCGCTAGATTAATAAAAGTGATTTTATTTACGAAAATGCCACCGCGTCATCTAGTCCATAGATTGTTTTGATCTAATGATCCATAAGCGTTCTCTCCGTTCTCACACTTTTGAGCGTTTTCTCTAAATCCTGACCCTATATATATATATATATATATATATATATATATATAAATATTTCGACGCTTAAAAATTCCGGAAAGTATAAAACGAAAATCTCTAAGTGTGCACACATATACAAGTATATACGTATACGAATACGTGTAAAATACATTCAAAATACACTTGTGAAAATACAAAAATACTTGAAGTCATAATGGGCTAGTAAAAGCCCATTTATACAATAAATTAGGCTAAGCCCATTAACATATAAAATGGGCTAGAATCATTTTATAACTTTAACACATTAATTGGGCTAGGCCCATCATAATATAATACTTTAGGCTAGGCCCACTTGCATAACTTAAGTTACTCTAGGCCCACTTATACATAATTCATTTGGGCTAGGCCCATTTATACATAAACACTAATAACGAAACGTACAAATACACATATAAATACGGTATACTGACACATATAATTACGGTATACGTACATGTATAAATACGGTGTACGTATACGTATAAAACACGCAAGTACATAGCGATGTACTCATATACACTTGTTGAGGTGTACACTCACAAAGAATGCCATACACGTACATTAACATATATACGATGTTAAAAATAAATATTTTAACAACTATATCTTGACAAGATATACATATACATATATAACTGTGAAACAAATAGATACACAAAAAACCGATCATACGCGTACATGTGAACGAGGTTCATCGAACTTACAAATATATATTTTGAGGAATATATATTTCACACAACAAACTTGCATCGTGCACGACATGAAGACGCTATTGGACTCGGTCCACATATACTCGTGCGAGGCACGGAGACTCACGAAGGGCAAGGCCCGTTCGTACACACTACATGGGCTAGCCCCACATATACTCGTGCGAGGCATGGAGATTCACGAAGGGCGAGGCCCGTTCATACACCTTATGAATGCAAGAATATATATATAAAAAGAAGTGTATATATATATAAAATAAAATGAACATACGAAACAAATGCCAACATATTTAAAATACAGAAGGGTTCCAAATACAATAACGTTTAAGATGAGCAACGTGTACATAAATTAACATAAACCCAAGTATCTAACGAGTTAGAGCACTTGTAGGTTATTACGCGCAAATTGGATACCCGACTTGCTAGTATACATACGGACGCAAATTTATGAGTTCATGTCCCCCTATTCTTTTAAACGTTTTCGCTTTTATAACTCTCGGGGGAAATACATGTTACTTTGGTATGGTTAAGCTATGGAATGAATTATTAGATCACGTGCGAATAGGATGAAACTTAAGCACCATTAATCTTGTTTAAGACCAAGGAGCAAAGGAGTAGATCTATCGGGTACAGGGCGAGCCCCACTCATGGGTCCTTGTGTGGCCACATGGAGTTTCCTTTGTTGTTCCTGCCAGGTGGACCATTACTAAATCGCTTACGGGTTGGTGGCTTCCTAAGTCGGCACACGTATTAATGTCCTCATGAAACATTAATGATCATTAAATTCATTGACGCTTTACATACCGGCTTTCGATACTCGAACTTTCAAATGTTTTTAAAGATTCATTTGATGCATGCGAACTTAAAACACGAGAACTCGCTCAACTTTTGTTGATGTTTTCAAACTTACATGTATTTCAGGTAACTAAGTGGATCTTGGTGCTATGAGTTATGAAGTTTCATGTTTACTATAAAGACGATGTCATCCGTATTTTGGAGGATTTGATCCGTATATCCCGTCTTCGAACGGGACATAGGATGCATGACGTGAGTGCGGCTACACATATATATTTACATAATGCACTTGCGCTCAACGAAACTTGTGTTTTCTTATTTATAAAAATGATTATACCTTAATATTAAAACACACACAAAAGGACAAGTGTATCCTGTCATATATGTAGTAAAGTATTGGTAAGAACTAGATATCGATCCATGGAACACAGACGGAATTGAGTACTAAATCTTTGTCATTAATTTACCGGATAATAAGATATTTGAATGGGTGTTTAACTAAATTATCTAAAATTATATCTAAAACATAATAGACTCCAAATATGAAAAATAAATAATATCTTGTTTCACAAACAACCTAAACATGTTATCTATATCAGGTATGTCACAAAAGCACTTGATCAATTTTACAATTTCAAGACAATACTCATCCGCTAGGAGTTTTCTAACATGATGATTCTTTGAAAGTTAACGCGATAAACACACGTTAACCACCTAAAATCATTCTTTAGCGAGCTATTGATATTTATTCATGTGAACCTTTAAAGATAGATTAGTCATCCGCTAGGAGTTTTCTATCCTCACTTATCAAAGAAAGCTATACTGATGGTCACAATACAGCCACGAGGATAAGCATTTAAGTAGATCGTATAACAAAATATTTCATCTTAGAAGTCTTGATCACAAATCTACCAAGATAGCAATTTCAGACCAAAACTACTAAACAAAGATCATAAACCGCGTCAAGAAGATGTAACAACACCATATAATTCGTTAGAACCTTTACGTGCAAGAAAGCATTCTCAAGCAAAATCCGATATATCTTAGATAAAACCAATACCCCACTCGAGTCTCATGGTGTAAACAAGTTTACAAATAAGTGATTAATCAAGGAATTGTTAACAATCTTCACTAACCACAGATTCATTATCCAAAACAATCAAACATAATCAAGAACTCAACATCAATGAAACATTCATCATATAATCATGAAGATTCAAACATGACAAAGTACTAAAGATTCATACAAACAAGATTACAACATAAAGATTATTCAAGAAACAAGTTCATTACCACTATTACACAATACTACAATAAACATAAACTAAAATCAGCTCAATACTTAAATAATGATCAGAATACATGTATATGAACAAGGAATCGAACCATAAACAAGCAAGGAATTGATGGGTTGGATCGGTTAAGCTTCCACTCGATCTCTAGGCTTCAATGCGGTCTGATCAGGAGAGCTTCAGAACCCAGAAATCACCCAGAAACATGAAGAAAAACCCAACACTCTAACCAGTAGCGAATGCTGCTATTTATAGTAAAAATTCTGATCCGCACGGCTGTGCAGTTGGCTGCACGGTCGTGCACTGGCACTTGTTGGGTGACGTCATTAATCCGAGTCGGGTTCAGACAAGTGGACTAGTGGACAAGTTGTCTTGGTCACAATATCGGCACGATCATGCGTCTGGCCGCACGGTAGTGCGGGGTCATCAGAAGTGTCATCGGAAATTGTGGTCCAGGTGGTGCACGGTCGTGCACCGGGTCGCACGGTAGTGCGTTCCAAGTTAACATTGGCACCATCACTTGCACTGGCAGTGCTTCCGAGGTCGGGGCTCTTCATGCATTTGATCCGCACGATCGTGCGTGTTCTTGCAGTTCAACAGAATATTGCTAATTTTATCAGAATTGCCCCATTTTCACCAGATTTGTCGTTCGCACTTTGTTTAAGACCTGAAAATAGAAAAGTACTTGATTTGGTACCTAAACATCGCAGTTTCGGTAAAAAACGCTTAAAACAGAGGTAGTTTGTGGGATAAAAACATGTATAATTTAAAGCATATCAAACATCCCCACACTTGAACTTTGCTTGTCCTCAAGCAAATGTAAAATAAGGCAAGGAAACAAATCTGAATTTTTACAAAGTTACTAATTTGTTTGGTGGTCAAATTGGTTTTCCAAAAAGTCATCGTCAAAGATTTAAAATAGACAAGCTTATTCGGATGTATGAAAAGATAACCAAAAAGCAATGATTCTACATCCGATTGACTTAGCATGCAAATCTTTACATTTTTCACAAAATGTTCACACACACTCGGTTATTTTTCTGAATCATACATGTAATGTGTATGTAAAACACTCGATGCCTATTCAATGAATCATGCAATATCATAAGCTTGTCAAAAGATCTAATCTCCACCAATTAACATGTGAAAAACATAAATCAAGAGGTCTTTGATGGGTTGTAATGATAGGCTTTGGTTAAGGGTATGGAATGGGTATTTGAAAGTGGCTAAAGAGGTTAAAACTTTGGCGGTTATTTTCTAGGTTTCTGAACACGTTGCTAAGCTACTTGTGTAAGTGTTTAGAGTTTATGCTTTTTTACATTTTTACTCTCTATTTTCTTCTTTCTAATGATTTTCCATAATCCTCATAGAGAGTTCAACATACGTATTTTTTTTTGAAAAATTAACAATAAGCTAGAAATCTATTGCCGAATTTTAACAAAAAAAGGTAAATATGAAAAGGCTAAATTTGGCTAAGTAGGCTAGATATTTGGGTGAATTTTGAAAAATACGGAAAACAGGCTCAACATGGCGAACTAATGGATAATGTTGGGTGCGGAATATAAACAAAGAAAAAGGCTAACACAAAAGGGTATCCTAAGTGCCTCTATCATTTCTATGTAATTTCACATATTTATGATCTTGAAAAGTATACAAATGACAAGTTCTAAATTACATGAAACATCCGGCTCACTCATTTTTCACAAAAACAAAGAAGCATTGTTAAGAAAGCAGTAAAGGCTTAAAAATATGCTCCCGTAAACGAACGGAATGGGTATGAATGTAAAGATAAATATGCAAGTCTTTCCTTTTTGTTTTGTCACTCTTTTAGTTATCTTTTTCAAAATCAATTTTGGCCTGTCGGTTTTGATCAAATCTGATGCTTTCTAAAGAACACAAATGGCCATTTTTTGTTTTATTTTCTAAAATAATTTGTACAAAAAATGAGGACAATAAAGGGCAAACAAAGTTTAATCTTTAAACTCCTCCCCACACTTGAACTTCACATTGTCCCCAATGTGAAACACATATTAGTTAAGCGATTATGAAGAGCTAAACTAATAATGTGAAAAAGGATAGAGGTACTCCCTCAGAGTTGAAGTAGACTCGTTCGAATAGACTTTTGAAAAGAAGTCTTCTCAACTCTGTGTGCATTCTTTACAAACCTGCCAAGTATGTCACTAACTAAAACAACAAACAATACTATTGATTAAAACGTTAGATAACTAAAACCAAATCCATTATTCAAACAAAAAAAATATACTAAGATAAAAAGTTTTCAAAAACCCAAAATAAAATAAACTACTAAGATAAAAAATTATGATAAAACACCAGTATCTCTGAATTACGATAAAACACCAGTATCTATGAATGGTGCGCTCCACCTCCTCCTAATCCACATCATCGTCGTGGCGGCGTGCTCCAGATGAACCCGCCCCGTGATCTCTTGGGTTTCCAAATGGAAACTGTGCAGGTTCTCCGAAGTAGTTAGGATAGGCGTTCTGTAGTCCTCCGAAGATATAAGAAAAGCCTGCGTACATCTCCTCCCTCATAGTGTCCTGAGTCGCTCTCATAGTATCCTGATTGACTCTCATAGTGTCCTGAGTCACCTGCATCTGTTGGAACTGCTGGTATAACTCTGGATGTGAAGGGATACCCGGAGGCCAATTCTGATGTGGCTGATAATCGTACTGGTGTTGGTGCTGTGGCTGCTCGTGCTGCGGTGGTGGTCCTAGTACATGCTGTGCTGCATGAACATCTCCTTCTTATGCATCTCGATGTCTTCATCCTGTGGTGGTAGTGGATCCCATATCTCTCCATTAAGGCCCCTTAGTCTCGGGCCTTTGTCCGTGTCCACTACTAAACCCGTTGCTTTCAAAGACCTAATGTCTACATCCCCTCCTACATGAACTAATGTAAGACCATTGACGACTTCATCTGTCATGATCCCCATGTTATATGCTAGTTGAGTCACGTATTCACCACTGTGGATATTGCTGCAAGCGGCCCTTCCCGCGCTGTTAAAGAAAAATTCAGCCATTCTGGTGGCAAGGTTCACATGCACTCCATTAACTATCGAATATAAGAAAAGTACGCATGGAGTGGGACAGTTTCCCGAACTATCCATGCGTCCACAGATGGTGTGGCTCATGACCTGATGAATGACCCTTAGAAGCGGGTCTCGTAGCCTTGATGCTTTTACTTTCCTCGCATCATATGGTGGCCCATCCGCCACTTGTGCCCAAAAATCAGTCCTCTGTTGGTCACTGCTAAACTTGTATATGTTGGTAAATAACTCAGAATTGATTTCTTAATCCGTGTAGATTCCTAGCCTTCTTCTAAGCTTAGTAACGGACCACTTGTGCCATTTCTTACCCAACTTGAACTGTACCATATGTGCATGTTTGAAATCTGGATTATCGCTTCTTGGCTTGTCATAGGTATAGGAAACGAAAAACTTAAGTGTGAGCTCAAGGTATACGGGTCGTCGAATGTTCAACAACCTCGACATTGGATACGAGATCATATCGGATAGTCTCTCTTCTTGGTTTAGGGCTGTCATGGTAGGCTAAATTAGCCTACTTGGCTCCCCGATTTCCCCCATTCGGTTCCATAAGGCCTCCATTCTGTTAACACATGGACGGTCCTTTGTTTTGTTTTGGTCGAACTCGAGAAATTAGTGGTTCATCTGCATACAGGAATACAACAAAATAAGAGCAGAATCAAAGATTTTAAGTGCTGCAATCGGAACAGTGTTTTAACGACGTTCTGTTGTCGTTTAAGCAAACGCACGGTCGTACGTTTCAATCGCACTTCCGTGCGGATCGGAGATCGCTGACTGACCAGTGCTGGAAATTGGTCTTGCACTACCGTGCAGTTTGTGGCACTGCAGTGCGTCACGGGATTGTGGTTCTGAATCACTGATTTGACTTTGTTATCGGATCGGCACTGCCATGCAAGTCAAATGCATGACCGTGCACGGCGGAAAATTATGAAAAATCAGTTCCATTCACTGATTTCAACCTTTGTAACCAAATTTCAACTTTTAAACGGTGAATGGACATCAAATCAGTGTTTAGAACTCTCGATTAGCACCAAAACATTCAAGAACACGGGTTTATTTGAGTTTATGAAGATAACCCCCAATTGTTCTTGAATTAAAACCCTAAATCTACCCTAGAAACTAGATTAGAACTGAAAGACAAGTAGGAAACATACCTTGAATGAAGATTGGAGTGAAATCTAAGCAGAAATTGGTTGGTTTTGAGTTGTGGGAGACCAGGAGCTACCGTGCGGCTGCTAGGGTTTTGAAATTATGAGAAATTTTTACTGCAAATTCGCTTAAATACCCTATTTTTACTGTTGCAAAAATTTACTCACACGGTCGTGCAACGTCTCATATGGGCGTGCGGATTGGTGTTGCACTCTGGTTTGCAAGGTTGTGCTGCTGTGCACGGGAGTGCGTGTTCGATGACTACCAATTGCACGATGGTTCTGGTCTGGTGCGATTACGAAGTGCACTGCCGTGCGACAATTGGCACACGCGTGCGTTATCTATGCATTTTGTGGACAAAAGTAACAGTAAGCATTTAACTCCATATTTTCACCCAATTTTTCCATTTTTGCAAGGTTGTGTATGTTCTAACTGTAAACCAACTTCAAAACTTCAAAAGTTATGGATCAAACTTGTACGTACCTACGTTTAAACCGAAGAAGTTAACGAACTAGGAAATAAATCTGATAAACTATTTTGAGGTTTAACATTTCTAATGAATGTTGTTTGAAAATAATTTCAATATGTTTTAGCCTAGGTCATAAAAGAACCACTAATGGAATTTAAGGTTCGGACAAGGTCCATTACCTATTAGACAGTGGATCACAATATCACAACTGTGATTTTCGCAATGACAATTTAGATAGCTCAAAGGCTCGTCACAAGGACTTTAAAATATGGCACATAGGCCTGTTATGAAGGACATTAAGATATGGCACATAGGCCTGTCACGAAGGACATTAAAAGATATGGCACATAGGCCTTGTCACGAAGGACATTAAAAGATATGGCACATAGGCCTTGTCACAAAGGACATTTAATATATATATATATATATATATATAAGTCACAATCTCATTTGATCAAGGGGCTTTAAGGCTTGAACATAGTTCACCACCCTTGGACAGGGAGTCGTAGACCACAACTGTCGTTGTCACAATGGACGATATAATATGGCCCATAGGCAAATCAATTGACATCACAAAGGATGCTAAAATAAATAATCATTGCACTGATGATATTAGTCATGATCACATTGATCATATAGACTATGAGGCTTGGGCATAGCCCACCACCTTGGACAGGGAACCATAAAGGTCACAACTGTCATCGTCTCATTTGACAATAAGTATGGCCCGCAGGCAAATAATCACTAAGGATGTTAAAACATAGCCCGTAGGCAAAACATTACTAAGGATGCTAATATTATGATCATCGCATTGATGATATTAGCCATGATCTAACTTGATCATATAAGATATAAGGCTTGGACGTAGTCCTTTACCTTGACGGCTAGTGTGGTTCCTCAAGTCACACTGCCAGGATTATTAACATTACTTGAATGTTAACATAAAAGAATTGTCTTAATGGTTAAATAATAAAACCATGGTTGCAATTGACCATAAATCCTTGGAGGCTTGAACATAGTTCACCACCTCTGGATAGAAGGGATAATCTTCCTTAACTATCATGATAGAAGGAATATTCATCCTTAACTATCGTTTAAAATTGCCAAATAATGTGGACTTCCCACTTGGCTGGTGTAAATCATTAAGAAAATCTTTTGGAATTATTTAGCGGATCGATAAAGTTCGAATTAAAATCGAGACGATCGCTTGAAAAGGATGTAATGAATACATATATAATATTAATAATAATTCCAAAATTTTCCATTAACCGATAGGAAATTACAATACTCACCTTAAACGAGATTTTGAAATAAACTTAAACTAACTTGTCCACGTAGGGACTAAAAAGAAATTACTAGTCCACACAGGGACTAAAAGAAAAGATATGTCCACATAGGGACTATAAGAAACAAGTGTCCATGCAGGGACTAAACAGAAGAGACATGTCCACGCATGGACTTTTGGAAAATGAAGTACAAATGAAAGAAGGATTCTTCAGTGCCTCCTTTTCTTCATTCCTGTTGTTCCTCTTCTTGGTTCGCCGCGTACGGCATTGACACTGAATAATTCAGTGGTTTTTGTAAGTCCTGCAAATAAAGATTTGTTGTAGAAGTAGAATCCACAGATTCAATGGTTAAAGAATAATAAGGATCACGAATTGGAGTTTAACTAGTATAGTCCAAGTTTGGAATTCCAAAACTTGGGGGTAAGAAGTAGGGATCCTTAGCATCCACTAGTATTGACTTCGAATATGGAGCCTCAGTGACCACCGGTATGGACTCCAAGTGTGGACCTTCAGTGCCCACTGGTACCGACTTCGGAGTCTTGTTTACAGTTTCTAAAGGTTCGGTTTTGGGATAAGGTCCATAAAGATCTTTCCTCCAAACCGGCGCACCGATATCCTAGCTGTAGTGCGAAGCTTCGTATTCCTAGGTTTCGGACGAGGAGAATCTCCATTAACGGCTTCCTTGCTTGGCAACATTTTCCTAAAATTCACAAAATCGAAAACAATGTATACTTAACAGGGATGAGAGCATTCCTAGGTCAAGGTCTAGACTCAGAAAGTTGAAGAAATATGCTACTCTGTCATTTGAGATTAAACACAACAGACTAGTGTTTGATTCACTCAAACGTTGGCTCTAATACCAACCTGTCACACCCCGATATTTACCATAAATCCCGGTGGGCCCGGGTGGTATGTATCATGATGTAAGATTGGTATCATCATAGTCAAACAATCATAGATAGCACAGCGGAAGTCTTGGAGTTTAAAATATTATTACAAACATAAGTGTCCAAAGCTCAAAAATAATAATACAGACTTGTTTGTAGTAAAATTCACAGGCGGATCATAAAAATGTACAAAAGGAGACCGACAGACTAATAGGCTTATGCAAAGGAGTTGCAAATTCCTCTTCTACCAATACCGAGCAGCTTCCAGCCTATTTACGTACTTGCACCTATAACTTAGTCTTTTGAAAATACGTCAGTTTTCACTGGTAAATACAATCAACCGACACATTTTGAAAACATTTTCAAAATTGTTTTAAGTGCACAAGGCACATGATTTTATAAATAACTTGGGATAATTCAAAATGATCTTGTATACAGTTTTACATGCCTGTCAATACATATGGGGCCCAGTACTAAACACCGAGACTTGATTAACTTACACACCACTTAAACCCACAGAGGGGTATCCCCACGTAGTGGGTAAGAAAACGTTTTAATAGCATTAAGCCTTTGTCGGGTGTATGCCTACACCCCGAGCTTGGTCGTGGCCATTAGTAACTTAAATGAGCCGAGGATATCCAGGACACGGTCGCGTTAACCCCCAATGTTTAAGTTATCAGACAAAACAAATTAAAATGGGTTATGAAGATTTTGTAGCCACAATCCGGCATATGATCCCATACTCGACCAAGCGGTAATAATTTACCGTATCCCAAGCCCGTATAGGGAAAATAGGTTAAGAGTATTTACCTGAGCTAATACTTGTCTTAATATGCAAGGTTTATAAATAACTCAGCCGTTAATCAATTGACAAAGAGTAGGTAGCAATTTACTGAAAGGCTCTAGTCTGGAATGATGGTATAAATAACCAATTAGAATGTTAACGAGTCATATTTAAGTCATAGACTTGGACTAGTTAACTTAAAACGTTGAAAACGGTACGATACGCTTGATTAATCGATGACCGGAATAGAATGTATTTTAAACCCAACAAGTACTAAGACTTGTATAATATTGGTAAACAAATAACATTTTGGAATTTGAAGTAAAAATGAAAAGGTTGACCCGTTTCGTTAAATTTATGCAAACTAGTCACATAAGCCTAACCGTACACGTATAAGCGATAACGGGTAACCGGGTGAGTCATGAACAAATTCTATATGCCAATATACTTTAAATAAGTTTTAATATCAGTAGGATACCAACTTATATGCCCGTTAAGGTTTTAAAATCAAACTATCCCTTATAAGGGCGTTTTAATCATTAAGCGACGTATTAAAGGAACTTGCGTAAAACTGATGTTATAAACATTATCATTCTGTAAAAATACTTTATTTATGATTTAATATCAGTAAGTAATCAAACATGTGTGAATTTTATGGTTTGAGACCAAACTATGCACTGAATGGGCATTTTAGTCAATATGTACATAGTTTGAGAACTTGTTTATAAATCTGAGTTAAGATCATGTACCTACTGTAAAAACATTGTAAATAAGTCATAATATCAGTAGGTATCAAGTTTTGATTGATAGTTAATGTTTAAAACTATACTATGCGCTAAAAGGCCGTTTCGGTCATTATATGACGTAATATTCGATCTTATATGAAAAATGAAGTTATGGATAGATTCTTAATGCCAAAATATGTTATTTAATGTAACATAACAGTAGGTAATTATTTTTTCATCATATTTATGATTCAAAATCATTTTATGTGCCAAAAGGGCATTTTCGTCATTTAACGACATAATACAAGAACTTGTACATAAACTCAGAATATAAACTGATTTGATACCCCAAAATATTTTATTTATGATATTATATTAGTAGGTAACGAGTTTGATATGAGAAATTATGCATAGAACCATTCTATGTGCCGAAAGGGCACTTTGGTCATTTTAAAACATAATTTACGATCTTTTATGTAAACTCAGTTTATGATCAGTTTAATAACATCAAAATATGTTAATTACATTAACATATCAGTAGGTGAACCATTTGCAAGTTCTTTATTGTTTAAAACCTTATTTCTTATAAAAAGAGCATTTCGGTCAAAGTATGGCATAATAACGGAACTTGAACAAAAACTCATAATATGATTATGATTGTGTAATATAACCTCAGAGGGTTATGCTAAGTTAAATTACAATCATAATGCAACCTTAGATCAGTAGCAAACTATTCTAAATCGGGTCAGAATTGAAAGTCAAAGCAGAAGTTAAACTTTGTGATTTTCGGTTGCGTAGCGACCTTAAAACTGGAATTGACGAGCCGAACATGTTTACACATGTTCTAATAATTATTAACAACTTGTTTAAGTGTCGAAACATATTTTATAACATCTATAAACTCATATTATAACATTTATAAAATCTGATCACTTTGACTTTTTAAAACAATAAACTTTGATACATCAATTGACCTAGTAAACGTGATTTTCAGGAGGTGCCCTTTTGAGGGATTAACACCTACTTAATTACGATCACGTAGCCATGTTCGACTCGAACAATGGCTAGACCATTAAGGTTTAAACCGAAAGTCAAAGAATTTATCGAAAATGCTTGACTTTTGGCTTTAAAATCCTAATAAACGAAAATGCAAATGAAAGGATCACTTACCAGTGAACCTCTGATGAAAAGAACTAATATGGAAGCTCCCTTCAGTTGGGAATCTCCAGAGGAAGAAGATAGAAGTGTTTTTTAGAATGAGCAAGTTTGAAAGTGTTGCAACACTTCAATTTATAGTGTTGGAGGTTTAATCTGATGATTCCAGGTGTTATGAGGGCTTAGGAGATGAATACAAGTGTCTTGGTACGTGTCCTAAACCACCATGCAGCCCATGGTATCGATTTGGAGGTGTATGGAAGCCCTGTGTGGGCTGCAAGCAAAAACTGTCGCTGGGCAGTCTTTGCGGACCATAAAGCTTAGGCTTTGCGGTCCGTAAAGGGTCTCAGACCACACAAAGGATTTTGAAACTTGGCACATTTAACCCCATAACCTCCATACTTTATAATTTAACATAATTAGCCCTTCACAGGCAATGTTTGGCACACCCGAGAGTATGACCGAACATCATCAAGCTCCCGGTTCGTTAAAGGGCCACTCAGAGGTATAAATTAACATGTTGATGCCTTTAGTCCCTTTAATAATCAAACTTCCATATAATTTCACAAAGGGTCCCTCTCGTCCAACAAGTGGCTCATTTGAGAGTACGGACACCGTAACGGGTCACTGAGAGGCATAGTTTTAGCATGCTGACACCTTTAGTCCCTCCACATTCATACTTTCAACATTTGGCAAAATTAGTCCTTCCTAGCCATCATTAGGTACAATTAGGAATAGGGACATGTGTCAGCACATTACTGGACATGATTTTACATTACTGGACATGATTTTACGAGGTGTTCCAGAACAGAGTAAGCACAGTATGTTCACATAACCAGGCTAGGTATACAAACTCCACTAACTAAATCAGATACATACATATAGCCCTTAATCATCCTATCAATCATTGCCACATATCACAGATGCCATACATAGTCGATTCTAAAGTTATTACCAATCAGATAGAACATCACATCCAGTTTTAGAAACGGTTCAGAGGAACTCACCTTGCTATCTTACAGTTCTTGAGCCTTCATGTGACATTTGCACATTTTCAATCACTGTACAATTCTGAACATTTTCGTATTCAATAAAATCTTGTATTTTATTTACGAAATGCATATTTTCAATCGTTGAAACAATTTCGATCATTTTCATGTTCAATAAAATGTTATATTTTATTTTACGAACCATGTAACCGTATGATCGAAAGAAATGATATCCACGACATTTCCGGACAAAATCTGAGTTACACACGCCTTAACACCTTTATATAACCTAAACCTTAGTTTAAAAGGGGTTAAAAATAACAAAACACGATAATACAAGTCCAGGGGCTGAAACTGCCAAACTTAAAAAAATTAGTGCTTCAAAGGGGCTTACGGACCACAAGGGGAGACCCCATACGGTCCGTATGGAGGATCCAGCACAACAATTGCTACTTGACAGCTTCTCAGCTCATTCCTTGGCCCCCAAGTCGCAATTTTGCCACCTTTTCTTTTGTTTTGGACACCTGGGAGGACACTAAGCAATGCCATAACACCTGGATTGGCACTTGGCATGATTTGGTGGCCTCTTGATCACTATAAATAGGTGATCAAAGTCCTCATTTCAACTTGATCATTTCGAAAATTCTTTCTCTCTTCTTTGGAGCTTGTTTCTAGCTTTTGGAAGCCTCCTACCTTGAGTTCTGAAAATGTTCTTCAACACAAGTAAGTACTCTTCCTAGTTCGTTCATTATTTTGGCTATTTTGAGCCAAAAGTCAAATAGTTTGGCTTTCTGTTTGACTTTCGGTTCTGACCATTTTTGGTCAAGTCAAAGTTCCATTGAACTTTGCTACGTGATCGTAATCATGAAGGTATTAATTCCTTGCGATTGCACCTTTTGATTACCACGTTTAGTAGGCGAAGTGACGAGTCAAAGTTTTACAATTAAAAGTAAAAAATGCATAAAAGTGCATTTTACGACGAAAACGTTTTTGGGTATTAAAACTTAAAGTTTTGACACCAAATCAGTTTTATAACATTATTAGACATGTTCAAACATGTCTAACTCGTCATTTCTAGTTTAGTGCTTTCTATTTAGTTGAAAGTTGAGCGGTTTGACTACCGTTGTGACTTTTGAATCTGACCCGTTAGGTCAATCTTAGGATTCGACCAAGCGCATTCATGAACATAGTTATATAGGGAATAACCCTCCGTGGTTATACCTTATGATCATGTCGTTTGGTTAGTTATATGACGAGACGGTTTTATGTTCTTTTAAATTGACGAAAACGCCCTTTTTGCGCATAAAATGGTTTTAAGCATATAAGACCAATATTTTGACATCTAAACTGATCATACAACTTAATCAAACTTGTTTGGACATATTAGACTCGTCATAGGACTTGTTTAACCATTCAAACTCATATTTACGCTTACGACCCGTTAAAGTGGCGTAAACCACTTTAACGAGTCATAATGGGTCAAAAGCACTTATAAACTCATCCAAATCAGAATGTAGGGTCTAATGAACCATATCAAACGAGACTCAAAACTTGTTTGGTTTATAAACCTCATTCTATCTGAATCCTTCGATTAAAATCTTGACACACTAACATAGTTATCCGACACATTAGGACACACTTGAGCTTTGTTTATTTAATTGAATGAGGACTCATATGCAATCCCAAGTGAGTACATAGCTCCCCTCTTTTACGTTTCCTAAATGTTTTGGGGTGACTCATATGTGCTAAACCGATTTCAAGTTTTCAAAACAAAGTCTATGGTTTATATATAAAACTACGATTTCAATAATGTGAGTATCTTATTGGTGCGTTATCTATAACACGAATGACATTCGTTAACTCTGGCCAAGCTGACCAGTAGTATGTTATGGTATCATAGGACTGACAATCCCGTTACCAGATTTCCCGGGGTTTGTGGGGAAGTTTGGGGAATAACAAAAACTGTATTTTTAACATACCCTTTGGTGGTGTGTTATTCGATTTAAAGAGACCCTTTGGTGGTCTAGACGAGACATCACAGGCTTGAATGTATTCATTAAAGAACGACTATAGTTTTCACAAATAAAACACGGATGATTTGTTTATACAAAACAAGGACGAATGGTTTATAACACGGACACATGGTTTATAACACAGACGATTGGTTTATAACACGGATGATTGATTTAAGACACAGACAAATGGTTTATAACACGGATGATTGGTTTATGGTAAATAATTTAGATAACGAGATGGGTGTAATATGATAAAAGCACGGTGGATACGCCGATGGTACTTCATGATATATAAGTGCTTTTTTTGTATTACATATCGTAGCATTATTCAAATTACTTCCACAAGGATAAATGGTTTTGAATGAGATACGAATGATTTTCACTTAAAGGATATAAACCATACAACATTTTCTTTTAAATCGATTTATTACTCGGTTTTACAAAAGAAACGCTTTTGTTAAGATTCATGGCTATAAGGTTTTATAACTTATACCAATTTGTTGAGTTTGTTAAATATATTGCAATGTCAAACACTTTTGATACAAGGTTTTCATTTATCGACTCTCGTAGTCGAGCGAGGTATTGCAATAACGAATACAAAGCCATGAATTTAACATGCACAAAACCTATGTACTCGCGGCTTTTTATGCTGACTGCCTTTTCACATATGTTTCAGGAGCTAATGTTTGATGATTTGAATGCATGCTACATGTTGGATGGACGCGGGCCTTAGTTACCTTAAAAACTTGAAAGACAATTTGTTAGTATTTTGTTTATGTTATCCAAAGAGAATGTAAAACTATTAATGAAATAAAACAAAACTTTAAGTACCATGTGTTGTGAAACAATTCCTGTAACGTGACTCCCAGATGTTTCCACCGCGGTTTGTTGTTTTACGCGATCGGGGTGTTACACTTCAGATAATTAAACTTCTTGTAAGTCTATAGTCCTGATTCTAAGCTTTCTGATAACTAAGCATCTAATTTAACACATTACACTACACATAATTGTAAAAACCAAATCAACTTTAACGATAATCACGAGATCAAAACCACAATATAGATGACAAAGTATAGCCTTATTCAGGCATCACTTAAACATTGGTTGATTAGTTTCAAATCGATCGGACAGGTATCATACCAGTGATCATGGTTTCGTACACTTTTATGTAGCAGGGATTAGGGTTTAGGGACTCGTTATAACGACAGAACGAGAGAGCGAGAGAGCGAAAGAAAGTGAAAGTGAACAACTGAAATAGTCTAGAGCTTGTCCCTTTTATAGTTAATCCTTGACCTCGTCGCATCGTGCGACCAGCTTTTGCCAATTCCATCGCGTAGCACGACATGTTAGGAAAGGCATAGATTGCCACGTGTCCACCTAGGTCTGCCACATGTCACCACCTCGTGACACATGTCCCACGTCGCCTTTTTCATCAAATCTTGTGTTTTTCTCGATTTTCGTGCTGATACTTATCGCGTATGTTCGGGTCTTGATCCTAAATGTCACACCCCGACCACGTATAACATACAAAACGTGGCGGAAAACGTCGGGGAGTGTTGTAACAGAATTAATTGTTTCATAACCATGGCATACAAAGTTGTATTTTATTTATCAACATAAGAGTTACATTGTTTTAAACAGGAATCAAAGAGTTTATAACATAATTAAACTAAGTCTATCTCCATTTTAAGTCTCTAAGGCACAGGTCCGCCCTAGTGTCACGATCATCGTCCTACGCAAAAGCTCCTGAAAACACATGTGAAAATAGGTACGTCAGCATAAAAATGCCTGTGAGATACATAGGTTTTGTGAAAATAGGATTCATGACTTAAGTTTAAGAAAAAGTTGTTTAGCAAAAGTCAGTCATGAACCTTGTAATTGTTTTGTTTTGTAAATCATTTAAAAAAGCGATAAGATCAAATGATATGTATAAATAAAAGAATAATGTATGGTTAAATGTATAACCAAGTAAAATGAGTTGTATGAAGTAAATTGTTTGTAAACCAAAGTCTTGTGAAAATCGTGTTACTTGTGTAAAATGTATAAGTCCAAATTGAATGATTTAAATAACGCTATGATATGTAATATAATACAAACACTTATATATAGGAAGTACCAGCGGCGTATCCACCATGCTTGTATCATATTACTCACATCTCGTTACTTAAGTCACTTAAACAAACCACCAATGTATAAAGTCTATGTTTAAACCAATAGTCAAAAAGTCCATGTATAAGCCATGTCAAATGTTTATAGTCCAAAAGTAGTCAAGTAATGTGTAACAATTGTTATGTATTGTAAGTAAAGTATTGTCACATAATCCAAATGTAGAAATGTACAAAACAAAGTATTTTGAATATATAAAAAAGTTATGTTTTGCAAAGTAATGCATGTTACATTGATACAAACATTTATGTGGTAAGTTAACGCATACATTCAAGCCTTGAGACAATCGGACAACCCTTTCAGTCAAGGTTATCAAAATAAATGTTTTCGGATTCAGTCATTCCTTACATCCAAACAAACCCGGGATGTCAGGAATGGGATTTGTCAAGTCCTATGGTACCAGTACTTGCTACCGAGCGGCGTAGCTAATGTTAATGAACGTATAATAGTCTCGTTTGTGCAAACCAAATGTTATAGCAATTGTATACATGTCATATGAAAACAATGTACTAAGTATGCTAAGTTAACATACAAAGCAGAAAAGTCATGTAAATCAATGTGCTAGCATGCTATCAGTCAACATACATAGCAGAAATGTAAAGTAAAACAATGTACTAAGTATGCACACAATGGACATACATAGCATGAAATGTAATGTAAAACGATGTACTAAGTACGCACACAATGGGCATACATAGCATGAAATGTAATGAAATCATGTACTATAATGTACTAACAAACATAGCAGGTATATGATGTGAAAACAGGAAAGCATGAAAGTAACAAGTAGGCACATGTGTTCCACCCCAAAACATTTTGGAAAACAGTAAGAGAGGGGTCTATGTACTCACTTGAGATTGCTCAGAAGTCATAAGATAACCACCAAGCAATGCTAGAGATCACGGAATCAAACGGCACCTAATATAGGTAACTATGTTAATAAACCGGACCTATATCAGAAGATTTAGATAGAATGAGGGTTCGTAAACCAAACGAGCATGGAGACTCGTGTCATATGGTTTAACAAAGCCTACATACTAAATGAAACCTAACCTAAGTGCTTACGACCCATTACGACCCGTTTAGGTAGCTTATGCTACTTTAACGCGTCGTTCGCGTGAAACGCGTTCGGACCACCTAACTAGTCCTATGACAAGTAACATATGCCTTAACATGTCTAGTATTGTTGTCAAATCAGTTTAGATTTCAAAAGTTATGTTACATATGTTTAAAATGAATTTTGGCATCAAAGGGGTATTTTGGTAATTTACCTAAGGCATATAAACTATCTATCATACAACTACTTAAACGAAGCGACCATAAGGTATAACCTCGGAAGGTTATTCCCTATATACTATGGTCACCTAATGTGTTTGGTCGGATTACAATCACGTTGCGAAGTTCAAACAAACTTCGCATTGACCATAAACTGGTCAATGCAGAAAGTCAAAAAAAGTTTGACTTTCGGACTCGAAAAGCAATAAAAGAACGAAGGAACACTTACGAAGGGTCCCCGAATGCTAATCTAGATCAAAATAGCTCAGGTATGAAACAAAGGTTTCAACTTAGAGCACATTAGATCAGATTCTTGTGAGGAAAAGTGAAGGGTGGAGGTGGGTATTTATAGTTTTCGGTCCACCGTTAGGATCGTTTCTTGGAGAAGAGGGAATGATCACATCCTACACTTGTTGGAAAGTTATGGTAGCTGATTTTGGCCACCATAAGAGATTAACATGTGGCACTTGACCTTTGGAGGGTGTTAGGGGATGTTAACATGTCATTAAAATGGATTTTTCTGATCAGAAGGGGCCTCGCATGACGCCAAGGGGGCTAGGTGTCACGCTCGGGTCCCCCTGATCAGCAAACACTTTCTAATGTTCACCTTTCAGTCCCCGTTGCGTATTAAGGCCATTTCCGACATGTTTAAGGCTCGTTAAATCATTTTCAAGGCTCCAAAAGGATGCCTAAACATTGTGGACATGAAACATGCTCAAAAATATGCCGGATGTCAGTTCGTTTGGTTGTACGATCGCGATGTTCGCTTAATTACGACGGAATGCACATAAGCGCGAAAAACGATCTAAATTGCGCGACGAATGGATTTTTCTCAAGCCGAACACTAATAATAAAATATTTTAGTGCTTACATAAATTTTTGGATGTCCGGATGTATTCAGAACGTAAGTTATGCGCGAAAATGCAAACTTGTGCACTTTTTGACGCTTTTAGTCCCTGAATGACCCAAAAGTTTATTTTAGCACACCGAACCCCTCAAAGCTTATTTCTAAGCTATATAAAGGATATTTAAGGTGTGTTTAACTTATGGTCATGTTCCGGAGTGTTCGTTACAGTTCAAATTGGCATACTTTCGCAGTTTGTCAAGTTTAGTCCCTGTAAGCGAATTAACTTGTTTTTGCCATACCAAAGCCTTAAAAAATTTATTTCTAAGTTATGTAAAGGTTATTTAAGGTATGTTAAGTATATGTTGATGTTCCGGAGTATTTTTCGCATTAAACTGATTACGTTTACGCACCAGTTTGCGTATAACTCTCCAGAAAGCGATATAGAGTTTGAAATTGAATAAAAGTCAAAACATGAAAAATGTAAAACATAACCAAACAAACATTGGGATCAAATAACATTGTTTTATTGATAATTGTATTGTTCACAATGATTACAAGCACAGATGTTACAGTCTCCCCTACTTGTGGAAATTTCGTCCCGAAATTTATTTAGAGGAAACTCGTGGAAAAAGATGCGGATATTTCGCCTTCATTTGATCTTCGTGTTCCCAAGTAAACTCAGGTCCACGTTTAGCTTCCCAACGAACTTTGACCAAAGGAATGCGCTTGCGTTTAAGCCACTTGACTTCACGTTCCATGATTTCCACAGGTTTCTCAACAAATTTCAGTGTTTTGTCAACACGAATTTCGTCAAGTGGTATGTGGAGGTTCTCATCAGCTAAACACCTCTTGAGATTGGACATGTGAAAGGTTGGATGAACATTTCCAAGTTCAGGAGGTAACTCAAGTCTGTAGGCTACCTTACCGATTCTTTCGACGATCTTGAATGGTCCAACGTATCCAGGTGCAAGTTTTCCTTTCTTTCCAAATCTGATCACACCTTTCCAAGGTGAGACCTTAAGTAATATTCGATCACCGACTTGAAATTCTAAGGGCTTGCGTTTTGGGTCCGCGTAACTCTTTTGACGGCTTATAGCTGTCTGAAGGTTATCACGAACTTTCTTAATCTTGTCAGTTGTCTCCAAAATGAGGGCAGGTCCAGTAAGTTGAGCCTCGCCGATCTCATTCCAGCAGACTGTTGAACGACATTTTCGACCATAGAGAGCCTCGAAAGGAGCCATTTTGATGCTGGTGTGATAACTGTTGTTGTAGGAGAATTCAATTAACGGAAGATGTGAATCCCAACTACCACCAAAGTCGATCACACAAGCTCTAAGCATATCCTCCAGGGTCTGAATTGTTCTCTCAGATTGACCATCCGTTTGCGGATGATAAGCTGTGCTCAGGTTAAGTTGGGTCCCCATAGCAGATTGCATGGTTCTCCAAAAATGAGAAGTGAAACGAGCATCTCTGTCAGAAATGATGTTCAAAGGAACACCATGTCGAGCTACAATTTCATCCACATAGATTTTAGCAAGTTTGTCAGCAGGAAAATCCTCACGGATTGGCAAGAAATGCGCTGACTTAGTAAGACGATCAACAACTACCCAGATGGCATCATGACCTTTCTTTGTGCGTGGAAGTTTGGTAACAAGATCCATAGTAATGTTTTCCCATTTCCAAACTGGGATCTCTGGTTGCACCAATAAGCCAGAAGGACGCTGATGTTCAGCCTTAACCTTAAGACAAGTAAGGCATTTTGATACGTATAAGGCAATGTCTTTCTTCATACCAGGCCACCAATAGTGAATACGAAGATCCTTATACATCTTATATGAGCCAGGATGAACAGAATAACGAGACTTATGGGCTTCATCCATAAGCAAGGTGCGAAGATTATCTTGGCTTGGGACCCACAAACGGTCCATGAAGTAATACGATCCATTGTCCTTCAGTTCTAGATCAGGTGTTATGTGATAGGGAAATTCCTTATACATCAAACCCTGTGAAACACAAGATTGTTGAGCCTGAGAAATGCGTGCTTGGATATCGGATCGAGCTTGAATAACAGATTGAACACGAACACAATGAAGCTTAGTACATTCCTTACGACTCAATGCATCGGCTACGACATTTGCCTTACCAGGATGGTAGCGAATTTCGCAGTCATAGTCGTTTAGAAGCTCAACCCAACGTCGTTGCCTCATGTTGAGTTCTTTCTGGTTGAAGATATGCTGAAGACTTTTGTGGTCCGTGAAAACTACACATTTTGTACCGTACAAATAGTGTCTCCAGATCTTAAGAGCGAAGACAACTGCACCCAACTCAAGATCATGAGTGGTGTAGGTTTTCTCATGTATCTTCAACTGCCTCGATGCATATGCTATGACTTTGTTCCTTTGCATTAGAACACAGCCAAGACCCAGTTTTGATGCATCACAATACACGACAAAATCATCATTGCCCTCAGGCAAAGTCAGAACAGGCGCGTCGCAAAGCTTCTGCTTCAAGTTTTGAAAAGCTTCCTCTTATTTGAATCCCCAGTCAAAGGGTTTGTTCTTCTGAGTTAGAGCAGTTAGAGGAACTGCAATCTTCGAGAAGTTTTCTATGAAGCGGCGATAATAACCCGCTAGACCAAGGAAAGAACGAACCTCAGTAGGAGTAGTAGGCGTATCCCAATCCTTGATCGCACTGATCTTGGAGGGATCTACATGAATACCTTGTTCGTTGACAACATGTCCTAAAAATTGAACTTCTTTAAGCCAAAATTCACACTTGGAGAATTTGGCGAAAAGTTGCTCCTTCTTTAGGAGTTCCAAAGTAAGACGAAGATGTTGCTCGTGATCAGCTCGCGTCTTAGAATAAATCAAGATGTCATCAATAAAAACAATGACGAACTGATACAAATAAGGCTTGCAGACCCTATTCATTAAGTCCATGAAAATAGCAGGAGCATTAGTCAAACCGAATGGCATGACTGTGAATTCATAGTGCCCATAACGATTGCGGAAAGCTGTCTTGGGAATATCTTCTTCATGCACACGAAGTTGATGATACCCGGAACGCAGATCAATCTTCGAAAAATAAGAAGCGCCCTGTAACTGATCAAAGAGATCGTCTATGCGCGGTAGGGGATATCGATTCTTGATGGTAAGCTTGTTAAGCTCACGATAATCGATACACATCCTAAAGGATCCATCCTTCTTCTTGACAAAAAGAACGGGAGCACCCCAGGGTGAAAAGCTAGGACGTATAAAACCTTTGTCAGAGAGCTCCTGAAGCTGCTTAGACAACTCTTGCATCTCAGATGGTGCAAGACGATATGGAGCTCTGGCAATAGGATTTGCACCAGGTACGAGATCAATGCGGAACTCGACTTGGCGTGCCGGAGGTAGACCAGGTAAATCTTCAGGGAATACTTCAGAATAATCCCGAACGACAGGAATATCTGAAATAGACTTACCCTTGCCTTTATCTGCTGTAACATGTGCTAAGAAGGCCACATAATTCTTTCGTAGATGCTTCCGAGCTTTAAAACAAGACATGAGTTTGAGACCACCGGCAGGTTTCTCACCTTGAACCTGTAGGATCTCGTCTGTCGAAAGCGGCACACGAACAATCTTCTCAGAACAAACTATCTCTGCGCGATGCTTAGATAACCAATCCATACCCACAATGACGTCAAAGCTTCCAAGTTGCATTGGCGTGAGGTCAATAGGAAAAAGATGTTCGTTGAGGTTTAACTGGCAGTTGCGAAGAACAGAATCAAGAACAATGGGTTCACCACTAGCAACTTCTACAGTCAAAGGTTTTCCTAGTTTCGTTCTAGACACGTGAAGCATTGGCTCAAAAGACAATGACACAAAACTCTTATCGGCACCCGAATCAAAGAGAACAGATGCAAGCTGATTATTAATAAAGAACGTACCGTTCACCACTTCATTGTCTGCTTGTGCCTCTTGAGCATTCATGTTGAAAACTCGTCCTCGAGCCGGAGCCTGATTCTGATTCTGATTCTGGTTCTGGTTTGCTAGCCTTGGGCACCGGTTCCTGTAGTGGGTCAGATCCCCACAATTGTAGCACGACCCAGGAGGAAAATGAGGTCGTGCAGCTTGACCTTGTTGCTGAGCAAGAGGCTGAGCAACTTGTTGGGCTTGGTTCTGAACTGCCTGGTTAACAGGAATGCGACAAGTAGCGGCAAGATGACCAGATCTTCCGCAGTTGGTGCACTGACGACACTGGAGGTGTGGTGGATGATGGCCGTTACACCTGTTGCACAGAGGTGCATTGCCAAGATAAGGCTTCTTGGCTAGTGGCTGCGCAGGCTGATTTGGTGCAGCTTGGGCCTGTGCAGTAACGGCATAGTTTTGGGAAGCCTTCCGCTTCCTAGACCCTCCAGAATTCTTTCCCTTCTTGTTTTGACCTTTCTTGCTATCCCCCTTGTCAGACGCCTGCTTCTTCCCCTGGTCACCCTTTTATGCAGCTTTCCCTTTCGAACTTGCGACTCAGTCAATGTCGCTGCTAACTCGATCGCCTGACGGAGAGTGGCAGGGTTACTACCAGTAATGATGTCTTGTACTGAGTCAGGTAGGCCGTCGATGTACCTTTCGATAGCCTTGTCGAGTGGGGTAACCATAGTCGGGCAAAGCAGACTCAACTCCTCAAATCTATCAGTATATGCCCTGTGCTCGCCACTGTCTTGTTTCAAGTCCTCAAACTCTTTCTCCAACGCTCGCTGTTCATGACGAGGACAGAACTCCCTCATCATAAGGGCCTTAAGTTCAGCCCAAGTTTGTGCTAGAGCAACTTCTGCACCACGGTCTCTCATAACCCCATTCCACCATGTGAGAGCCCTCTTCTGAAACACACTCGAAGAAAACTCGACTTTGCGATTGTCAGGACACTGCACGTGGCGGAAAGTATTCTCAATGCTCTCGAACCATTGAAGAAGCCCAGTCGCTCCCTCAGAACCACTAAACTTGAGTGGTTTAGCTGAGTTAAAATCCTTGTATTTGCATGGAGCATTGTTGTTGTTGTTGGCTTGGTGCCATTGAGCAAAGAGATTTGGGAATTGAGCAGCCATCTGCTGCGCAATGATTTCTGCCAGTTCGGCAGTTGCTATCTGGTTTTCGCGTCGAGGAGGCATTCTAAAAGAGGAAAACATGAAAGGAAACGAGTGAGATGATTGGATGAAGAGAATGAGATGAAACAAAATTAACAAAAGAAAAGATGGTGGTCATTTGTCCGCATTACCAAGCAAACAAACGACACACAGTGACTAATCAAAGTAAATGGATCAAAAATAATGTATCGCGAAGACATGCTCGCCTATAAGTGAACACTCATCCCAAGAATTCCCAGGTAAGCACAACTGGTCTCGCGTCTGATGAGATATATACGAAGTGCTTGCCTAGACAGAAAACCCAGAATACAGGCATTCACCCTTCCAGTTTGAACGTGTTCACATTATTTAAAACCCAAAACTTTGACGAGATTTTGAAAATTCAGAAGGCAATAATCCAAAAATTTTAGTTAAACTGGAAGGGTTCAAAACCTTACAAAAGAGGGTTCAAAACCTTGTAATAAATTATTCAAAAACAGGAGATTGTTTTTCAAAAATCGTTTCGGAAAAAAATTGGCTTTTGTTTTGATAATCACCTAAGGATAGGTGATGTGCATGTTTTAAGATCTAAACACAAGATAACTTGTGTTAGGGTCCTAGAAAGGTTATAGTCTTGGTCAAAGAATTACTAATAACCTAATTCCCTATAACCATTGGCTCTGATACCAACTCTTCTGTCACACCCCGACCACGTATAACATGCAAAACGTGGCGGAAAACGTCGGGGAGTGTTGTAACATAATTAATTGTTTCATAACCATGGCATACAAAGTTGTATTTTATTTATCAACATAAGAGTTACATTGTTTTAAACAGGAATCAAAGAGTTTATAACATAATTAAACTAAGTCTATCTCCATTTTAAGTCTCTAAGGCACAGATCCGCCCTAGTGTCACGATCATCGTCCTACGCAAAAGCTCCTGAAAACACATGTGAAAATAGGTACGTCAGCATAAAAATGCCTGTGAGATACATAGGTTTTGTGAAAATAGGATTCATGACTTAAGTTTAAGAAAAAGTTGTTTAGCAAAAGTCAGTCATGAACCTTGTAATTGTTTTGTTTTGTAAATCATTTAAAAAAGCGATAAGATCAAATGATATGTATAAATAAAAGAATAATGTATGGTTAAATGTATAACCAAGTAAAATGAGTTGTATGAAGTAAATTGTTTGTAAACCAAAGTCTTGTGAAAATCGTGTTACTTGTGTAAAATGTATAAGTCCAAATTGAATGATTTAAATAACGCTATGATATGTAATATAATACAAACACTTATATATAGGAAGTACCAGCGGCGTATCCACCATGCTTGTATCATATTACTCACATCTCGTTACTTAAGTCACTTAAACAAACCACCAATGTATAAAGTCTATGTTTAAACCAATAGTCAAAAAGTCCTTGTATAAGCCATGTCAAATGTTTATAGTCCAAAAGTAGTCAAGTAATGTGTAACAATTGTTATGTATTGTAAGTAAAGTATTGTCACATAATCCAAATGTAGAAATGTACAAAACAAAGTATTTTGAATATATCAAAAAGTTATGTTTTGCAAAGTAATGCATGTTACATTGATACAAACATTTATGTGGTAAGTTAACGCATACATTCAAGCCTTGAGACAGTCGGACAACCCTTTCAGTCAAGGTTATCAAAATAAATGTTTTCGGATTCAGTCATTCCTTACATCCAAACAAACCCGGGATGTCAGGAATGGGATTTGTCAAGTCCTATGGTACCAGTACTTGCTACCGAGCGGCGTAGCTAATGTTAATGAACGTATAATAGTCTCGTTTGTGCAAACCAAATGTTATAGCAATTGTATACATGTCATATGAAAACAATGTACTAAGTATGCTAAGTTAACATACAAAGCAGAAAAGTCATGTAAATCAATGTGCTAGCATGCTATCAGTCAACATACATAGCAGAAATGTAAAGTAAAACAATGTACTAAGTATGCACACAATGGACATACATAGCATGAAATGTAATGTAAAACGATGTACTAAGTACGCACACAATGGGCATACATAGCATGAAAGGTATTGAAATCATGTACTATAATGTACTAACAAACATAGCAGGTATATGATGTGAAAACAGGAAAGCATGAAAGTAACAAGTAGGCACATGTGTTCCACCCCAAAACATTTTGGAAAACAGTAAAAGAGGGGTCTATGTACTCACTTGAGATTGCTCAGAAGTCATAAGATAACCACAAAGCAATGCTAGAGATCACAGAATCAAACGGCACCTAATATAGGTAACTATGTTAATAAACCGGACCTATATCAGAAGATTTAGATAGAATGAGGGTTCGTAAACCAAACGAGCATGGAGACTCGTGTCATATGGTTTAACAAAGCCTACATACTAAATGAAACCTAACCTAAGTGCTTACGACCCATTACGACCCGTTTAGGTAGCTTATGCTACTTTAACGCGTCGTTCGCGTGAAACGCGTTCGGACCACCTAACTAGTCCTATGACAAGTAACATATGCCTTAACATGTCTAATATTGTTGTCAAATCAGTTTAGATTTCAAAAGTTATGTTACATATGTTTAAAATGAATTTTGGCATCAAAGGGGTATTTTGGTAATTTACCTAAGGCATATAAACTATCTATCATACAACTACTTAAACGACGCGACCATAAGGTATAACCTCGGAAGGTTATTCCCTATATACTATGGTCACCTAATGTGTTTGGTCGGATCCTAATGATCGACCAAATGGGTCGGGTTCGAAGGTATAAGCGATTATTTAGATCGCTTACCCTTACGACCCTAGACAACGTGGTAATCAGTAGGCATAGTCACAAGGGACTATAACCATCGTGATTACAATCACGTTGCGAAGTTCAAACGAACTTCGCATTGACCATAAACTGGTCAATGCAGAAAGTCAAACAAAGTTTGACTTTCGGACTCGAAAAGCAATAAAAGAACGAAGGAACACTTACGAAGGGTCCCCGAATGCTAATCTAGATCAAAATAGCTCAGGTATGAAACAAAGGTTTCAACTTAGAGCACATTAGATCAGATTCTTGTGAGGAAAAGTGAAGGGTGGAGGTGGGTATTTATAGTTTTCGGTCCACCGTTAGGATCGTTTCTTGGAGAAGAGGGAATGATCACATCCCTACACTTGTTGGAAAGTTATGGTAGCTGATTTTGGCCACCATAAGAGATTAACATGTGGCACTTGACCTTTGGAGGGTGTTAGGGGATGTTAACATGTCATTAAAATGGCTTTTGCTGATCAGAAGGGGCCTCGCGTGACGCCAAGGGGGCTAGGTGTCACGCTAGGGTCCCCCTGATCAGCAAACACTTTCTAATGTTCACCTTTCAGTCCCCGTTGCGTATTAAGGCCATTTCCGACATGTTTAAGGCTCGTTAAATCATTTTCAAGGCTCCACAAGGATGCCTAAACATTGTGGACATGAAACATGCTCAAAAATATGCCGGATGTCAGTTCGTTTTGTCGTACGATCGCGATGTTCGCTTAATTACGACGGAATGCGCATAAGCGCGAAAAACGATCTAAATTGCGCGAAGAATGGATTTTTCTCAAGCTGAACACTAATAATAAAATATTTTAGTGCTTACATAAATTTTTGGATGTCCGGATGTATTCAGAACGTAAGTTATGCGCGAAAATGCAAACTTGTGCACTTTTTGACGCTTTTAGTCCCTGAATGACCCAAAAGTTTATTTTAGCACACCGAACCCCTCAAAGCTTATTTCTAAGCTATATAAAGGATATTTAAGGTGTGTTTAACTTATGGTCATGTTCCGGAGTGTTCGTTACAGTTCAAATTGGCATACTTTCGCAGTTTGTCAAGTTTAGTCCCTGTAAGCGAATTAACTTGTTTTTGCCATACCAAAGCCTTAAAAAACTTATTTCTAAGTTATGTAAAGGTTATTTAAGGTATGTTAAGTATATGTTGATGTTCTGGAGTATTTTTCGCATTAAACTGATTACGTTTACGCACCAGTTTGCGTATAACTCTCCAGAAAGCGATATAGAATTTGAAATTGAATAAAAGTCAAAACATGAAAAATGTAAAACATAACCAAACAAACATTGGGATCAAATAACATTGTTTTATTGATAATTGTACTGTTCACAATGATTACAAGCACAGATGTTACACTAAATGGTTCGGTTTATAACTGCGAGTTTGGTAAAGGTACTTTTGTGTGGGTTGATTCATCAACCGTCAAGTTTTTCTTAACCGCTAAGTTCTCTTATGCACTTGGGGTTCTAATTACGGGTTTATTTGGGACATTTGGATTTTATTGACTCGAAGACTCGGGATGTTACATTCTCCCCTCCTTAAAATGAATTTCGTCCTCGAAATTCGAAGGTTATTCAACCAGTTGAGGGTATTTGACTTTCATTTCTTCTTCTAACTCCCAAGTTTTCTCGGGTCCTTTTTTACCTTCCCACTGGACCAGTACTAGGGGAATTATCTTCTTCTTGTAGTCTTCTTTCTTGAAAGTCAAAATCTTTATTGGTCTTTTCCGTGAAGTTCAATTTGTTATCTACTCATACGTCTTCTAATGGCCTTGATTGAGTTGGATCTTCCAAACACTTCCTTATGTTGTATACATGAAATACATCATGTATACCAGCCATTTCTTCTGGCAACTTGAGCTGATAAGCTACTGGTCCAATTTATTTAATGCTTTCTAATTAATCCAACAAACCTTAGATTTTATTTTCCTTTCTTGTCGAATCGGACTATTCCTTTCTACGAAAAGACTTTTAGTAGCATTCTTATCCAATTTGAAATTATTATGGTTTGTCGGTCTCATGGCCTAATAGTTGATTTTCTCCTATTTCCGCCCAACATACTGGATGGAACTTTTATCCATAAAGTGCTTAAATGGGGCAACATTAATACTGGTATGATAGCAATTTGTTTATTGGATAATTCTTATAAGTGGCAAATAATCGTCTTACTTTTACCAATACCTATCATACATGCTCTCAACATATCTTCCTATGTTTGTATTGTTCTTTCACCCTGCTCTCAGTCGAGTTTCCATAGCTTTTTGAAAACTTTCCCAGAGTTGAGAAGTGAAATGACTATCTCGATCAGATACAATAGATAACGGGATTCTATGTAATGAGACTATTTCATCCATATACAACATAACTAAGCGTTTTTTACTAAAGGTTTCCTTCATTGGTAGGAATTGAGTTGACTCGGTTAGTCGATCCACAATCACCTAGATTGTGTCGTTACGATTTATTGTTTTGGGAAATTTGGTAACAACATCCATTTGTTATCAATCCCATTTCCATACTGGCATTTCTGATTTTTCAAGTAAACCTAAAGGTTTCTAATGTTTAGTTTTAAATTGCTAACAGATTAAATACTTAGAGACATAACTTGCTACATCCTTTTTTATTCCTATCTATCAGTAATTTTTATTCAAACCTTGATACCTCTTATCACTTCCACTATGCATCATATACTTAGTTTTATGAGCTTCTTCGAG
Organism: Helianthus tuberosus; assembly: GCA_030545235.1. Taxonomy (NCBI): domain Eukaryota; kingdom Viridiplantae; phylum Streptophyta; class Magnoliopsida; order Asterales; family Asteraceae; genus Helianthus; species Helianthus tuberosus. The sequence continues at coordinate 66,638,727 of CM060396.1, forward strand.
AATCCTTTCTCGCGAGTTTTCTTGAATAAGTACTCAAATTCTCCTTGGACTGTAATCACTTCTCCTGTTGACTTATGAATCTCAACAGAATTCTGATTACTTAAGATTTGAGCATGATTGAATGCTAATTATTCCATTTCTAACACTACATCGAATTCATCGAGGTTCATATGAAGTAAAGTAGCACTAAGTTTGTATCTAGCAATTTATCTTTTTTCCCGAAGTACTCCACGAATATTGGTGGAGTTGCAAACTTGCCTATGTTTGGTTAAAGATTGATTGATTGCTTGATAGAGCTTAATATTTATAAAATTTTGGTTTACACCATAGTTAAATAATACTTTTGCCTCAACATCATGTACAGGAAATGTACCAACAATCACCTCAGGAATCATTGTTACCTCTCATATTGTGAGAACAATGCCCTTGCGTTCCTCTTGGGATTTTTGATTGTTTTTTACTTGTTTTCAGGTGTTTGTGTCAGTTTCAGACAATCTTGATGAATATGATTTGCTTCCCTAATGGAAACATAGACAACTCTTCTTTTTCCACATTCTTTTTCCTGTGTCTAGGTATCAACCTAGTGGTCAAAGTATTTACTAACACGACCATACTGCTAATGGTTTGTGGTTCGACCGTCGTTATCAGATCACAGATCTCACTGACTAGTTCCAAATAAAATGAGAATTTAGTACATATTTTGGCAAAGCCAGAACTAGTACCATTTTAGCATTTCCGAAGAATTTTGTCATATACTCACGACAATTTCCACCAATCATTTGGTGATTTTGTTGCCATTTGTTCCTTTTATGAAGCAGACAAAATTTCCTTTCTGTCAGTTCTTTTACTTCTTTCCATTCCATGCCTTATGTCATGATCTTGTGCTTAGAAGATCAGGTCTCACTATCTTAATGCCTTATTTTTGAAGCATGCATTACTTCATCCTTCTCAACATATATACTGATGGTTCGGACAACTTTAGTCCTTTGTAGCCCATGTATTGCTGTAACAACTTCTTTATTACGGGTAATCTTAGTAGGATTACAGGTGAAGAAAGTCTTTGTAGGTACATCTAGTCGTATGTTACTATCATCTTCTCAAGAGTTCTTAATGAAAGCAGAATTACTTTCATTAGCGTTAGAGTTATATGTTTTGTGCCTAGCGCAACTTTTAGTTACAAGTTTCCTGGTTGAAAATCTAAGGTAACGCATTGGAAATTCTTATACTTTCGATGGCGTCCCACCTTAAATGATTCCTATCGTTCATCTTGTCGCACGAGTTACGAGATGGATGATCAAATGGAATAGTGTTCAATATCGGAATTATAGATGTATACGAAAGGTTCATGATAACGAAATCTAAAATTATCATTGACACACATGCTCGTGATTCATCCTAAATTGTTAATCATTATGGTCTTTGGACTTTCTTGTATATAGATATACATATCTATACAATCATATATTTCATATATTGTAATCTACATACCATTATAAGGTCAATGTCATATTTCCAAAACAGGTCTGACATCAGGTCACGGTACTATTTAGGGAATTCTGTACCTTTTTAACATAACAAATACCTCATCTTACTCGGTCTCGCCAGAGAGGCTACCGCATCTTCCCGGACAAGCTGGAGAGTCTATCACACCATACTCAGTCTTGCTGGAGAGGTAATTATCATTGTATGTTCCATAAATAGAATTTTCTCAAATCATGATTTTAAAGGTGCATCTTTTATTAAAGCTTTCATCAGGGAATAAGGAAATTAGTATTCACATGACGAATCATATTCCAGAACCAAGTAGTATCAATAAACAAGAAATAATAGTGGCCAAGGGTTACTTCTTATTTACCATACTTACATTGTTCTAATCATCATCCTCACGACATACCAATACCCATCACACTATATCTATGCAAGTAATTGGCTTATCTCGAAGTATATATTAAGGCATCTTTCTTAAGTTCAAGTCTAAATACTCTCCTGTGTGCTATCAATTTCCTAACTCTTTCGTTTAAGCTTAGGTATTATCACAATACCTCTTACCCTAAACCTATGCGGGCAAATCACTTATCTCAACGCTTATCTTAAACCGCTTTTCCTAGTTTAAGTCTAGATATTATTCTTGTACCTAGTTCACTAAAACTACGACTCTGATATCAACTTGTAACACCCGCATCCCAGGATAAGCTCTAGGGAGTGTTACGCATCGATATACAGAACACATAGTAACCAGAGAATTCACAGCGGAAGTTTTGAACTTTTATTTAAACATTAAAGAGTATTATGCATATATCATATTACACAATAATATTACATCAGCTTAACTATAATAGCGATCTAAATCTTCAACAGCCCTCTAGACCTCTATCTCTTTAAATCTCATCATCCTCGACCTGCAATCACATGGCACCTAGGATGTGTGCCTGAAAAATATTTGTGACTCAACATAAAATGGTGAGTTCATGAACATAAATGATTTTATTCAAAACATTTATTCATCGACTATAACATCAATCAGATATAATTGTGGCAAACATATAAGAACAGAGTAAGCAAAATATGTTCACATAACCAGGCTAAGTATACAAACTCCACTGACTAAATCAGATGCATACAATCAGCCTCAATCATCAATCATTGCCACATATCACAGATGCCATACATAGTCGATTATAAAGTTATTACCAATCAGATAGAACATCACATCCCGTTTTAGAAACGGTTCTGACTAACTCACCTTGCTATCATGTAGTTCTTGAGCCTTCAGATAATTAAGCTTCTTGTAAGTCTATAGTCCTGGTTCTAAGCTTTTTGATAACTAAGCATCTAATTTAGCAGAATACACTACGCATAAGTGTAAAAACCGAATCAACTTTAACGACAATCACGAGATCAAAACCACAACATAGATGACAAAGTATAGCCTTATTCAGGCATCACTTAAACATCCGTTATTTGGTTTCAAATCGATCAGACATGTATCGTATCAGTGATCATGGTTTTGTACACTTTTACGAAACATGGATTAGGGTTTAGGAACTCGGGAATTATAACGACAGAACGAGAGAGCGAGAGCGAAAGAAAGTGAAAGTGAACAACTAAAATAGTCGAGAGCTTGTCCCTTTTATAATCGATCCTTAACCTCATCGCGTCACGCGACCAGCTTTTGCCAATTCCGTCACATAGTGCGACATGTTAGGCAAGGCATAGATTGCCACGTGTCCACCTAGGTCTGCCATGTGTCACCACCTCATGACACGTGTCAACCGCCACCTTTATTGTCAAATCATGCGTTTTTTCGATTTTCATGCTGATACTTATTGCGTATGTTCAGGATGTAACACCTTGCAAAATCTGTCCAATAATGTATTGACACGTGTTCCTATTCCTAATTATGCCTAATGTTGGCTAGGAGGGACTATTTTTGCCAAACAATGAAAATATGAATGTGGAGGGAATAAAAGTGTCAAGATGCTTAAACTATGCCTTTGAGTGACCTTATATAGTGTCCGTATTCTCAAATAAGCCATTTGTTGGACGAGAGGAGCCGTTTGTGAATTTATGTGGAAGTTTGTTAGTTGGAGGGTTAAAAGCATCAACATGTTAATTTATACGTCTGAGTGACCTTTTAACGAACTGGGAGTTTTATGATGTTTGGTCATACTCTCTGGTGTGCCTAATATTGGCCATGAGGGGTTTATATACTAGAATTAATGATACAAACAAGTATGGAAATTAAGGGGGGGCCAAAGTTGTCAAAATGTGAAAGTTGTATGGCTGACCAGAACTCGCCGTAGGTTACTGTAAGTCCCGTAGAGGATCTTTCAATGATATGAAACCCTAATCTCGTGTTAGTGTGGAAACTTGACACAAGATGATTCAAGAGAATAATAAACCAAAACAATAACAATCAAAATAGAACTTGCATTCACCATAACGATGACTGATACAAGATTCCTTGGTTTTGGCTGGCTTCTCTAGTTCTCACAAACTGATCAACCTCAAAACAATGAATGAGGATTGATTATATACTAACCAAATGGGCCATAAACCCATACTAGCCCAACTGAAACCTAACTTGACCCATACATATTGTTTCAACCTAAAACACTAAATAAAACATAATTACAAGAACAATCCTTAACTATTAGCAACCCTCTATGCATAAACCTTCAGGTTCCAACAATCTCCCGCTAGGTTTATAGCATAGAGGTCCTTTGATCTCCAACTGCCTCCACTGTCATCCATCTTATCCTTGTAACCACCAAAACCTTTCTTACTAATGTGTAGAACTCAGCAACAGCTGCAGTCCATCCTTTTGCAATATCTTCGTACTTTTCTGTAGATCTGATCTGATTTTGGGCTAGCGCTTCCAAATTCACCCTATCTAAATTCAGCAGATCTATTGGACTGGTTAAACAAAAACTCACATCATCATCACATACGATCAATTCATGCCCCAATGTCTCATTGTAAGCCCAGAAGTGCATGGTATTCAAGATATCGCCTGGAATCTTCTTTACCAACAGAATGGTTTTCTCTTTGTCAGTTGGCAGCCATGAAACAATCTTCATTCTCTTATTTGTTCGAGGGTCTCTAACTCCTGGAGCAGGTGTCACAATGGATTCCGCAGTATGCATAGAAGGAAACCCTCGTGCAACCTCTCTCTTAATCCTCTCGAAGAACATGTATCCTCTTCCACCATGCTTATTATCAACATACGGTGCATTCGAAAGTATGCTCAAATCCACTTTTGTAAATGTCTGAAACTGAGATGGATTTTTGTACCATTCTACTGGACCAATCTTCCTTTTAATCCACCACATCTTTCGATCGTGGTCAAAACTCCAGCTTACAACACCAGATCTGTTTCCAACCTTATCATAGTGACTTTCACCGACATCCATCAGATGATGAGTAACTTGAACATCAGGATCAACAAAATTAAGGTTTTTATTCTTCAGAACCACCAATTCTCTTTTCTGCTTTAACCTTTTAGCTTTTGCTTTATCACTTTCCTTATCACTTGATCTATGAAAGTAGAGATCTATTGCTGAAGCAAGTTCAGCATCATCCTTAGCAAAAGCTCTAGCTCGATCCTCTTCAGCCTTCCTCTGTCTCTCCGTGTCAGTCGGATCAGAAAACTCCTGACTAGTGGCGAAGTATTGTGGGTGCCCGGGGGTGCACCCACCCACCCCAATGTTTCGGTTAGAAGTGTATAAGTTTCGATTTTTCGTCCGAAAATTTTAAAATTATATAGGATCGCTCCCCGATTATTTTTACTAAATTGTATATCCTAAATATTTATAAACTTTGTATATAAATGATGGGTAGTTTGGTAAATATACACTTTGTTTTATTTGGAACTATTATTATTTGACCCGACTTGAATCGAATAGCCAACCCGACCCGACCCAAAACATAACCTAGAAAAAAAAATTAGGTCCCATCACTTTACGCCCCCTCATAACTTTTGGTCAAGCTCCGCCACTGCTCCTGACCAAACTTCTTTTCTAACTTTCTATGGAGATCATACACAATATTGAACAACAAACTAACATTGCCTTGAAATTGATCTATCTGCTGATTCTTTTGAACTATTATGTCTTCAAGCTGAATAATCTTCGCATCTTTATGAATCGAATCTTGTTCAAGAACTACAATCCTCTTCTTCAGTTCTCTAATTCTGAAGAACTTCCAATGGCAGCAGTAACTAGGGGTGTTGACACGGTGACCGAGGTTTCAGGTGGAGCAGAAACAGTAGCAATAACAGGAACCTCTGCAGAATCCGAATCCACATCCATTCTTGTTTCAGCAGTTTCAAACTCAAAATCTGTTTATGTAGTTGTAGTGGCAGTGGCAGTAGTCTGAAAATCAAATGGAGTTTCAGTTGTATCTTTTGCGGACTCAAAATCAAAATTATATAATCCATTATCGTCTTCATCATCAATCACATGTTGATCTTGTATTTGTTCAACAAATACTCCAGGTTGAGGATCCCCTTTTCTCCGCTTTACTTGCTGAGAATCAGGGTCCTTTGGGTCTTCAGCAGTTGGCTCTTCACTTTGTACCGAAGGATCAGGAGGAGGATTCCCAAACTTTTCAGTAACTGACTTGAGCCAAGCTTTCAGTAGTTAACACCGGTGGAACAGTTGAAACAGCAGAACTAACTTCAGCTTCAGGAGGAAGCTCATCATCATCATCTTCATTAAAACTTATCACAATGCCTTCATCATCAGAGTCAATATTCTAGATCTCTGCCTCAGGCTCTTCATCAGCAACAACTTGAACAACATGCTCTTCAGCAACCACATCGTTCACAGCAGCATTCACTGGAGCATTATCAGGTTGTACATTTACTGGTTCGACCACAACTTGCTCAGTTTCAGCGAACTGGCCAAACTTTTCCAATGCGATTATTCCTTCAAACTTGCTAGCAGTACCCTTCTTTGGAGTTAAAGCCCCAAAACAAGATGGACCCATTGGTTTCAGATCTATTGTATTACCACTTCTCTCCAAATCAGAATAACGTGCATTGAAAATCATCTACAAGAATCTTGGATACATCACGAACTTATCTTTTTTCACCCCAGTGACGTTCCTCTTCATACCTTCAAACACGTACTTCGAGTAATTATATGCTTGATTAGTAATCAGACACACGAACGCTGTAGATTGGGTGATATTCAGCTGATCTGTTCCCCCTCTATTCTCTGTCATGCACATCATGAACATATGCATTAACAAGCACCAATACGGATGAACGAACTTCTTTATTAGAGAGGGATACATTCCTTCATAGCTCAAACATGATAATATGGCTTCAATAACTCCAGATGGGATATCAATTGGGTCTGTCTCTTGTTTACCGAACTGTAAAACCTCCCTGATAATCTTTTCAGTCACAATAACATTTTTCTTCTATATAACAGCTTCAAGCGAACCGTTTCCATCTCCTCCTAATGCATCAAACCTCGCCGTTCTCCAAAATTCTTTAACGGTATCTTTATATACAACAGGATTACCTCGAAGAGCGTGAACAATTCGGCAACTGTTGAGACCTTTGATCAGTGAAGTGTATAGCTTCTTATGCTTCTCTGGAGGTGGTTCCAGATAACCCGCTTGATTGTGTCCTGAAATGACTTTAAGATCCATGTTGCTACACAAAACGTATAAGGTTAAGTATAGAAATTTTGTTAACAATTTGTAACCTGTCAACTTAGTCAAATAACTAAATCTAAGACTACTGGTCAACAAAGTCAACATGGATCATCAGTCGAGACCAAATAATCAACCTAGGTTGCGAGTTGAAAAATAGTATTATTTTAAGTGAAAAACATGAGGTTTCAAGTTAGAACCAAGAGGTTTCGAGTCGAAATCAGATGATTTCTAGTCAGAATCAGTTGGTTTCGAGTCGGAATCCTCAGACGAAACCTCAAAATCTCGAGTCCAGTTCTGAGTCGAAACCACGAGATTGCGACTCGCAACTGGGAGATCTCGAGTCCCTTTGAGGTCTTCACTCGCAACATGAGTCGGAACCTTCCAAACAATTTCTGATCAGCATCAACATAAAATTATGGATTAAAATCCATAAACACCCTTTGATTTTGTTGAAGACCAACTTATGAAGAAAATTAGGGTTCTTAATTGCTCTTCAAATCTTCAAATCTATATTCAAATCTTCAACTAATCTTCAAGTAAACACCAGAGTTTAATCGAGATTGCCTTTAATAACTGATGTTAATGAGTCAGAATAGAAGAGAACCAAGTCAAAATCGGAGACAATCAACCTAAAAATGAGAGAGAATATTTTGAACAGTGAAGAGATTTCGAGTGTGAATGTGGTTTCGACTCGAGACCAGGCTTTTATACCACATGATCATGGGCCGGGCCTGAATCAATCAGGCCGAGACCGAGATCTCGAGTCAGAACCAGATGCTGAACTCATTTTCATGATTCAAAATCATTTTTCATTTAATTTTCAAAATCATTTTAAAATTCATTTATTTCTTAAATAACCCTTTAACTTCCCGAGAACGTTTTTGTGACATCTGTGCCTCTTCAACCATCAAACAAATACCTAATCAATGAAATATTGTGTTTCATACTTGGGATTTGTATAAATATGTGTATCAATTTCACATATCAATTCTCATTCGATTTCGAGCTCTAAATCGCTTTCTGGAAAGTTATACGCGAACTGATGCGTAAACGTAATCAGTTTAATGCGAAAAACACTCCAGAACAGTGACATAGGCTTAACATACCTTTAATAACCTTTACATAACTTAGAAATAAGTTTTGGAGGATTTGGTGTGTCGAAATCAAGTTTACACGATCGCAGGGACTATTTGCGTCAAACTGCAAAAGTATACCGAATCGAATAGTAACGTACCTTCCGGAACTTGATCATAAGTTAAATATACCTTAAATATCCTTTACATGGCTTAGAAACAGGCTTTGAGGGGTTTAGTATGCGAAAATAAACTTTTGATCAAACAGGGACTAAAAGTGTCAAAAAGTGCATAAGTTTGCATTTACGGGCATATCTTACGTTCTGGCCATATCTGGACATCCAAAAATTTTTGTAATCATTAAAATATTTTATTTTAGTGATTTGAATGCTAAAACTTCATTCGTTTCGCAATTTGGATCGTTTTCGCGTCCGTTACGATTTCCGTCGTAATTAACCGAACAACGCAACCATACGGCCAAACGAACCGACATCCGTATCATTTCTGAGCATATTTCAAGTTCCCTATGTTTTAACATCTTTATGGAGCTTAAAAATGGGTTTGACGGGTGTTAGAAGTGCCAAAACGCATCAAAAATCAAGTTTGGAGTCACAAGGGCCTGTTCTGCCAATTTTGCAAACTTCCTGCCAGCAACCAGGGTCCTTACGGACCGTATGGAGTTGCTTACGGTCCGTAAGCCTTCTCCAGAACAGCAGATACCATTTTCTTAAATCAGCAGCCTTTCCCTGGTTTTTGTACATGGTTTATTCATCTTGTGAGCTGGTTTTGGACTCCCCTAGTTTTCTAAAACAATGGGTAACACATGGAGGGCTAGGATTAAAGCTCAATAACCGAGAAACGATCCTAACCGTTGTCGAAAATCTATAAATACCCACCTCAATTCATTCCAAACTCACACATTTGTTCTCATCTCTGCTCTAAGTTGATGCTCTCCCTTGTGAGGCTTCATACCTGAGCAATTTGAGTTCAAATCTTCAAGCTTGGACCTTTTGTAAGTTTTCCTTCATGCTTTTATGAGTTCTTAAGCGAGAAAGTCAAACAATGTTTAACTTTCTTCTTTGACCAGTCTTTGGTCAACACGAAGTTCGTCTGAACTTCGCAACCTGAGCGTAATCACGATGGTCATAGTCCTTTGTGACTATACCTACTAATTACCACGTTATTTAGGCATAGTGACGAGTCATAGTTTCGGTCAAAATACGCGTTTTTGCGTATTTTGCAACCAAACTATTCTTGGGTATCAAAACCCTTTGTTTTGATATCAAACTTATTTTCTAACTTCGTTAAACATGTTTTAACATGTTTAACTCGTCACTTTTAGTTTAGTGCTTATATAGGGTCGTAAGATAAGCGGTCTAAACAACCGCTTAGACTTTAGAACCCGACCCGTTTGGTCGATCATTAGGATACGACCAAACACATTTTGTGACCATATTTGTATAGGGAATAACCTTCCGAGGTTATACCTTATGGTCACTTCGTTTAGTTAGTTGTATGATAGGTAATTTATATGCCTTAGGAAAATGACCAAAATGCCCTTTTTATGCATAAATTCATTTTAAGCATATGTAACCTAAATTTTTACATCTAAACTGATTAGGTAATATTATTAGACATGTTAAGGCATATAATACTTGTCATAGGACTAGTTAGGCGGTCCGAACGCGTTTTACGCGAATGACGCGTTAAGGTAGCGTAAGCTATCTTAACGGGTCGTAATGGGTCGTAAGCACTTAGGTTAGGTTTCGATTTAGTATGTAGGCTTTGTTAAACCATATCATATGAGTCCCAATACTCATTTGGTTTACGAAACCTCACGCTATCTGATCTTCCGATTTAGGTCCGGTTTATTAACATAGTTACCTATATTAGGTGTCGTTTGATTTCTGTGATCCCTCTAGCTTTGCTTGGTTGATTTTCAAGACTTCTAAGCATTCTCAGGTGAGTACATAGTCCCCTCTTTTACTGTTTTCAAACATTTTGGGGTGAAACACATGTGCCTACTTGTTACTTTCGTGATTTTCATGATTTTATATCATATACTTGCTATGTTCATTAGTACACATATTGTACATGATTTCATTATATTTTCCTATGTATATTCACTTAGCATGCTAGCACATTGATTTTCATAAATACTTTTGTTGCATAGGTTCACTCAGCATATGGACACATTGATTTTCATTGCATTTTTGTTGCATATGTTCACTCAGCATATGGACACATTGTTTTACATTTCTACTTTGTATGTTCATTTAGCATATTTAGTACATTATTTTCATAAAACATGCTTACACTTGGTATAACATTTGGTTTGTTTAACAAAACTAATACATTCATTAACACCGATCATGCCGCTCGGTAGTAGGTAGTGGTACCATAGGACTTGACAACTCCCGTTCCTGAAATCCTAGGTTTGTTTGGGTGGAAGGAATGACCGAATCCGAATTCATTTTTGGTAGACCTTTGACTTGTTCTAGGGTTTACCTTACAGTCGCAAGGCTTGGATGTAGGCGTTTAACATTACCGCATAGGTGTTTGTATCAGTAAAGCATGCATTTATTTTACAAAACATAACTTTTGATTTAAATTATGATTTATCAAATACATTGTTTTGTACATTTCTTTCTTATATGGTTGAGTAAATGCTTGTATTTAGTAAATTTTTTTATTCACTATACATTACATTTGGTTATACATGAACCTTTTTACATTGGTGGTTTGTTTGAGTAAGTGATTTAAATAACGAGACGTGTGTAATATGATAAAAGCATGGTGGATACGCCGCTGGTACTTCCTATATATAAGTGCTTTTATGATATTACATATCGTAGCATTATTTAAACCATTTCAACTTTTACATATTACATTTTACACAAATAACATATCTTTACAAAACATTGTTTTACAAACAACATATTTTATACAAACTCATTTTTACTTGGTTATTCATTTCATTATGCATTATTCTTTTATATCATCTGATTTCTTATCGATTTTCGTATGATTTCTAAAAGAAAAAAATTTAAGGTTCATGACTACTTTTGTCAAACATTTTCTTTAAACTTACAAGTCATGAATCCTGTTTTAATATAACCTATGCTGACGTACCTATTTTCACATGTGTTTTCAGGAGCTGATGCATAGGATTAATCAAGACACACTTAGGCGGACTTGGGCCTTAGTGATAATAAAAGATGCAAGACTAATTAATTATGTTATGTTTCTTTGTTTTTAAGATATTGTAACCTCTTTCAATTCAATAAAACAAAATTTCAATTACCATGTGTTGTGAAACAATAATTCTGTTACGACACTCCCCGACGTTTCCATCGCAATTTGTTGTTCTACGCGGTCGGGGTGTGACAGTTTTACGAAACTAAAACCTACAAACATAAAAATAAATAATATCTAACAATTATTTACAAAAATAAAATTAGGAAATATCGTAATTGCTGATGACGCAATTGGTTATACAAAAATAAAAACACACTTGATCTGATTTTGGCTCTCTAAGTTGAAGTTTATGCTTCATACCTGAGAGTAAATCGGGTCAAGAGCTTGCGGGGACCTTTTGTAAGTATTCCTTCATTCTTTTATCGCTTTTCGAGTCTGAAAGTCAAACTGCGTTTGACTTTCTGCATTGACCAGTTTATGGTCAATGCGAAGTTCATTAGAACTTCATAACGTGAGCGTAATCACGATGGTTATAGTCCCTAGTGACTATACCTACTGATTACCACGTTATCTAGGTGTAGTGACGAGTCGTAGTTTCGGCCAAAATGCGCATTCTTGCGTATTTTGTAACCAAACTACTTTTAGGTATCAAAACCGTTTGTTTTGATACCAAACCTGTTTTCTAACTTAACTAAACATGTTTCGACATGTTTAGCTCGTCACTTTTTAGATTAGTGCTTGTGTAGAGTCGTAAGTCAAGCAGACTAAACACCCGCTTAGACTTACGAACTAGACCCGTTTGGTCGATCTTTAGGATCCGACCAAACACATTAGGTGACCATAGTTGTATAGGGAATAACCTTCCGAGGTTATACCTTATGGTCACCTAGTTTAAGTAGTTGTATGATAGGTAGTTTATACGCCTTCGGTAAATTACCAAAATACCCTTTTCATGTGTAATTGGTAATTAAGCATATGTAACCTAAACTTTTGTTATTTAACTGATTATGTAACATAATTAAGTATGTTAGGGCATATAATACTTGTCATAGGACTAGTTAGGCGGTCTGAACGCGTTATACGCGAACGACGCGTTAAAGTAGCATAAGCTACCTAAACGGGTCGTAATGGTAGATATTTGTACTTATCTTTTTGCAAACTGAATGATTATCTATGATTTAAACTCTAATTTTTCAAAGATTATAAAATAAATGTTTGGAATAGTACTTATTTTGTTCACCGGACCGGTTGGTAGTATGATATAGCGCTATAGGATTTGACACCCCATTCCTGTTGTCATGGAATGTCTGAAACCAATTTGTTTCTCCATCCAAATAGGGATTGCCTTTGTGGTATCCCTATAGTCTCAAAGGTGTATTTTGATGCACTAGGTCTGAATAAATTCTTAAGTCACATTATTTTCGTATATTAAGTTATACTCCCAAAAGTATAGTTTGATATGCTCTCATATGTGATATTGTACAAAACCAACATGTATTTTGTTAATCATTAAAACATAGTTTGATATGTTCTTTTCAAAATCCAAAGCATAGTTTTAATATGTTATTTTCATAACCAAAGCATAGATTAATATGTTATTTATCAATCCAAAGTATACTTTTGATATACTACTGAAAATTTATTTACTTTAACAACTAAAGTGTATTTAATATACTATTTACTTAACGACTGGTTTTTGGTTAGTGTTTAGATAACAGGACGGGTGTAATGTGATGCAAACATGGTAGATACGCCGCTGGTACTTCTTATATATAAGTGTTTTCATCGCATTACATACCGTGGCGTTATTTAGTACACTTGGGTTAACGATTTTGGAACTGAAATATATTTTAATATATTACTTATTCGACTTTCTTAAAACCAAAGTATATTTTTATATATACTATGAATCTTTTTATCAAAATATTGTTTTTTTAAACAATATATTTTATACAAACTCATTTTACTTAATTATTTAATTTCCTATGTATTATTATTTTATATCATCCGATTTCTTATAAATTTTAGTATGATTTATAAAAGAAAACCTTTTACAAGGATAATGACTACTTTTATTAAAACTTTTTCTTTAAACTCATAAGTCATGAATCCTAATTACAATAAAACCTATGTATCTCACAGGCATTTTTATGCTGACGTACCTATTTTTACACATGTTTCAGGTGCTGCTTTGTGATGATTGATGATATATGCTACACATAGGATGGACTCATGCCTTAGCAACTTTAAAACTTGAAAGATAATAGTTGTACTTATTTGATCGTATTAAAACAATGAGTTCATTAATTCAATAAAACGAAATTAATTATTCCATGGTTGTGAAACAATGATTCTGTTACAACACTCCCCGACGTTTCCGCCACGTTTTTTTGTTTTACGTGGTCGGGGTGTGACAGAAAAGTTGGTATCAGAGCCAATGGTTATAGGTAATTTGGTTATTAGTAATGCTTTGACCTAGACTATAACCTTCCTAGGACCCTAACACAAGTTTTCTTGTGTTTAGTTTTAAAACAATACCGTCACTTATTCTTAGGTGACAACCACAATAAGAACACAAATTTCAATCCTGTTTTGAAAACTAATCATCTGTTCTAGGATGATTGATTGTAAGGTTTTGAACCCTCTAAGTTTTCAAAAACCCCGTCAAAGTTTGGTCTAAATAATGTGAACTCGTGCAAACTGGAATGGTGGGTGCCTGTACCCTGAGCTTTCTGTCTAAGGCTAGAGTGTTCGTACAAATCCGCAATATCGGACCAGTCATTCTTACCTGGGAACTCTTGGGGTGAGTGTCCACTTATAGGTGAGCATGTCTTCGCGATACATTATTTTTGACCCATTTACTTTAATTAATCGCTGTGTGTCGTGTGTTGCTTCGTAGTAACAAACAAATGACCACCATCTTTGCTTTCATCAAATTTTGTCTCATTTCCTTCTTTTCGTCTAATCCTTTCTATTGTTTTCCTTCCTGTTTTCCCTTTTAGAATGCCTCCTCGACGCGAAAATCCGTTCCCAAATGCCAAAATGGCACATATTATGGCACAGCATATGGCTGCTGTACTCCCAGATATTTTTGCTCAAATGAATCAAGCCATCAATAACCAGAATGCTCCATGCAATTTCAAAAGCTTCAATTCAGCTAACCCACTCAAGTTTAGTGGTTCTGAAGGAGCAACTGGGCTCCTACAGTGGTTCGAGGGCATTGAGAGTACGTTTCGTCACGTTCAATGTCCTGAAAATCGGAAAGTCGAGTTTTCCTCTAGTGTATTTCAGAAAAGGGCTCTTATGAGGGACCGTGGTGCTGAGGTTGCATTAGCATAGACTTGGGCTGAGCTTAGGGCTCTTATGATGAAGGAGTTTTGTCCTCGTCATGAATTGAGAGCTTTAGAAAGGGAATTCGATGACCTGAAGCAAGACAATGGTGAACATCGAGCCTATACTGACCGTTATGAAGAATTGAGCCTGTTATGTCCTGCTATGGTTACTCCTGTGGATAAGGCGATCGAGAAATATATTGATGGTCTTCCTGACCTAGTTCAGGATATTGTTACTGGCAGTAACCCTACTATTGTCAGACAAGCCATTGAACTATCTGCCACCCTAACTGAATCCCACATCAGGAAGGGTAAGCTTTTTCGAAAAGGCGACCCAAGACCATCTGACAAGGCTGCTCAAGCTGAGCCAAAGGAAAAACAGGCTGAGGTATCCAAGAAGAAGAAGCGCAAAGCCTCTCAAAATTGCGCCATAACTGCTCAAGACAAACAGGTTGCACCAAACCAGCCAGCACAACCTCGCAAAAGGCAAAACTATGTTGGTACCGCACCTTTGTGCAATAAATGCAACCGTCATCATCTGGAGCAAGAGCAATGCCACAAGTGTACCCACTGTGGGTGGTTGGGACATTTGATCAATGTTTGCCGTTATGCAAATCAAGCTGCTGCAAACCCTGCTGCTGTTCGAGCACGGTTCCCTCCGGGGTCATGTTATAACTGTGGTGACCTTACTCACTACAGAAACAATTGCCCAAGACTTGTTAACATACCTCCAGCGCGTGGACGAGTGTTTAACATCAATGAGGCAAACGTGAACAATGATGCAGCAGTGAACAATTAGTGTTCTGTTATTTCCTATGATTGTTATCTTTTGACATATAAAGACAAGTCAGTTGTTATATAAATAAAAATTCGTCGTTTTTATTTTTGCAAAACTGATACAATTGTGTGAATGTTTGATACAACCTTATGATGCCAACACAAGGACAAACTACTCGTGTGGTTCTGTCATTTTTATGATCACTTATGATCTCCCCAAGAATCTTAAATACTCGTTTCTTTTAAGAAACAAAGCCAAATTCCTCTTAAGATCTTTCTATCTCCATAGTTAGATTCTTGTGTTTAAAGTGCCAAATGAAATCCACGGATTGGATTTCGGGTATGCTTTAAATACCCGTATCCAAAGATAACAAATTAAAAATCAAGTTAATTAATTATGTGCTTATGTGTTTTCTTATATGTTTTGTGTTTATATGTGATCCATCCAAATCCTCATAGAATCTTCCATATCTCATACGAGAGATTCATAATAGGATATCCAAAGGTACTATCTTAAATCCTTAATGGACTTCAACATTGTAGTTAAGTCCCTTGGGTTATAAAGTACTATTCTATAAATTGGACCTCTTGAATGGTCTGGTTAAACAGATTGATTTTGAAAATCTGGTTAGGAATGTCATGAGATGATATAATTGAAAAGATCCCTTTAAAGTGGTCTATTTAAAAAGATTATACAACGGTCTAGTTAAGAAGATCATGTGTTGATCTAGTTAAAAAGCTCGTTCGTTGATCTAGTTAAAAAGACCCTTTGGTGGTCTAGTCAAGTTGCTTCATGTTGATTTTTTTCCCCTACGCATTATGAAATGAACTGTGCAGACTGTGCAAGGAATTACGTAATTATGGAGGCCTACATAATTATGGAATTTAGTGCACAGAAACCACATGAAGTTTTGTCGTGTGTTAAGACCTATAGTGACAAGAGTAATGATATGGGAGAAGTCTTGGACCTCGACCAATGTCATTTATTCTTACACTCCCCAATTCTGATTTCAAGCACACACAAGTTTCCAATGATAAGTGTTCACGGGAAACGTTCTCCTGTCTATAGTTTGAAACTCCATGTTTTGCTACTATAAGGACTTCACTTTGAGGGTTGACAATTTCGCTAAGAACCCTATCATTTCCCAGAGTTTTACTTAGGGTTCGAAGGATTCATTCAAAAGCGAAAACAACACAGTTATCCTCACAAGTTTCTCCTAAAAATTTAAATTTCGGTACGAAATTTCCTAAAGTAGGGGAGACTGTGACACCTGTGTCACTTCAACCATCAAAGAAATTCCAAACCAATGAAATATTGTATTTCATACTTGGGATTTGTAAAAATATGTGTATCGTTTACACATATCAACTCTTGTTCGATTTCAAGCTTTAAATCGCTTTCTGGAAGGTTATACGCGCCCTGATGCGTAAATATAACCAGTTTAATGCAACAAACACTCCGGAATAGTGAAATAGGCTTAACATACCTTAAATAACCTTCACATAACTTAGGAATAAGTTTTGGATGGTTTGGTGTGTTGAAATCAAGTTTGTTCGATCGTAGGGACTAATTGTGTCAAACTGCGAAACTATACCGATTCGTACTGTAACGAACATTCCAGAACTTGATCATAAGTTAAACATACCCTAAATATCCTTTACATAGCTTAGAAATAGGCTTTAAGGGGTTCGGTATGCTAAAATAAACTTTATTGATCAATAGGGACTAAAAGCGTCAAAAAGTGCATAAGTTTGCATTTTCGCGCATATCTTACGTTCTGAATATATACAGACATCCAAAAATTTATGTAAGCATTAAAATATTTCATTTTAGTGTTTGGCATAATAAAAATCCATTCGTCGCTTAATTTGGATCGTTTTTGCGTTCGTTACGACTTCCGTCGTAATTTACCGAACAACGCAACCGTACGACCAAACGAACCGACATCCGAGATATTTTTGAGCACATTTTAAGTTCCATATACTTTAACTTCATTTTAGATCTTTGAAATGGGGTTAACGGGGCTTCAGGGACTAAAACTGCCAATTTTGAAAGTTGCTGACCTGCAAGGTCCTTACGGTCCGTATGGACCTTTGCTTACGGTCCGTAAGCCATCCCCAGACCAGCAGAATGTGTTTCCAGCTATTTCAAGCTCATTCCAGCTCTTGCAAATGGTTTTTGATCAATCTATGGGCCAATTTTGATGGTTTTTGAGTGCCCCTTGTATTCAAATACCATGTGCCCACTTGTACGGATGAGATCAAAGCTCAATCTTCGAAAAACGATCTTAACATTTCAAGGATATCTATAAATACCCACCCTCATTTCACTCCCAAAGCACACTTGATCTGATTTTGGCTCTCTAAGTTGAAGTTTATGCTTCATACCTGAGAGTAAATCGGGTCAAGAGCTTGCGGGGACCTTTTGTAAGTATTCCTTCGTTCTTTTATCGCTTTTCGAGTCTGAAAGTCAAACTGCGTTTGACTTTCTGCATTGACCAGTTTATGGTCAATGCGAAGTTCATTTGAACTTCATAACGCGAGCGTAATCACGATGGTTATAGTCCCTAGTGACTATACCTACTGATTACCACGTTATCTAGGTGTAGTGACGAGTCGTAGTTTCGGCCAAAATGCGCATTCTTGCGTATTTTGTAACCAAACTACTTTTAGGTATCAAAACCGTTTGTTTTGATACCAAACCTGTTTTCTAACTTAACTAAACATGTTTCGACATGTTTAGCTCGTCACTTTTTAGATTAGTGCTTGTGTAGAGTCGTAAGTCAAGCGGACTAAACACCCGCTTAGACTTACGAACTAGACCCGTTTGGTCGATCTTTAGGATCCGACCAAACACATTAGGTGACCATAGTTGTATAGGGAAAAACCTTCCGAGGTTATACCTTATGGTCACCTAGTTTAAGTAGTTGTATGATAGGTAGTTTATACGCCTTAGGTAAATTACCAAAATACCCTTTTCATGTGTAATTGGTAATTAAGGATATGTAACCTAAACTTTTGTCATTTAATTGATTATGTAACATAATTAAGTATGTTAGGGCATATAATACTTGTCATAGGACTAGTTAGGCGGTCTGAACGCGTTATACGCGAACGATGCGTTAAAGTAGCATAAGCTACCTAAACGGGTCGTAATGGGTCATAAGTACTTAGGTTAGGTTCCCTTTTAGTATGTAGGCCTTGTTAAACCATATCATATGAGTTCCCACACTCATTTGGTTTATGAGACCTCATCCTATCCAATCTTCCGAATTAGGTCCGGTTTATTTATGTAGTTACCTATATTAGGTACCGTTTGATTTTCGGGACTCCTCTAGCTTGCTTTGTAGTTGTTCAAGACTCCTAAGCACTCTCATGTGAGTACATAGTCCCCTCTTTTACTGTTTTCAACTGTTTTGGGGTGAAGCATGTGTACCTATCTGTTATTTTCATGTTTTCCAAAAGTATAATTGATTATACATATTTGTACTTATCTTTTTGCAAACTGAATGATTATCTATGATTTAAACTCTAATTTTTCAAAGATTATAAAATAAATGTTTGGAATAGTACTTATTTTGTTCACCGGACCGGTTGGTAGTATGATATAGCGCTATAGGATTTGACACCCCATTCCTGTTGTCATGGAATGTCTGAAACCAATTTGTTTCTCCATCCAAATAGGGATTGCCTTTGTGGTATCCCTATAGTCTCAAAGGTGTATTTTGATGCACTAGGTCTGAATAACTTCTTAAGTCACATTATTTTCGTATATTAAGTTATACTCCCAAATGTATAGTTTGATATGCTCTCATATGTGATATTGTACAAAACCAACATGTATTTTGTTAATCATTAAAACATAGTTTGATATGTTCTTTTCAAAATCCAAAGCATAGTTTTAATATGTTATTTTCATAACCAAAGCATAGATTAATATGTTATTTATCAATCAAAAGTATACTTTTGATATACTACTGAAAATTTATTTACTTTAACAACTAAAGTGTATTTAATATACTATTTACTTAACGACTGGTTTTTGGTTAGTGTTTAGATAAAAGGACGGGTGTAATGTGATGCAAACATGGTAGATACGCCGCTGGTACTTCTTATATATAAGTGTTTTCATCGCATTACATACTGTGGCGTTATTTAGTACACTTGGGTTAACGATTTTGGAACTGAAATATATTTTAATATATTACTTATTCGACTTTCTTAAAACCAAAGTATATTTTTATATATACTATGAATCTTTTTATCAAAATATTGTTTTTTTAAACAATATATTTTATACAAACTCATTTTACTTAATTATTTAATTTCCTATGTATTATTATTTTATATCATCCGATTTCTTATAAATTTTAGTATGATTTATAAAAGAAAACCTTTTACAAGGATAATGACTACTTTTATTAAAACTTTTTCTTTAAACTCATAAGTCATGAATCCTAATTACAATAAAACCTATGTATCTCACAGGCATTTTTATGCTGACGTACCTATTTTTACACATGTTTCAGGTGCTGCTTTGTGATGATTGATGATATATGCTACACATAGGATGGACTCGTGCCTTAGCAACTTTAAAACTTGAAAGATAATAGTTGTACTTATTTGATCGTATTAAAACAATGAGTTCATTAATTCAATAAAACGAAATTAATTATTCCATGGTTGTGAAACAATGATTCTGTTACAACACTCCCGACGTTTCCGCCACGTTTTGTTGTTTTACGTGGTCGGGGTGTGACAATAATTACAACTCTTCACGCTTAGATCCACTTTTAGTTTAGCAATATCTTTTCTTTGAGTTTTGATTTTTTCTTTATAAAGCCTTTCATTTTTTGTTAAAAAAGAATTATGTCTTTTTATATCGTTGTAATCTTGGATCAGCTCAGAGTTGTGTAAACGGTATGCCTCAACTCTACCTCTACATTCAGGAGTACAGAAAACAGAACTTACCTCTTCTGCAGTGAGTCCATGAACTTGAGCTGACAGAATCTGAGTCATGAAAGTGAAGTTGTCTGTAGATGTCTGATCCTCAGGTGCTGAAGTCATGAATGCGATGTTGTCTGAGGGGGTCTGATTCTCTGGAGCTGAAAGACTCAGCTGTTGGAACTCTGTGTTCTAATCAAATGCTGCATCAGGTTGAACCACCAAAGCTAGCTGTGAGTACTTCCACTAGCAGTAGTAGTGGTATTTATCATAGTGATTGCTCTCTCAGTGTTCCTTGTGGTAGGTGGAGCAGGTTGAGCTGGAGTTTGATTCCTGTTGACTGAAGGCTTGGTGCAGTTCCTTGACAAATGTCCTGGTTCATGACAATTGTAGTAGCGAATCTTAGACTTGTCAATTGGTAGCCTGTTTGGTCCTGAAAAAGTGAGATCTTGCCATGCGTTTCTTCCTGTTTTTCTCACGAAATGTTTTGCCCTAAACGCCACCATTGCCATCTGCCATGTGATATCCATTTCTTCCACATCCTCTAGATGCATTTGATCTAAGTCATCCATATAGAATTTTGGAGGATCTAGTTTACCTGCAACAAAAGCATTTAGACAATTTATAACAGAGGCAGTGATGTCAAGATTCTCCTTGGACTGTTGAGAGAAGAAAGCAATCATCTTATTCTTAACAGCGGGATTTGTTGAACTAGCAGCAGTTGTAGATGATGTGATAGACGGCGCTGGAGTGCCAGAGTAGTGAACATTCGTAGGTGTAGGAGCAACCTTAGAAGATGTCGAACTACTGAACATTTGAAACCCAGCTTGTGTCATGAGAGCGGCATTGTTGTTTGAAGCAGAAGGTGTTGCGGTGAATCCAATAGCTAGCTAAAGGGTGGTCCATAGGACAAACCTTAAGTGTGTTAAAATACAAGTTAATTCCCCATTTAATCATGTAATTGCCTTGAATTAGATAACTACAGTTGCTTATGTTTCAGGTGCGTTTGGAGCTTAAAACGAGGGAAAACGCTGCTTTGGATGGAATGGAGTGGAACGGGACTCACTAGGATTGGAAAGAAGAACAAAGGAGAAGACTCAGGGGTCCACCGTAAATTACGGGGGCTACCGTAATTTACGGTAGCCCCTGAATGTTCCAATTCCCAGCGTAAACCAGTAGTTCTCCACCGTAACAATATGAAGGCGACCGTAAATTACGGTACCTACCGTAATTTACGGTAGGCTCTGACGCAAAATGTGTAACTGCCCCTTTTAATACCGTTTTCAAGTTCCTTTTCACCTATCTCATCATTGGGGACGTTTCTCTGAAGTTCTAGGGCGAATTTTAGCTTTGGCAAGTGATTGTGAACAATTCTAAACATTTCGGTTTGTATTTTGATTCGTATGAACTTTGATTTTGTTGGAAGGATGATTCACCAAACAATGTCCGGCTAAACTTTCGGTGATCATCTTAGGGGAAGGTTTCTTTATGACTTTTGTGTGTTGAATCTTATTTCTAGAATAATGAACTTGGTTTATTTGCTATGTTTATTATGGTGCATGGTTGTTTGATTGTACTTTGTTAATTGATGTTTTGATCTTAGTCTAAACCGTACGTTCTTGGTGTCGTTGACAATTGAGATATCACGGGAAGGGTTAGGGTTGGATATTGGTTAATTGGTCATCAGGTAACAACCTCGCATTTATCTAATCCGAGTACTTAGTTCCCTTTTATCACAACAAACATTCATGCATGAGTTATGTCTATGTAACTCTTTCTAGTTGGATTTAGGCACAATTGTTAATGGAAACCAGAACCTAAGATGGTCATTTTCTCCTAATCTGTTAAACAACCAATTTTGATTTGAAATTAGTTAGTAATTTAGCTCTTAAAACCAAACAATCCAAACTCTTGAATTTTAATTTCTGCAAATTAGGTTAATTGTAGTTAATTCACTATAGAATCAACACACTTTCCATAAACTCCCTGTGTTCGATACCCATTTGCTGCTATCTATTAGTTGTAATTTGGATTAAATTTGCGTGTGACTATGACAACACGTCAAATTTTGGCGCCGTTGTCGGGGAGTAGTGCGCAACATGTGTTAATTTAGTAGTTTTGTTTGTTATTTTCGGGTTTACGCTGGTTGTGTTTAGTGTGCAGGTACTTCAGGTGTATGCATACTAGGGACTCTCACAGGTCATCACCACTATCGTTTGATCTGGAAATTGAAAGAACTTTGAGGCAAAACAGAGTTTTATTACGAGAAAACAAGATCATTGGTTCACCCACTTCACCCATTACACCTAGAAACTTCATGGCTGATTCACAAGTTCCACCCACTACGGGTCAACCAACTTCATCATTCATTCCTACATTAACACAACCTTCACCAAATACCACCATTCCAAACTCCACTACCTATCTTACTCCACCACATGATGTTACACCAACCAACACTACACCACCTATTACTACCCAAGTTGAACCTACCCTTACTTTTAGCCCGGCCACAACAATTCCACCACTTACACATTTTTTCCAGCTTCGGGTCAATCATCCTCTACCTACCCAATACCACCTAGTTCAACGGTAATTCATACTACTTCTACATACCGACCATAACCGAACCAACCGGGTTTTCAATATTCATCTTTTCCATTTGTGCAATCTTCGGGCATAGGATGAGATGGTTATGATGATGGGTATGAAGAAGACTTTAGAGGATACGAAGAAGAAGGATTTTACTATGGGGGTGATGGAGGTAATTTGGGACCTCAGGGAGGAGCGCGTCAACAAAGTCAACCGTTACAACAAATTCAAGACATGGGTAGGCAGCCGGTTGGGGTACAACATATTCGGCCACAAGGGCCATAATTGCAACGTCCTACGCCTTTACAACAAGTTCGTCCACAAAATACACAACCTCAATTCCAAAGGCCAATTCAACAACCACCAATGCAACAATACCAATTTCAGCCACCAATTGCACCTCAAGGGCCAATGCAAGGGCAAATGGGTCAACCAAGAGCACCATTGGGTGCTCCACTAAGACATCACCGGGAGGTAGTGCGGGGAATTGAAGCTCATTTCCGACCCCTTATCACTAACAATCCTTCTCCGGTAGTGATTCCTCATCACCCGGATGGAAGGACTTTTGAAGTTAGAACAACCGCACTCCAAAGTTTGCCAAAGTTTAAGGGGTTAGCAACGGAAGAACCTTACTTTCATTTGGAGACATATGAACTCCATTTGCAACACTATTGGAGGTCAAGGCTTTTTGTCGGACGATGTCAAGTTGGTTCTCTTCCAATTCTCATTGGAAGATAAACCAAAAAAGATGGTTTCATACTTTGTCGTCCGCGTCGATTTATACATGGGTCGACATGCAACAAATTTTCTTGGAAGAGTTCTACATTTCTCAAAAGACAAATGATGCAAGGAGAAGTTTGAGGAGCTTTCAACAACAACCAGGGGAGATGTTTTATGAAGCTTTCGAAAGGTTCAACATGATGTTGAAAAATTACCCTCATCATGGTTTACAACTTTGGGAGTTGTTGAATGCATTTCACGAGGGTTTGAGTTTGGAGGATGTTCGTGATTTAATGTCAATCACTAACGGTACTTTTGGTACCAACTTTGAGCATGATGATTGGGCATTTTTAGAGCAAATGGCGGTTACTTCAAAGAGGAAGGCTCAATCTTCAAGACGGGCAAGGCATGTGATAGCAAGCCCACAAGTTCATGGGGTTGAGAATGGAGGTGTGCAAACCACGAATCAAGTTTATAATGTGTGCACTAATTGTAATGAGATAGGTCACACGGCTGAAGTATGTTTGGTAGGAGTGGTTGAGGAGCAAGTGGAAGAGGTGAATGCTATTCAAGGGGGTGGTCGAAACTTTAACATGAATTCGAACACATACCACCCCGGGTTAAGGAATCATCCTAACTTCTGTTACGGGAACCCGGCGAATCAAGCTAACCCAAATTTCCAAGGAGCTCAAGGTAATTTTGCACCTCGTCAATAATACAATCAAGGTAATTATCGGGGTGGAAACAGTTTTGGCTACCAAGGGCAATTTCAACAATCGGGTTAAGGTGGTTCTTCAGGTCAAACTTCATCAAGTGGGAATGAGGTTATGGATATGCTTCGGGCAATGCAACAAGACCATGCAAAAAAGGAATCAACTTGATGAAGTCCGGATGCAAAAAGATGAGGTTCGTGACAAAAGCATTCAAACACTAACAACTCAAATGGGTCAATTAGCAACCGAAGTGGCGGAGTTGAAGAAAAGCAAGGGTCAACTTCCTAGCGACACTAAGGTAAATCCTTCCCATAGCTCGTCACGTAATGTTAATATCAACCATGTTAGTGTTTTAAGAAGTGGCAAGGAATTTAAAGCGAATTTGTCACCGGGTTTGGTTGATGGGGTGGTTGAAGATATCACGGGTAATGAAAGTGAAGAAGATGAAGTTTCACCTTTTGTGTCTAAAGAGTCAAATGTTGAAAAACCGGGGTTGGGTGAAAGTCAAAAAGATAAAAAAGATGAAGGGGAGCCGAGTCAAGTCCCATTTCCATCGGCTCTACTTGACCCGGGTAAGAAAAAAATTATTTCAACAAGGGGTCCCCAAAAAGAGGAGTTGTGGGACATTTTTAAACAAGTAAAAGTCAATCTCCCGTTACTTAATGCAATAAAGCAAGTGCCCGCTTACACTAAATTTTTAAAAGAATTGTGCACATAAAAAAGGCAACAAAAGAAAAAGATGCCTAAGCGGGTAGACTTAATCGGGCAAGTGAGTGCGGTGTTGAATGGGGAGCTTCCTCCTAAGCTCCAAGATCCGGGCACGCCATTAATAAATATTCAAGTTGGTAATTTTCAAGGGTAGAGACAACGGTTGTGTTAGCCGATTTGTCTCATAAGCTACCTCGGGGGATGGTTCAATATGTTATGGTGAAAATCAATGAGTTTTATTACCCGGTTGACTTTTTAGTCTTAGACTACTCATCCGCGGACCCAAAACAACAACAAAATGTTATTTTGGGTCGGCCATTTTTTAGCACCGCACATGCTGTGATTGATTGTCGGTTTGGTACGGTCGACATGACTTTCGGAAATCAAAAAATGAGATTAAATGTGTTTACTAACAATTCTAACTCTATTGGTGTTGATGAGTGTTTTATGGCAGATTTAGTCGACGGATGCAACCCACATGAGTATGAAGAGGATAGTATGGATATGTGTGTTTGTGATTTTTCTGAACAGGTACATGCTTGTGCACTAAGGGTTGAAGAGGAGAAGCAAGATGCTATGGCATTGAAAGAGGGTCGACCGCCATGGACCCATCAATTTGAAAGCTTGCCAGTGGAAATAAATTCGGGTACCAAACCATCTTTGGAGGAACCACCTAAATTGGAGTTAAAAGACTTGCCAAGCCATCTGAAGTACGCATTCTTAGGGGATAATGACACTCTACCGGTCATTATTGCCTCTAATTTGGAGATGGCACAAGAGCAAGCTTTGTTGGAAGTTTTGAAGGCGAATAAAGGGGCCATTGGGTGGACAGTTGCGGATTTGAAAGGAATTAGTCCATCAATCGTTATGCACAAAATCATCACCACCGAAGATGCAAAACCGACAAGAGAGGCACAAAGAAGATTGAACCCGAATCTACGGGAAGTGGTAAAAAAGGAGGTAATCAAGTAGTTAGACGTGGGAATTATCTATCCTATTTCGGATAGTGCCTAAGAAGGCCGGCATTCAAGTAATCAAAGATGAAAATGGTGAACAAATAGCCACCCGACCGGTCACCGGGTGGCGTGTTTGTATTGATTACCGCAAATTGAATGCCGCCACTTCCAAGGACCATTTCCCACTACCTTTCATTGACCAAATCATTGAAAAATTATCGGGTCAAAAATATTACTGCTTTTTGGACGGGTACTCGGGTTATAAGCAAATTGCCATACACCCGGATGAACAACACAAGACCACCTTCACTTGTCTATATGGCACTTTTTCCTTTAGGCGAATGCCATTTGGCTTGTGTAACGCACCGGCAACTTTTCAACGATGTATGATGAGTATTTTCTCGGACATGGTTGGAGAGTCGCTTGAAGTATTTATGGATGACTTTTCAATTTTTGGCACTAGTTTTGAATCTTGTCTCGACGAATTACAAAAAAGTTTTAAAAAGATGTGTCGAGAAAAATTTGGTGCTTAGTTGGGAGAAAAGTAGTTTCATGGTGCAAGAGGGTATTGTGTTAGGCCACGTGATTTTGGAGAGGGGTATGGAGGTGGATAAGGCGAAAATAAGGGTAATATCATCTTTGCCTCCACCTAAAAATGTGAAAGGGGTAAGGTCATTTTTGGGACACACGGGTTTTATAGACGTTTCATTAATGGTTTTAGTGTTATTACTAAACCTTTGTGCAATTTGTTATTAAAAGATGTTCCCTTTGACTTTACTAATGAGTGTTTGCAAGCTTTTAATATTTTGAAGGAACACTTGATAAAAGCTCCCATCTTGCAACCACCGGATTGGTCGAAGCCATTTGAAATCATGTGTGACGCAAGCGACACTACAATTGGTGCAGTTTTGGGTCAAAGAATTGATAAAAAGCCGGTGGTGATTTACTATGTAAGCAAGACATTGTCTGAGGCGCAACTGAATTACACCACAACCGAAAATGAGTTATTAGCGGTGGTGTATACCTTGGACAAGTTCCGGTCTTACATATGGGGAAGCAAGGTGGTTGTGTACTCGGACCATAGTGCGGTCCGGTATTTGATGGAGAAAAAGGATGCAAAGCCCCGTTTGATCCGTTGGGTGTTGTTGTTGCAAGAATTTGATTTAGAAATTCGGGATAAAAAAGGAAGTGAAAATGTAGTGGCGGATCACTTGTCTCGAATTCCGGTTGAAGGGGTTGATGATTTGAGCTAGATAAACGAACGGTTTCCCGATGAGCAATTGTTGGCCGTGTCTACTTTCGTTGCACCGTGGTATGCTCACTATGTTAATTACCTAGCCACGGGTGCAATCCCAAGTCATTGGACCAAGAAAAGAAGGCAACAATTCATGGTCCAAGTGAAGCAATACATTTGGGATGAGCCAGACCTTTTCAAGATTGGGCCTGGTCAAGTCATTAGGAGGTGTGTGCCCGAGACGGAAGTGTTGGAGATATTGACACATGCTCATTCATCCGCTTGTGGAGGTCATTTTAGTGGCCATAAAACGGGCTACCGGGTTCTTTCATGTGGGTTTTATTGGCCCACGATTTTTAAAGATGCATGCGAATTTGCACGGAATTGTGTTAATTGTCAAAGAATGGGAAGTATTTCAAAGAGGGACGAGATGCCTTTGCAGCCGATCTTAGTGGTTGAAATATTCGATGTGTGGGGCATTGACTTTATGGGTCCTTTTCCAAGTTCAAATGGGTTCTTGTACATCTTAGTAGCGGTGGAGTACGTCTCGAAGTGGATGAAGCTATTCCTACAAGAACAAATGATCATTCGGTTGTGTACAAATTCATTCAATCCAATATCTTCGCTCGCTTCGGTATTCCAAGGGTGATTATTAGTGATGGTGGGTCGCATTTCAAGAACTTTAATTTCGTGAAACTGTTGAAGCGGTATAATGTGAATCACTGGATCGCTACACCGTACCATCCGCAAACTAGTGGACAAGTCAAAGTGTCCAACCGTCAAATTAAAGAAATCCTCATGAAGACGGTTTGAATGGATAGAAAGGATTGGTCAAGCAAACTAGACGATGCATTGTGGGCATACCGGACGGCCTACAAAACTCCAATTGGTACAACTCCCTACCGGATGGTGTATGGGAAGGGGTGTCATTTACCAATGGAGTTAGCTCATCGGGCGCATTGGGCAATCAAAACGGTAAATGCGGATTCTGATGAAGTGGGAAAGATGCGGAAGTTGCAACTAAGTGAGATAGAAGAAATTCGAGACGAAGCTTACGAGTATGCATCGGCATACAAGGATAATGTGATATCTGTGTCACTTCAATCATCAAAAAAATACCAAATCAATGAAATATTGTGTTTCATACTTGGGTTTTGTATAAATATGTGTATCAATTTCACATATCAATTCTTGTTCAATTTTAAGCTTTAAATCGCTTTCTGGAAGGTTATACGCGAACTGATGCGTGAATGTAATCAGTAATGCAACAAACACTCCGGAACAGTGACATAGGCTTAACATACCTTAAATAACCTTTACATAACTTAGAAATAAGTTTTGGAGGGTTTGGTGTGTCGAAATCAAGTTTATTCGATCGTAGGGACTAATTGCGTCAAACTACAAAAGTCTGCTGATTCGTATGGTATCGAACATTCCATAACTTGACCATAAGTTAAACATGCCCTAAATATCCTTTACATAGCTTAGAAATAGGCTTTGAGGTGTTTGGTGCGCAAAAATAAACTTTTGGGTCAAACAGGGACTAAAAGCGTCAAAAAGTGCACAAGTTTGCATTTTCGCGCATATCTTACGTTCTGAATATATCCGGACATCCAAAAATTTATGTAATAATTAAAATATTTTATTTTAGTGATTGTCATGATAAAATAACATTCGTCGCGCAATTTGGATCGTTTTTGCGTCCGTTACGACTTCTGTCGTAATTAACCGAATAACGCAACCGTACAACCAAACGAACCGACATCCGAGATGTTTTTAAGCATATTTTAAGTTCCCTATACTTTAACTTCATTTAAGAGCCTTGAAATGGGGTTAACGGGGCTTAAACGTGCCAAAAACGCATCAAAAACCAAGTTTCTTGGCTGCAGGGACCAATTTTGACAATCTGCCAAACATTGGCTCAGGAGGGGCGCGTAAGATGAAGCCCATTTCTTACGCGGGGCGTGAGAGACCCCCACATCATCAAAAATCATTTTCCAGCAAAACCCAGCTGTTCCTTTGTTTTGCACATGGTTTCTTTCACTCTATGGGCTAGATTTTGATGGTTTTTAGTGTCCCCTTGTATTATAAAACCATGTGCCTAAGTGTAAGGCTAAGATCGAAGCACGAATTACAAGGAACGATCCTAACGGTTGTGAGATTTCTATAAATACCCAACTTGGTTTCATTCTTTCCTCACACATCTAATTCAATTGCTCTAAGTTGGGGTTTAGCACTTCATACCTGAGCAACTTGAATCAAGATCTTCCTAGCTTGGACCCTTTGTAAGTTTCTTTCGTGCTTTTATCATTTTCAAGCGTAAAAGTCAAACAGTGTTTGACTTTCTGCTTTGACCAGTCTTTGGTCAACACAAAGTTCATTTGAACTTTGCAAAGTGAGCGTAATCACGATGGCTATAGTCCATTGTGACTATACCTACTGATTACCACGTTGATTAAGTGTAGTGACGAGTCATAGTTTCGGTCAAAATGCGTATTTATGCGTATTTTGCAACCAAACTATTCTTGGGTATCAAAACCGTTTGTTCTAATATCAAACTTGTTTTCAAACTTCGTTAAACATGTTTTAGCATGTTTAACTCGTCACTTTAGGTTTAGTGCTTATTTAGGGTCGTAAGATAAGCGGTCTAAACAACCGCTTAGACTTTCGAACCCGAACCGTTTGGTCGATCATTAGGATCCGACCAAGCATGTTTAGTGACCATAGATGTATAGGGAATAACCTTCCGAGGTTATACCGTATGGTCACTTAGGTTTAATTAGTTGTATGATAGGTAGTTTATATGCCTTAGGTAAATGACCAAAATGCCCTTTTCATGCATAATTGAATTTTAAGCATATGTAACCTAAACTTTTGTCACATAACTAATTATGCAACATATTTAAACATGTTAAGGCACATAATACTTGTCATAGGACTATTTAGGCGTCTCGAATACGCTTTGTGCGAACGGCGCGTTAAAGTAGCGTGAGCTACCTTAATGGGTCGTAGCGGGTCGAAAGCACTTAGGATAGGTTTCGATTTAGAATGTAGGCTTTGTTAAACCATATTGCATGAGTTCCTATACTCATTTGGTTTACGAAACCTCATTCTATCCGATCTTCCGATTTAGGTCCAGTTTATTGACATAGTTACCTATATTAGGTGCTGTTTGATTTCCGTGATCCCTCTAGCTTTGCTTGGTTGTTATTCAAGACTTCTAAACATTCTCAAGTGAGTACATAGTCCCCTCTTTTACTGTTTTCAACTGTTTTGGGGTGAAACACATGTGCCTACTTGTTACTTTTGTGCTTTTCATGCTTTTATATCATATACTTGCTATGTTCATTAGTACGCATATAGTACATGATAAGTCGGATGATCACGGGGTTGCTTAAATTGTTCAAGGCTATTACACCGGAAGATAAGGGGGCAGCGAAGAGGCACAATCCGTTTGACATTCGAAGAATGGGAGTTGGATGGACTTATTATGAGTCGGAGCGATATTATAAGTTAAAATCGAAAGGTCAAAGGTGGCGTGCTTTAAAGGTTGATGCGAGGGCGTTATTACCGGGCGAGGAGGATGAGCCAGAAAGTGAGGATGAGCCCCTGAGTGGGGATGAAGACTACGCCGATGAACCGCATGGTGAGCACATGAATGTGGACCAAGGGGGTCCAAGTCGGGGTCATGAATATGGTGGAGGTTTCTTTGATTACGCGGAGCGCTCTTATGAGCCAAATTGCGCATATGAAGGAACCATGCAAGAAATCATTGAAAATCAACGTCCACCAGCATCGGTATTCGATACATGGTTGGGGTCCGAGCGCATGTTCTTTGATCATCAAACATGGATGGGGGCGAGTATGGAGCAGGCATTGAAGCGTAACTTTTACCGACAGGAGTCATGGAACCGCACATATGCTTATCCCTTTGAGCAAGAGATGACCAATAGGTACAACGATGATCAAGCGCGGCGTATGAACGCGGATTGGCATGCGGGGCGGCCGGTGGTTGTGGATCCACCTCCGGTGGATTATGCGTCGCTACCAACTTATGATGGTAGTATTTCGTATCTGACACCGCCGCTACATCATTCGCAATGGGTGGACCCCCGTCAAGATCAACAACATGGAGCCTCACAACAAGGAGGAAGTGGGAGTGGTAGCGGCTCATTCGCTTTTGGAGAATGGTCGAAGATGATGACTTCCATCTTCGGGCCTCCTCAGCCTCGTTACTACTAGCCAGGTTGTGCTCTTTCTTGTATTTTTGTGAATATGTGTTTTTTATGTTCATGGTTGGGAGGATGGGTGGTGTGTTGGTTTTTGATATTATGTGTTGGGTTGTGCTAGTTGGCGATGTTAATGTGTTTTCAGAAAATATATATATATATAAAATATAAAATGAAAAAGAGCAAAAAGAAATTTGGGGTTTGAGATTTTAAGCTTTTGTTGATGTTGAATGGTTTTAGCGATCAATTCCTTCCAAAACCATACATTGGGGTCAACGTATCCCAAGTGTGGATGGGGGGGAAATTTTGATGGTTTTAAATTTTTTTTTTAATTCAAGCGAAACATTGTTGGAATTTGAACACTTTGTACTAACCCGAGTGACACACCGACAACCCTTAATTACCTTTTTTCTTGGTGAGAGTTGAAGCCACATATGTAAATAAATAATGCTTATCTTTGATGAGAGTGGCAACGGGTGGGGGTGCATTAGAACTTGTGCTTGAATTCGGTTCGAGGCCTTAGTTAAACATGAATGTAGAAAGGATAAGGGCATTTAGGTAGCCTCGTCATAGTGTGTGCGAGTGTGGGATTTGGGGGTTTGGACATTTAGTTGCCCATTTTGAGCTTAAAGCCAATCATTTGTTAACCCTTACCTAGTTCCCCAAAAATTTACCCGAACTAACCCGGTCTTGTAGTGTTAGTAGTTTATTATATTTGTGTTTAGTTATGTTTATAAAAAAAAGTGAAAAAGCAAGGAAAAAATGAAAAATGATGATGCATAAGTTAGTTGTATATAGTTGTTTTGTTTTGTTGTTTTGTGTGTAATAAAAGACCTGGTTAACTCATTCGCTACTACGTATATATTTCCATTTCCTACCCGTATGCCTAGCCACGTTACAACCTTTAAGTCCCTTTGATTTGCATTCATGTTTTGACACTTGTTAGGTGGAGGACCGATTTAGGTACAAGCATATAGTTGTGCAATCACCCGTTTGCCTTTTGTGTGTCTAGCTTATCTTTACTAGTGCTTACTTGTCGCCGAGAGGAGAGATATAGTGAGGGGTGTTGTAACACCCCAACCCGGAAGGGCTGACGTGTCACAATAACAGTGATATCATAAACAAAAGTCATAATTCCATTTATTTATTTGACAAGGATACAACCATTTAACAACGAAACTTAAGATTTATATACAAGCAGACACAATCAATTTTATTAACTAACATCTTCAGATTTATTCCTAAGCTTTATTCTTCTCTCTTTCCCCCGCCCAAGATAACCTGCTGACCTGAAAATACAAAATTTATACGGAATGAGCCGAATGCTCAGTACGGAATTATAGGCTCAAAGAATAAATAACGCTTTATGCAAAACTTATACAATGCAAGAACATAATTTCATAATCATATCTTACGGATGTACCCATGAGCAAACTGAAAACGTGATAATACACAGGTAGCTACTCCTGCATACTTATCACACGAAATGGCGAGTTGGCATACCCTCTATCCATTTCCTGAAACTGAAATCCTAGGATCGATCCATACGCCTCCTAGTAGCTTTGTACCACACTTGTACCTAGGGACGCTGTGAACTAATCTCTCCGTCACAGATGGAGCACATGCTGTTGATGCCGCAACAACATGCTCGTGGGACACTCCACGAGAAGCGATACTCAGGGTAACAGAGTACAAATGGTCTTATTCACATAACTTATAAAACTTATTTTCAGAACAGAACAGAACTTATTTTCATAACAGAACAGAACTTATTTTCATAACAAAACAGAACTTATATTGGAACATGCGATAATGATTACAACTAACATAATACTATCGCATGACATGAAAGCTTAAATCAAATGATTAGAATAGAATTCGAACGGACTGTCAAATGAATCGATACTCAAAGACGTGAGGAGTATTTTAAAATATATATAGTAATTTAGTGGTTTATAACAATTTGAATATGAAGCAATAAGGAGTGGGGTAGGATCCGTACCTTAATAATTCCAAATTGATGCTACCTTGTGATAATAATTCAGATTTATACGGGCAGAGTTTAGACTATAGATTAGTCTTTTAACCTAATTTAAATAACATGCATACAAACTAGGTTAGTAACTTAATACAGCCTTTACGATAACTCACGATATCAAATTTTCACAATGAATGTCAAAATGCAATACTTTGTCCATCGAATGAACGATGATCCGTTGAATTAACAACGAATGACAAGGTATAATACTTTACCCATCGAATTAACGACAATCCGTCAAATTAATGACGAACGATAAAGTATAATACTTTACCTATCGAATTAACGACAATCCGTCAAATTAATGACGAACGATAAAGTATAACCCTAATATGGGCAGCACTAAAACATCAATTGGATATATTGATTGATCGGACAATGAATCGTAATAGCGATCGAGTTATTACCCTGTTCTGCAGCACCCCGCTACTCTTAATTTGTGTTTAGTGTGTGTTAGGAGAGTAATCAGACAATAACTCGACGAAATTTTGGAGTTTCTTCGTCGAAAGAATGCCCAGAAACCTGTCCCAAAGCCTGCTATTTATACACGAATTTGACTTAGCTTACGGACCGTAAGCTTACCAACGTTACGGTCCGTAAGGCACCATACGGACCGTAAGCTTGGTAGTGTTGCGGTCCGTAAGGCTTCATAATAGGCTATAGGGTAGCCACGTTCGGTACTAGCTCAGCTGACTCAACAATTTCGAAATTTCATTAGGTGACAACGAGAATTTGAAGATAATTATCAACTAGAGTTTACCCCCCCCCCCTGAGTTTTAGGGGCCCTAATCCTGATTCTGAAAATTCTGAAATTTTTAGGGTTTGTACGGAATTACTTGGGTGTCTTAATTAGGGTTTCCTATGGGTTAATTTAATAAAATAATTAGGTCTTTCAATATTATTAGTTTATTTTGATTTTAAATTTTCGGTTATTACAACTATTACCCCCTTAAAAGAAATTTCGTCCTCGAAATTTTGCATCTAAGAATATATAAATAACGGAAACGAAACTTTTATAGCAGAGTTACTAACTTATATAACCAGAATCTCCTAAACACACATGTGTATCTGAAATTCATAATTAAGGTCATGACTATATTTGTCAATTACCTTACATATGTGCCCTAATGGTCCTCTCTATAACGCATCTTAATAAAATATCTTAACGTACGATAAGTCAATAGAGACTTACAGATACTTAGAGTGACTATTAGTACTGATATTTCCTACATAGATATACTTAATCATAGCTAAGATATATTCACATAAGGTAAAACATGAATGACCGTAAACAGAAACGAATAAACATATATCAAAGAGCAAGATTTACCGTTACTTGACTAAAATTCTATTGCGAGAATAGATTAGGGTATAGAGAACGAATTGATTCTTCAGATTCCCATGTTGCTTCATGTTCAGAGTGATTTTTCCAGAGAATTTTAACAAACGGAATTATTTTCCTACGCAGAACCTTTTCTTGTCGATCTAAGATGGCTTCTGGTTCCTCTTCGTAGGACAAATCTTCGTGAATTGTAATTAACGGATAACTAATGACATGGAGTGGATGATAATTATATCCTCTTAACGATGAGATATGAAAAACGTTATGAACGTGAGAGAGCTGAGGAGGTAAAGCTAATCGATATGACACTTCTCCAACTCTTTCAAGGATTTCAAACGGACCGATGAAACGAGGGCTAAGCTTCCCTTTAATTCCGAATCTACGAACACCACGCCAAGGTGATACCTTTAAGAAAACGTGGTCGCCAATTTTAAATTCAAGTGGTCGTCTATCTTGATCTGCATAGCTCTTTTGTCTGCTCTGAGCTTCTTTCAGTTTTTCTCGTGCCAAAGTGACTTTTTCATTTGTAATCTGAACTAGTTCTGGCCCTTCAATAATCTTTTCTCCAACTTCATCCCAGCATATCGGTGCTCGACATTTCCGACCGTACAAAAGTTCAAAAGGTGCCATGCCAATACTTGCTTGCCAACTATTGTTGTAAGCGAACTCAACAATGTCACACCCCGACCGCGTAAAACAACAAATCGCGGCGGAAACATCGGGGCGTGTTGCAACAGAATTAATGTTTCACAACCATGGAAATTAAAGTTTCGCTTTATTGACTATAAGTGTTACAATGTCTTAACAAACAAAGAAAAATACAATATAATTAACTAGTCTTGCATCTTTTATTGTCACTAAAGCCCAAGTCTGCCTATATGTATCTTGATCATCTTATGCAACAGCTCCTGAAAAACACATGTGAAAATAGGTACGTCAGCATAAAAATGCCTGTGAGATACATAGGTTTTGTGAAAATAAGATTCATGACTTATGTTTGAGAAAATGTTTAGTCATGAACCTTGTTATTTGCTTTGTCTTTTAAATCATTTGAAAAACAACGAGTTCAGATGATATGTATAAATAAGTGAATAATGTATGGTTAAATGAATAATCATAGTAAAATGGATTTGTATAAGATAAGTTGTTTGTAAAACAATGTCTTGTGAAAAGTATGTTATTTGTATAACATGTTCTATGTCTCAAACTGAAATGATTCAAATAACGTTACGCCATGTAATACCATACAAACACTTATATATAGGAAGTACCAGCGGCGTATCCACCATGCTTGTATCATATTACACACGCATCGTTACTTAATCACTTAATCAAACCAAACCAAACAATGTAAAATGTTCATGCCAAGATGTAAATCATGTCAAAATGTCTATGTCAAATATCCATGTCAAATGTCTATAGTCCAAGAGTAGTCAAGTAATGTATAACCAAAATGATATGTATGGTAAGTAAAATTTAGACTACTTAAACCATAAGTAAAAATGTACAAAACAAAGTATTGAAGTAAAACTTGGTTTAAATCAAAGTTATGTTTTGTAAGATATATGCATGCTATACTGAATATGAACATTTATGCGGTGTTGTGAAAATTCATACATCCAAGCCTTGAGACAGACGGATAACTATGTAAAAGTGAGTTATCAAGAGAATATGTATTCGGATTCGGTCATTCCTTTCATCCCCTTTCCCTGGGATGTCCGGAACGGGATTTGTCAAGTCCTATGGTACCACTACCTACTAACGAACGGCATGATCGGTGTTAATGAATGTATAGTATAGTTTAAACAAACCAAATGTCATACCAAAATGTAAGCATGTTTTATGAAGATAATGTACCTAGTATGCTAGAGTAAACATACAGGGTAGAGCTATAAAACCATGTGTCCATATGTTACTGGAACATATGCAACAGAGATGCAGTATAAAACAATGTACTAAGTATGCAAAGTCATCATACAAAGTAGAAAAGTCATGTAAAACAATGTACTAAGCATGTTATCAGTCAACATACATAGCAGAAAAGTAATGAAATCATGTACTATAATGTACTAACAAACATAGTCGGTATATGATGTGAAAACAGGAAAGCATGAAAGTAACAAGTAGGCACATGTGTTCCACCCCAAAACAGTTTGGAAAACAGTAAAAGAGGGGTCTATGTACTCACCTGAGATTGCTCAGTAGTCCTTGAGTAACAACTAAACAATGCTAGAGATCGCGGATATCAAACGGCACCTATTATAGGTAACTATGTTAAATAACCGGACCTAAATCGGAAGACTGGGTAGCATTAGGGTTTGTAAACCAAACGAGTGTGGAGACTCGTGTGATATGGTTTAACAAAGCCTACATACTAAATGAAACCTAACATAACTGTCTACGACCCATTACGACCCGTTTGGGTAGCTTATGCTACTTTAACGTGTCGTGCGCGTGAAACGCGTTCGGACCGCCTAACTAGTCCTATGACAAGTGTTATATGCCTAAACATGTTACATAATCAGTTACGTGACAAAAGTTTAGGTTACATATGCTTAATTACCAATTATACATGAAAAGGGTATTCTGGTAATTTACCTAAGGCATATAAACTACCTATCATACAACTACTTAAACGATGTGACCATAGGGTATAACCTCGAAAGGTTATTCCCTACCTACTATGGTCACCTAAAGTGTTTGGTCGGATCCTAATGATCGACCAAACTGGGTCGGGTTCGAAGGTATAGGCGATTTATTAGATCGCCTACCCTACGACCCTAGACAACGTGGTAATCAGTGGGCATAGTCCCAAGGGACTATGACCAACGTGATTACTATCACGTTGCGAAGTTCAAACGAACTTCGCATTGACCATTACTGGTCAACGCAGAAAGTCAAACAAAGTTTGACTTTCAGACTCGATAAAACAATAAAATAAGGAAAAGAACGAAAGAATACTTACGAAGGGTCCAAGATTCAAAGGTTCAAAGGTGTGGGTTTTGTGTTGAGGATGGATGGGTATTTATAGTAAAAGCACTACCGTTAGGATCGTTTCTTGGAAAAGGGGAAAAGATCTAGTCCGTACACTTGTTGAAAGGTTATGGTGCCACAAATGCTCCATAACTTAATGACACATCATCTCTAAACATGTGGTTAAGAATTGATTTGGTTGCAACTTGCATTTAGAAACATTTAATCTGGTCAGAAGGGCTAATGCGGCCCGCTTTAGATTTAGGCAAACACAATGCGGGCCGCTTGGGGCCTCTGATCTGCACATATGTTTCAGAAATGACAGTTTAGGTCCCTGCACATGTTTAAGGCCATTTCCGACACTTCTAAGGCCCGTAAAGCCAACTTTAAGGCCCTAAAATGTTGCCTAAACATTGTGGACATGAAACATGCTCAGAAATATGTCGGATGTTGGTTCGTTTGACCGTACGAACGCGATGTTCGCTTAATTACGACGGAATGCGCATAAGCGCGAAAAACGATCCAAATGACGAAACGAATGGATTTTTCTTAAGGCGAACAATAAAATATAATGTAGTCATGCTTACATAAATTTTTGGATGTCCAGATGTATTCAGAACGTAAGTTATGCGCGAAAATGCAAACTTGTGCACTTTTTTGACACTTTTAGTCCCTGAATGACACAAAAGTTTATTTTAGCATACCGAACACCTCAAAGCCTATTTCTAAGCTATGTGAAGGATATTTATGGTATGTTTAACTTATGGTCATGTTCCGGAATGTCTGTTACAGTTCAAATTGGCATACATTCGCAGTTTGTCAACTTTAGTCCCTGTAAATGATTTAACTTTGATTTCACCACACCAAACCTTCCAAAACTTATTTCTAAGTTATGTAAAGGTTATTTAAGGTATGTTAAACCTATTTCACTATTCCGGAGTGTTTGTTGCATTAAACTGGTTATATTTACGCATTAGTGCGCGTATAACCTTCCAGAAAGCGATTTAGAGTTTGAAATCGAACAAGAATTGATATGTGCAAATGATACACATATTTTTACAAATCCCAAGTATGAAATACAATATTTCATTGGTTTGGTATTTGTTTGATGGCCGTGGAGGCACAGGTGTTACAGTCTCCCCTACTTTAGGAAATTTCGTCCCGAAATTTATTTAGAGGAAACTTGTAAGAGTTTAAAACATGAAGTTGAAAAGATCAAACAACGTTGGTTAGGGTCCTGAACTTCTAGTAACTTTAATAACATCATGCTTGCAATGTAAAAGGGACACTTATATACAAGTATATAAAGCGTCATTGGTGCGTCCACCGTACCTCCATTACATCGTTATCATTTTGTTATTGTTGTCGCTATCGGTTCTTACACATAATAAATCTTACTGGGTTTCTGTGCATTGAATTCCATAATTATGTAGGCCTCCATAATTACGTAGTTCATTGTACAGTCCGCACAGTCTATTTTATAATGTGTAGTGTAAAACCAAATGAATAATCCTGTGATGAGTGTAACTAGACTGCCATAGAGTCCTTTAGACTAAATCAATAATTGATTTAAATAGACTATTAGGGAGTCTGTTCAGTTACATCACTAGATGTCATTCTTTAACCAAATTGTGAATTAATCTTTTTGACTAGACCACTAAAGGGTCTCTAGTGAATCATGGAGCAGTACTATATAATCCAAGGGTCTTAACTATTACATAGAAGCCCATTAAGGATTTAAGGTAGTACCTTTTGAATATCCTGCTACGAATCTCTCATATGAAGATATGAAAGATCCTGCGAGGATTTGGTTAAAGAATATCCAGAGTAGTAAAAACACCAAAAATGCATAAAAGAAAACATAAGATGCATAAACACATAGTCACATAACCACAAAATTGTTTAACTAGAAGTTCGTTCTGCTAACAGAGTACATGTATTTAAAGCACACTAGGAATCCATCTCGTGGATTTCATTTGGTACTTTAAACATTAACAAGAATCTAACTATAAAGATAGAAAGATCTTTAAAAGAAAAATTCGATTTCGATTATAAGGAACCGAAATGTTCGAATTCAGGTACATAAGGAATCCAATTAAGGACTCTGATTTGAATGATGATTATCCACAAGGGTCTAATTGTGAAGATAAAAAGATCCCATATGAATTTTTTTAGAAGTTGAAGATGTTTTGAAATCTTGCACTGGATGTGCTTATGTCAAATCATATAGTTGAAATGCTTATGAAGTTGAGATGCTAGATATGTCAAGGCGACATATGAAGCGAAATTTGAAAGAGAGAATCACAAGAGTAGTTTGTAAGGAACACAGTTCCTTGATGTAGGTATCATAGGAAAATCATACACACATGTAACTATACTTGTATATCAGCATTTGTGAACAACGATTTATTTATAACAAAACAGATTGTTTCACATTACAAGGAAACAAAAGAACAAAAGCGTAAGACAGCAACATCCTTTGTTCAGCTGAATGCTCATCCGTGGGTCGGATTTGCATTAGCAAGCTTTGGGCATCGGTTTCTGTAGTGGGTCAGATCCCCACAATTGTAACAG
Source organism: Helianthus tuberosus (assembly GCA_030545235.1). Classification (NCBI taxonomy): domain Eukaryota; kingdom Viridiplantae; phylum Streptophyta; class Magnoliopsida; order Asterales; family Asteraceae; genus Helianthus; species Helianthus tuberosus. Next base: position 66,679,297 of record CM060396.1, read on the forward strand.
GCACCAGGTGGGTAGTGTGGTCGTGCTGCTTGACCCTGTTGCTGAGCAAGAGGCTGAGCAACTTGTTGAGGCGAGTTCTGAACTGGGCGATTCGGATTAGCAGGGATGCGGCAGGTGTTAGCAAGATGACCGGATCTTCCGCAGTTGGTGCACTGACGACACTGGAGGTGTGGTTGATGATGGCCGTTACACATGTTGCACAAAGGTGCATTGCCAAAATAAGGCTTCTTGGCTAGTGGTTGCGCAGGCTGATTCGGTGCAGCTTGGGCCTGTGCAGTAATGGCATAGTTTTGGGAAACCTCACGCTTCCTTGCCCTCTTTGATGAACTGGAATCCTTCCCATTCTTGTTTCGACCTTTCTTGCTATCCTCCTTGTCAGACGACTGTTTCTCACCCTTGTCACCCTTCCTGTGTAATTTATTCTTCCGAATCTGCGACTCAGTCAATGTCGCCGACAACTCGATCGCCTGGCGGAGTGTGGCAGGGTTACTACCAGTAAGGATGTCTTGTACCGAGTCAGGTAGGCCGTCGATGTACCTTTCGATAGCTATGTCAAGTGGGGTAACCATTGTCGGGCAAAGCAGACTCAACTCCTCAAACCTATCAGTATACGCCCTGTGCTCACCACTATCTTGCTTCAACTCATCAAATTCCTTCTCCAGAGCTCTCTGCTCATGATGAGGACAGAATTCCCTCATCATAAGAGCCCTAAGTTCAGCCCAGGTTTGCGCAAGGGCAATTTCTGCACCTCGGTCCCTCATAACCCCGTTCCACCATGTGAGAGCCCTCTTCTGGAACACACTTGAAGAAAATTCGACCTTGCGATTATCCAGACACTGAACGTGGCGAAAAGTATTCTCAATGCTCTCGAACCACTGAAGAAGCCCAGTTGCTCCCTCAGAGCCACTAAACTTGAGTGGTTTAGCCTGATTAAAGTCCTTGTATTTGCATAGGGCATTGTTGTTGTTGTTGGCTTGTTGCCATTGAGCAAAGAGATTTGGAAATTGGGCAGCCATCTGCTGCGCAATTATTTCTGCCAGTTCGGCAGTCTCTATCTGGTTCTCGCGTCGAGGAGGCATTCTAAAAGAGGAAACATGAAAGGAAACGAGTGAGAGAATTAGACGAAAAGAATGAGATGAACAAATCTGATGAAAACAAGGATAGTGGTCATTTGTTTGTTACTACAAAGCAACAAACGACACACAGTGACTGATCAAAGTAAATGGGTCAAAAATAATGTATCGCGAAGACATGCTCGCCTATAAGTGAACACTCATCCCAAGAATTCCCAGGTAAGCACAACTGGTCTCGCGTCTGATGAGATGTATACGAAGTGCTTGCCTAGACAGAAAACCCAGAATACAGGCATTCACCCTTCCAGTTTGCACGTGTTCACATTATTTAAGACTCAAAACCTTGTCGAGATTTTGAAGATTCAAAGGGGTTCAAAACCATATAACAGAGAGTTCTAAACCTTACAATAGAGGGTTCAAAACCTAGAAATCAATCATCCTAGAACAGATGATTAGTTTTCAAAGCGGTTTTGAAATTTATGTTTTTGTTGCAGTTGTCGCCTAAGGATAGGCGACAGTATTGTTTTATGACTAAACGCAAGTAAACTCGCGTTAGGGTTCTAAGAAGGTTATAGACTAGGTCAAAGCATTACTAATAACCTAATTCCCTATAACCATTGGCTCTGATACCATCTTTCTGTCACACCCCGACCGCGTAAAACAACAAATCGCGGCGGAAACATCGGGGCGTGTTGCAACAGAATTAATGTTTCACAACCATGGAAATTAAAGTTTCGCTTTATTGACTATAAGTGTTACAATGTCTTAACAAACAAAGAAAAATACAATATAATTAACTAGTCTTGCATCTTTTATTGTCACTAAAGCCCAAGTCTGCCTATATGTATCTTGATCATCTTATGCAACAGCTCCTGAAAAACACATGTGAAAATAGGTACGTCAGCATAAAAATGCCTGTGAGATACATAGGTTTTGTGAAAATAAGATTCATGACTTATGTTTGAGAAAATGTTTAGTCATGAACCTTGTTATTTGCTTTGTCTTTTAAATCATTTGAAAAACAACGAGTTCAGATGATATGTATAAATAAGTGAATAATGTATGGTTAAATGAATAATCATAGTAAAATGGATTTGTATAAGATAAGTTGTTTGTAAAACAATGTCTTGTGAAAAGTATGTTATTTGTATAACATGTTCTATGTCTCAAACTGAAATGATTCAAATAACGTTACGCCATGTAATACCATACAAACACTTATATATAGGAAGTACCAGCGGCGTATCCACCATGCTTGTATCATATTACACACGCATCGTTACTTAATCACTTAATCAAACCAAACCAAACAATGTAAAATGTTCATGCCAAGATGTAAATCATGTCAAAATGTCTATGTCAAATATCCATGTCAAATGTCTATAGTCCAAGAGTAGTCAAGTAATGTATAACCAAAATGATATGTATGGTAAGTAAAATTTAGACTACTTAAACCATAAGTAAAAATGTACAAAACAAAGTATTGAAGTAAAACTTGGTTTAAATCAAAGTTATGTTTTGTAAGATATATGCATGCTATACTGAATATGAACATTTATGCGGTGTTGTGAAAATTCATACATCCAAGCCTTGAGACAGACGGATAACTATGTAAAAGTGAGTTATCAAGAGAATATGTATTCGGATTCGGTCATTCCTTTCATCCCCTTTCCCTGGGATGTCCGGAACGGGATTTGTCAAGTCCTATGGTACCACTACCTACTAACGAACGGCATGATCGGTGTTAATGAATGTATAGTATAGTTTAAACAAACCAAATGTCATACCAAAATGTAAGCATGTTTTATGAAGATAATGTACCTAGTATGCTAGAGTAAACATACAGGGTAGAGCTATAAAACCATGTGTCCATATGTTACTGGAACATATGCAACAGAGATGCAGTATAAAACAATGTACTAAGTATGCAAAGTCATCATACAAAGTAGAAAAGTCATGTAAAACAATGTACTAAGCATGTTATCAGTCAACATACATAGCAGAAAAGTCATGTAAAACAATGTACTAAGCATGTTATCAGTCAACATACATAGCAGAAAAGTAATGAAATCATGTACTATAATGTACTAACAAACATAGTCGGTATATGATGTGAAAACAGGAAAGCATGAAAGTAACAAGTAGGCACATGTGTTCCACCCCAAAACAGTTTGGAAAACAGTAAAAGAGGGGTCTATGTACTCACCTGAGATTGCTCAGTAGTCCTTGAGTAACAACTAAACAATGCTAGAGATCGCGGATATCAAACGGCACCTATTATAGGTAACTATGTTAAATAACCGGACCTAAATCGGAAGACTGGGTAGCATTAGGGTTTGTAAACCAAACGAGTGTGGAGACTCGTGTGATATGGTTTAACAAAGCCTACATACTAAATGAAACCTAACATAACTGTCTACGACCCATTACGACCCGTTTGGGTAGCTTATGCTACTTTAACGTGTCGTGCGCGTGAAACGCGTTCGGACCGCCTAACTAGTCCTATGACAAGTGTTATATGCCTAAACATGTTACATAATCAGTTACGTGACAAAAGTTTAGGTTACATATGCTTAATTACCAATTATACATGAAAAGGGTATTCTGGTAATTTACCTAAGGCATATAAACTACCTATCATACAACTACTTAAACGATGTGACCATAGGGTATAACCTCGAAAGGTTATTCCCTACCTACTATGGTCACCTAAAGTGTTTGGTCGGATCCTAATGATCGACCAAACTGGGTCGGGTTCGAAGGTATAGGCGATTTATTAGATCGCCTACCCTACGACCCTAGACAACGTGGTAATCAGTGGGCATAGTCCCAAGGGACTATGACCAACGTGATTACTATCACGTTGCGAAGTTCAAACGAACTTCGCATTGACCATTACTGGTCAACGCAGAAAGTCAAACAAAGTTTGACTTTCAGACTCGATAAAACAATAAAATAAGGAAAAGAACGAAAGAATACTTACGAAGGGTCCAAGATTCAAAGGTTCAAAGGTGTGGGTTTTGTGTTGAGGATGGATGGGTATTTATAGTAAAAGCACTACCGTTAGGATCGTTTCTTGGAAAAGGGGAAAAGATCTAGTCCGTACACTTGTTGAAAGGTTATGGTGCCACAAATGCTCCATAACTTAATGACACATCATCTCTAAACATGTGGTTAAGAATTGATTTGGTTGCAACTTGCATTTAGAAACATTTAATCTGGTCAGAAGGGCTAATGCGGCCCGCTTTAGATTTAGGCAAACACAATGCGGGCCGCTTGGGGCCTCTGATCTGCACATATGTTTCAGAAATGACAGTTTAGGTCCCTGCACGTGTTTAAGGCCATTTCCGACACTTCTAAGGCCCGTAAAGCCAACTTTAAGGCCCTAAAATGTTGCCTAAACATTGTGGACATGAAACATGCTCAGAAATATGTCGGATGTTGGTTCGTTTGACCGTACGAACGCGATGTTCGCTTAATTACGACGGAATGCGCATAAGCGCGAAAAACGATCCAAATGACGAAACGAATGGATTTTTCTTAAGGCGAACAATAAAATATAATGTAGTCATGCTTACATAAATTTTTGGATGTCCAGATGTATTCAGAACGTAAGTTATGCGCGAAAATGCAAACTTGTGCACTTTTTTGACACTTTTAGTCCCTGAATGACACAAAAGTTTATTTTAGCATACCGAACACCTCAAAGCCTATTTCTAAGCTATGTGAAGGATATTTATGGTATGTTTAACTTATGGTCATGTTCCGGAATGTCTGTTACAGTTCAAATTGGCATACATTCGCAGTTTGTCAACTTTAGTCCCTGTAAATGATTTAACTTTGATTTCACCACACCAAACCTTCCAAAACTTATTTCTAAGTTATGTAAAGGTTATTTAAGGTATGTTAAACCTATTTCACTATTCCGGAGTGTTTGTTGCATTAAACTGGTTATATTTACGCATTAGTGCGCGTATAACCTTCCAGAAAGCGATTTAGAGTTTGAAATCGAACAAGAATTGATATGTGCAAATGATACACATATTTTTACAAATCCCAAGTATGAAATACAATATTTCATTGGTTTGGTATTTGTTTGATGGCCGTGGAGGCACAGGTGTTACAAACAAGGCATAGATATTCATCCCAGTTTCCAGACCATTCAAGTGCACATGCTCGGAGCATGTCTTCTAAGGTCTGAATCGTACGTTCTGACTGCCCATCTGTTTGTGGATGGAATGCCGTACTAAACTTCAGGCGTGTACCCCAAGCTGCCTGAAAACCTTTCCAAAATCGTGAGGTGAAACGTGGGTCTCTATCGGAAACAATGGAAGATGGTGTGCCATGGAGTCGAATAATTTCTTGAAGAAATATTTCGGATAACTTATTAACCGAAAATCCTTGCTGAATCGGTAGAAAATGGGCTGACTTCGACAATCTATCGACAACAACCCATACAACATCATTCTTCTTGAATGTCTTAGGCAAACCAGTAACAAAATCCATTGTGATCTCATCCCATTTCCATATGGGAATATCCAATGGCTGCAATAGACCGCTTGCTCGTTTGTGTTCAATTTTCACTTGTTGGCAAGTGAGGCATTTACTTACGTATCGAGCAACGTCTTCCTTCATGCCATTCCACCAGAAGTTCTGTCTTAAGTCTCGATACATCTTGGTAGATCCTGGGTGAATTGAAAATGGTGAGCTGTGAGCTTCGGCTAACAATGACTCACGAAGGCTGGAGTCATCGGGTACACAAAGTCTTTTACCGCACCAAATCACCCCATGATGGTCTATACTAAATTCAGATTGCTTACCCACCTCAAGATTTTGCACAATTGCCCAAAGTTCTCCATCTTGCTTTTGTGCATCTTTAATCCGTGATATGAGGTCGGGTTCAATCTGCATTCTAGCTAGATATCCATCAGATTTACTAACCTGAAGCCAAATGTTCATCCTTTCGAGATCCCTCCTAATACGAGGCTGAATTTGTAAGCAAGATATAGTCCCGGAATTCTTTCGGCTCAATGCGTCAGCTACAACATTGGCTTTACCTGGATGGTATTGAATATTTACGTCGTAATCTTTTAAAAGTTCTAACCATCTTCTTTGCCTCATATTTAGCTCCTTCTGCGTAAATATGTACTTGAGGCTCTTGTGGTCAGAAAAGATGTCACAACTTTCACCATACAGATAGTGTCGCCAAATCTTAAGTGCAAAAACGACTGCGGCTAGTTCTAAATCGTGTGTAGGGTAGTTGACTTCATAAGGCTTCAACTGACGAGAGGCATAAGCAATAACTTTCCCATGTTGCATTAGCACACAACCTAATCCTTTCTTTGAAGCATCACTGTAGACTTGGTAACCTCCTGATTCAGAAGGGAGAGCGAGTATCGGAGAAGATACGAGTCGTTTCTTCAATTCTTCAAAGCTTTTCTCTTGTTCCTCATTCCATGAGTACTTCACCCCTTTCCTTAGGAGTTTTGTGAGTGGTAAAGCAATTACCGAGAATCTTTCAACAAATCTTCGGTAATAGCCAGCAAGACCCAAGAAACTTCGTATTTCGGTAACAGAAGTGGGTCTTGGCCATTTTGTAATAGCTTCAACCTTTGTTGGGTCTACCATAATTCCCTCTGCTGATATGATATGACCTAGAAATGCCACTTGGCTAAGCCAAAAGTCACATTTGGAAAACTTCGCGTACAACTTCTCATGCCGCAAGGTTCCAAGTATCGCATGTAGATGTGCTTCATGCTCTTCGTGACTCTTAGAATACACTAGAATGTCATCGATAAAGACAATAACGAATTTGCCTAGGAATTTGTGAAATACGCGATTCATCAAATCCATGAAGACTGCGGGTGCATTAGTTAGCCCAAAGGGCATAACCAAAAATTCGTAATGACCATATCGAGTACGAAAGGCGGTCTTGGGAACATCATCATTCTTGATCTTTAGCTGATGATACCCGGACCTTAGGTCAATTTTCGAGAAGAACTGAGCCCCCTGAAGTTGATCAAAGAGATCATCAATGCGAGGCAGAGGATACTGATTACGAATAGTAATCTTGTTCAGTTCTCGGTAGTCAATACATAAACGCATACTACCGTCTTTCTTCTTCACAAATAAGACCGGAGCACCCCAAGGTGAAACACTAGGTCTTATGAATCCTAGATCTAACAATTCTTGCAATTGTTCCTTCAACTCCTTCAGTTCCATTGGAGCCATACGGTATGGAGCTTTAGAAATAGGTTCGGCACCAGGGATCAAGTCGATGGTGAATTCTACCTGACGGTCGGGTGGTAATCCTGGTAGTTCATCCGGAAATACATCAGGATATTCACGAACAACGGAATGGCTATCGATACTCTTAACACTAGCAGAAGTATCCCTAATCGATGCGAGGAATCCAGCACAACCCCTTGATATGAATTTTCGAGCCTTGAGTGCAGAGATAATTTTAAGGGATTTATGAGCTTGAGTTCCCTGATATATAATATCAGGATGATGAAGATCACCGAAAATAACACGGCGAGAATGACAATCTATAGTTACACGATGTCTAGACAACCAATCTATTCCTAGAATAACATCAAAATCACACATATGTATCGGAAATAGATCGGCCTTACACACAATAGATTCAATACTGATCGGACAATCTTTATATACGGAAGTGATTACGGATGAATTTTCCATGGGAGTGGAAATGGTTAAGGTATGATTTAAGAGAGTTGGTTTTATCGGAAGATACTTAGTAAACGAGTGGGATACTAAAGAATGAGTCGCTCCTGTGTCGAATAACACATAGATACTACGTTTACCAAGCTGAAGGGTTCCAGATACAGTACCTGGAACATTAGCAGCATCAGTAGCAGAAAGTGCGAAAACTCTTCCTCCAACATTGGGTTGGTTATTCTTCCTAGTATCTTTCTTAGGACATTCCTTGATCATGTGTCCAGTTTGGCCACATCTAAAGCATGCTCCTGTACTTCGGTGACATACGCCCTGATGTCTTTTACCACAAATATTACATGGAGGATATGTAATTTGATTTGGGTTTACATATTGATTCAGTGGTTGAGCTTTAATAGGTTCTGCATACAACTGAATCTGGTTTTGAGCAGACCTCTGGTTTTGTGGTCTAGGCTGCCATGGACGTGCCTGATTTCCAGAGTTTTGATTTCCTTGCACTTTGCGATCTTGATGCTGTGGTGTAGTGGATGATTGGCCGTTTTCTTGCTTAATTTGTCCTTCCCTATTTCTCTTCTTATTATCCCCAGTTCGAGATAAGAATTCTTTCCTTTCGAATTCAAAAGTTTTGATTGCATCAGCAACTTCAGTGATATCCTTAAATTTCATGTACATGATCGACTTCCGAATTCGATCATTGACTGCCCACTTGCATTTCTCTGCCTGGGCTTCTGCTGATCCTGCAACGTCTCCTACAATACTAGCCAACCTTAAAAATCTAGTAATGAACTCAGAGGCTGGTTCATCACTCCCCTGTCGAATCACTGCATACTCCCTGATATAAGATTCTTTATCAGCGGTCGAAAAATACTTGTCGTAAAAGATATTACGAAAGTCGACCCATGAAAGATTAGCGTCAAAATCATCCCCTCCTTTGACTTGCTTATATCCTTCCCACCAAGTTTGTGCGTCATCTTCCAGTTTGTAGGTAGCCAATCTAACTTTGTATTGCTCCGGGACTCCAAGAACTCCGAAGATCTTTTCAATATGAGCTATCCAGTTCCTTGCTTCGACTGGATTATTAGCGTGACTACAGGATTTCGGCTTTTGTTTTTGGAATTTACTAATCCATATGTCTATACTATAAGTAGTATTGTTTGTGGTATTTTCACGAGTTTCACCACCAGAGATTGGATTAGTGTTAGTGTCTTCTGGATGACGAGTTTGTTGAATAACGGCCTCAGCTGTTTGAGCAACCAGGTTCGGAAGCAACCCGGCAACAGCCTGGTTGATAGCATTAATTACGCTTGGATCGACTGGAGTCTCATTCGAAGAAGTGTTGTTACGTACAGGGTTAGTACGAGTATTCCTACGTAGCGGACGACGAGGAGGCATATCTATACGAATAAATACAGGAATTAAACCAAATAAGAGACCAAGTTGAATCCTATCATAGATATCTACCCATTCCTCACAGGTTTTAATTACTATCTTCAAGTTTTCTACAGGAAAGAGCCTTTGCTCTGATACCATAGCTGTAACACCCCAACCCGGAAGGGCTGACGTGTCACAATAACAGTGATATCATAAACAAAAGTCATAATTCCATTTATTTATTTGACAAGGATACAACCATTTAACAACGAAACTTAAGATTTATATACAAGCAGACACAATCAATTTTATTAACTAACATCTTCAGATTTATTCCTAAGCTTTATTCTTCTCTCTTTCCCCCGCCCAAGATAACCTGCTGACCTGAAAATACAAAATTTATACGGAATGAGCCGAATGCTCAGTACGGAATTATAGGCTCAAAGAATAAATAACGCTTTATGCAAAACTTATACAATGCAAGAACATAATTTCATAATCATATCTTACGGATGTACCCATGAGCAAACTGAAAACGTGATAATACACAGGTAGCTACTCCTGCATACTTATCACACGAAATGGCGAGTTGGCATACCCTCTATCCATTTCCTGAAACTGAAATCCTAGGATCGATCCATACGCCTCCTAGTAGCTTTGTACCACACTTGTACCTAGGGACGCTGTGAACTAATCTCTCCGTCACAGATGGAGCACATGCTGTTGATGCCGCAACAACATGCTCGTGGGACACTCCACGAGAAGCGATACTCAGGGTAACAGAGTACAAATGGTCTTATTCACATAACTTATAAAACTTATTTTCAGAACAGAACATAACTTATTTTCATAACAGAACAGAACTTATTTTCATAACAAAACAGAACTTATATTGGAACATGCGATAATGATTACAACTAACATAATACTATCGCATGACATGAAAGCTTAAATCAAATGATTAGAATAGAATTCGAACGGACTGTCAAATGAATCGATACTCAAAGACGTGAGGAGTATTTTAAAATATATATAGTAATTTAGTGGTTTATAACAATTTGAATATGAAGCAATAAGGAGTGGGGTAGGATCCGTACCTTAATAATTCCAAATTGATGCTACCTTGTGATAATAATTCAGATTTATACGGGCAGAGTTTAGACTATAGATTAGTCTTTTAACCTAATTTAAATAACATGCATACAAACTAGGTTAGTAACTTAATACAGCCTTTACGATAACTCACGATATCAAATTTTCACAATGAATGTCAAAATGCAATACTTTGTCCATCGAATGAACGATGATCCGTTGAATTAACAACGAATGACAAGGTATAATACTTTACCCATCGAATTAACGACAATCCGTCAAATTAATGACGAACGATAAAGTATAATACTTTACCTATCGAATTAACGACAATCCGTCAAATTAATGACGAACGATAAAGTATAACCCTAATATGGGCAGCACTAAAACATCAATTGGATATATTGATTGATCGGACAATGAATCGTAATAGCGATCGAGTTATTACCCTGTTCTGCAGCACCCCGCTACTCTTAATTTGTGTTTAGTGTGTGTTAGGAGAGTAATCAGACAATAACTCGACGAAATTTTGGAGTTTCTTCGTCGAAAGAATGCCCAGAAACCTGTCCCAAAGCCTGCTATTTATACACGAATTTGACTTAGCTTACGGACCGTAAGCTTACCAACGTTACGGTCCGTAAGGCACCATACGGACCGTAAGCTTGGTAGTGTTGCGGTCCGTAAGGCTTCATAATAGGCTATAGGGTAGCCACGTTCGGTACTAGCTCAGCTGACTCAACAATTTCGAAATTTCATTAGGTGACAACGAGAATTTGAAGATAATTATCAACTAGAGTTTACCCCCCCCCCCCTGAGTTTTAGGGGCCCTAATCCTGATTCTGAAAATTCTGAAATTTTTAGGGTTTGTACGGAATTACTTGGGTGTCTTAATTAGGGTTTCCTATGGGTTAATTTAATAAAATAATTAGGTCTTTCAATATTATTAGTTTATTTTGATTTTAAATTTTCGGTTATTACAGGTGTGTTGTTTGGGTGCTAGGAAAAGGTTAGTAAAAGGATGACATGTTTATGCTTGATTTATGTTGATCGCTTGTGAACTTGAAAATGGTTTTTGATGGGTTGCTTGGGGCAAGCAACGGTTAAGTGTGGGGATGTGACGGGTGGTCCATAGGACAACCCTTAAGTGTGTTAAAATACAAGTTAATTCCCCATTTAATCATGTAATTGTCTTGAATTAGATAACTACAGTTTCTTATGTTTCAGGTGCGTTTGGAGCTTAAAACGAGGGAAAACGTTGCTTTGGATGGAATGGAGTGGAACGGGACTCACTAGGATTGGAAAGAAGAACAAAGGAGAAGACTCAGGGGTCCACCGAAAATTACGGTGGCTACCGTAATTTACGATAGCCCCAGAATGTTCCATTTCCCAGCGTAAATCAGTAGTTCTCCACCGTAACAATATGAAGGCCACCGTAAATTACGGTACCTACCGTAATTTACGGTAGGCTGTGACGCAAAATGTGTAACTGCCCCTTTTAATACCGTTTTCAAGTGCCTTTTCACCTATCTCATCATTGGGGACGTTTCTCTGAAGTTATGGGGCGAATTTTAGCTTTGGCAAGTGATTGTGAACAATTCTAAACATTTCGGTTTGTATTTTGATTCGTATAAACTTTGATTTTGTTGGAAGGATGATTCACCAAACAATGTCCGGCTAAACTTTCGGTGATCATCTTAGGTGAAGGTTTCTTTATGACTTTTGTGTGTTGAATCTTATTTCTAGAATAATGAACTTGGTTTATTTGCTATGTTTATTATGGTGCATGTTTGTTTGATTGTAATTTGTTAATTGATGTTTTGATCTTAGTCTAAACCATACGTTCTTGGTGTCGTTGACAATCGAGATATCACGAGAAGGGTTAGGATTGGATATTGGTTAATTGGTCATCGGGTAACAACCTCGCGTTTATCTAATCCGAGTACTTAGTTCCCTTTTATCACAACAAACATTCATGCATGAGTTATGTCTATGTAACTCTTTCTAGTTGGATTTAGGCACAATTGTTAATGGAAACCAGAACCTAAGATGGTCATTTTCTCCTAATCTATTAAACAACCAATTTTGATTTGAAATTAGTTAGTAATTTAGTTCTTAAAACCAAACAATCCAAACTCTTGAATTTTAATTTCTGCAAATTAGTTTAATTGTAGTTAATTCACAAAGCTATAGAATCAACACACTTTCCACAAACTCCTTGTGTTTGATACCCATTTGCTGCTATCTATTAGTTGTAATTTGGATTAAATTTGCATGTGACTACGACAACACGTCACTAGCAAACTATTTTTGTAACTTGTTTCCCTCTGTTTGTCATCTAGTTCACAAGCCTTGATATGAGAAATCATTTCTGACAAGCTGCATCGAGCAAGATCTTTAGTTTTCCTGATCATAGCTACATGATGATCCCAGCTTTTTGGTAGAGCATTTAGAAGTTGTTTGTTTGTAGTAGCATTGGTCAAGGGCAGATCTTCCATGTTCATTTGAGTGACAAGCTTAACAAATCTCTGAATTTGATTTTCAACAGTCTCTCTATAGATATGGTTGAAGTTTTTAAATTTTGACTTAGCAGATTTCTTCTACTCTCTTTCATATCTTCATTTCCCTTAAACACGTCTATCAAGGATGCCCATAATTCTTTGGAAAATTTGAAAATTCGAAAACCAATAGCAATGTCTGGAGCCAAAGCCATTGTAAGGTACGAAAGAGCTTTGTCATCTTCCTCAACTATAGCAAAATCCTCCTCAGTGTATTCTTCAATAGGTTTCTTCACTTTAATACCAGGAGCATTTTTTCATTCAAACAATATATCCCTAGGACCTCTTAAAATACTTCTCCATATTTTAGAATCCTTAACTTTCACGTGTTGTTCGAATCTCCATTTCCATTCAAGAAAGTCATCACCACTCAGTAATCTTGGAACTCCAGTGATGGTTCCTATGATGGAATCTAATTCCTGATGTTTGTTTAATGCAACCAGGTCAACGGTTTGATTTGTGGAAGTCATTATTTTATTATTAAAGGCAAAATGTCAAATCACGATTTCGAGTAATGAAGTCTTGAGTCGAAACCGTTGGTTGCGAGTCGAAACCTCCAGTTGAGACGGCAGCAAAACAAGTTGAATGATGATGAATCAAGACCAGATTCGAGACCACAGTCGAGACCTTGATTTCGAGTATTAAAGATACAACTCGAGACCACTGATGTTGCGAGTCGGGAACTTGAAGACGGAACCCGAGACCACAGCTTGATTTCGAGTCGAAACCTTTTGAAGAGACTACTCGAGACCACCGATTGCAAGTCGAAACCTGCAAAACAGATGGTTAATTAAAAATTTGACTCGCAATCCCGAAATTTTAGCACTTCCAAATTCAAAAGATTTATCCAAATCTTTTGAATAATCAGCAACAAACTTCCGATAAAACAGCAAACAACTTTTTGGAATGATCGAAACCCAAAACAGCAACACTTTGATGAATTTCTGATGAACACCAAGAACACAGCAACCCGAAATCGTCAAAACAGCAGTAGTAATAAGTCAAGACCTTCAAAACACTTGCAAAACAGATCAGTAACACAAAACACAGCCTTCCTTGAATCTGAATGATATCGACTGAACCAAGATAGGGGTTCTTAGCTCTGATACCAATTGTAAGTCCCGTAGAGGATCTTTCAATGATATCAAACCCTAATTTCGTGTAAGTGTGGAAACCTAACACAAGATGATTCAAGAGAATAATAAACCAAAACAACAATCAAAATAGAACTTGCATCCACTGTAACGATGACTGATTCATGACTCCTTGGTTTCGGTTGGCTTCTCTAGTTCTCACAAACTGATCAACCTCAAAACAATGAATGAGGATTGATTATCTACTAACCAAATGCGCCGTAAACCCATACTAGCCCAACCGAAACCTAACTTGACCCATACATATTGTTTTGACCCAAAACACTAAATAAAACATAATTACAGGAACAACCCTTAACTATTAGCAACCCTATATGCATAAACCTTCAGGTTCCAACAGTTACGGCCTCTCTACCGTAACTTATGGTAGAGTCTGCCAGCTTTCTGTTTTGCCTTGGCCTCCACACAAACAGCCAAAACGCACTCAAAGCGAAACCAGGGGCTCCTGAACCACTTTGCCACGTACTAGGACATGTGTAAGCAGTTCCTAAGTCCCTCTAACACCTGTGATCACCTCCACAACTCTCCCACACTATAAATAGAAGTGTTGCAACACTTCACAACTTGTACCTTCTTCATTTTATCACTTCCTCTCTTCTCCTGGAGATTCCCAGCTAAAGGGAGCCTCCTCTTGAGTTCATTTTCATGCTAGGACCACTTGTAAGTGCTCCTACCTCCTGCATTTTCATTTTGTAGGCTTTTAAAGCCAAAAGTCAAGCATTTTCGATAAATGCTTTGACTTTCGGTTTAGACCTTAATGGTCCAGCCATTGTTTGGGGTGAACATGGCTACGTGATCATGATTAGGTTGGTTTTAATCCCTCAAAAGGGCACCTCCTGAGAATCACGTTTGCTTGGTCAATTGACGGGTCAAAGTTATTAACATTAAAAAGTCAAACGGGTCAGTTTTTGAAATAATCATAATCTGATAATGTAGGTGTTCCAAAATATGTTTTAACACTTAAACAACTTGGTAATAATTATTGTAACATGTGTAAACATGTTCGGCTCATCAATTCTAGTCTAAGGGTCGGTTCGCAACCGAAAGTTGCAAAGTTTGACTTCTGCTTTGACTTTCGATTCTGACCCGATTTAGAATAGTTTGCTACCGATTTAAGTTTCCGTTATGATCATAATATAATGTAGCATAACCCTCTGTGGTTATATTACATGATCATAACAGTAATCTGAGTTTTATGCAAGTTTCAGTTATTATGCCATATTTCGGCTAATATGCCTTTTTTATTAAAAACAAAGTCTTAAACACCAATGAACTTGCAAATGACATATCTACTGATATGTTAAAGTAATTAACTTATAGTGATGTTACTAAACTGATCATAAACTGAGTTTTCGTATAATATCATAAATTATGTTTCAAGTTGACCAAAATGCCCTTTCGACACCTAAAATGGTTTTAAACACAATTTCTTATACCAAAAACATTACCTACTGATGTAATATCATGAGTAGAACTATTTGGGATATCAAGTCAGTTTATGTTCTGAGTTTAAGAACAAGTTCTTGTATTATGTCCTTAAATGATGAAAATGCCCTTATGGCACTTAAAATGGTTTTAAATCATAATTTTCATATAGAACCTTTTACCTATTGATATGTTATATTAAATAACATATTTTAACCATATAAACTTGAACATAACATCAGTTTTGATAAAACATCGCAAATATCGTCATTTAACGACTTTAACGCCCTTTTGGCGCGTAGTATGGTTTTAAACCATATTTACCAACCAAAACTTGTTACCTACTGATTTTATAACTTATTTAAAATATTTTTAAAGCAGGTACATGTTATAAACTCAGAATCCCAAATAAGCTTTCAAACTATGTGTGAAACGACCAAAATGCGCCCCCTACGATGCATAGTTTGGTCTTAAACTATAAAACAAACATATGTTTGATATCCTACTGATATTATATCACAAATTAATTATTTTTCCAGAATGTTTGTGGTCATAACATCAGTTTATATGCAAGTTCCTGTTTATACGTCACATAATGACCAAAACGCCCTTATGAGGCATAGTTTGATTTTAAAACCTTAACGTGCATACAATTTGATATCCTACTGATATTATAACTTGTTTAAAGTATATTGGCATATAGAACTTGTTCATGACTCATCCGGTTATCCATTATCGCTTATACGCGTACGGTTAGACTTATGTAACTAGTTTGCATAAGTTTACCGAAACGGGTTTAACCTTATCATTTTTATCTCAATTTCCAGAATGTTAATAGTTTACCCATATTATACAAGTCTTAGTTCTGGTTGGGTTTAAACTACATTTTATTCTGGTCATCATTTAATCGAGCGTATCGTATCGTTTTTGATACTTTAAGCTAGCCGGTCTAAGTCTATGACCTAAATAAGACCCGTTAGCATTCTAATTGGTTTTATACCATCATTCCAAACTAGAGCCTTTTAGTAAATTGTTACCTATGCTAACTTAATTGAATACGGCTGAGTTACTATAAACCTTGCATTTATATCAAGTATTAGCTTAGGTAAATACTCTTAACATATTTTCCCTATACGGGCTTGGGATATGGTAAATTACTACCGCTTGGTCGGGTATGGGATCATATGCCAGATTATGGCTACAAAATCTTCATAACTCGTTATAATATTTTTTATCTGATAACTTAAACATTGGGGGTTAACGCGACCGTGTCCTCGATATCCATGGCTCATTTAAGTTACTAATGGCCACGACTGTGCACGGGGTGTAGGCATACACCCGTCAGATGCCAATGCTTATTAAAAATGTTTTCTTACCCGTTGATCAGGGGATACCCCTTTGTGGGTTTAAGTGGTGTGTCAGTTAATCATGTCTCGGTGTTTAGTACTGGGCCCTATATGTATTGACAGATATGTAAAACTATATACAAGATCATTTTGAATTGTCCTAAGTTCTTAAAAGATTTTCATGTGCCTTGTGCACTTAAATCAATTTTGAAATATTTTTAAAACGTGTCGGTTGATTGTATTTACCAGTGAAAACTGACGTATTTTCAAAAGACTAAGCTACATGTACAAATACGTAAATAGGCTAGAAGCTGCTCGGTATTGCTAGAAGAGGAATTTGCAACTCCTTTGCATAAGCCTATCAGTCTATTGATTTCATTTTGTGCATTTTATGATCCGCCTGTGGATGTTTACTTTACAAGCCGTTTTGTATTATTATTTCGAACTTCGTCAATTTGGTTTGCAATAGTAATTTTACTCCAAGACTTCCGTTGTGCTATCTGTGATTATTTGACTATGACGATACCAATCTTACGTCACGATACTCCCCACTGGGCCCACCGGGTTTGTGGTTGGAAATTCGAGGTGTGACATGTTGGTATCAGAGCCAACGTTTGAGTGAATTAAACACTAGCCTTTTGTGTTTAATCTTAAATGACACAGTAGCATATTCCTTAGACTTTCTGAGTCTAGGAAAATGTCCTAGTATTAATCCTTATCTTTATTAAGTTTATGTATATTGTTTTCTTTGATTCTTGGCATGATTGTTGATTTAAAGATGCCGCCACGACATAGAGGATTTGGTCGAGGCAAGGGTCCGATGCGTGGAGCACCATCAAGTCAAGCTGGACCGTCGTGATACATACAATCTCCATCGTTTGACCTAGATTACTCTCGTGATTGGGGAGACTCATATTCGTCTGCGAGACATTCGGTGGACTCATCGCCATCTTACCACCACTCGTATCATTCACATCAGTCTCACTCTCACCATTCTACTCATCATTCACACTCACATTCTTTTAATGGGCCTTTTAACCCAAATGATTATATCAACACCCCTCCAGCTGCACATAACCAGTTGGAGCCTGATGAGAACCAGAACATGGATGTGGATGCTGATCCGGATCCTGAAATGCCGCCATCGGGGTCACCAGCTCACCCGATAGAGATCTCTGGTGGTTCCGCTTCTTATTCGGGATCCTCGTACCAAGGTCCTAATGAATGGGACCAATACTAGGGGCAGTTTAAATTTGTTTTCACACTCCCCTACCATGCACCTTCACCTCCTCCACCACCTCCACCAGAGGATGTACCAATGGAGCCCGTGGAGCACCCTCAATCACCACCAGTTGTGGAACAACCACTGCCACCTCCTGAGCCGCCTATGAGAAGGCACAATGCGCACATATCTATGCGCGATGGACCGCGGACAAGTCTGCTGCCACCACTACCACCTACCTACCCGCCTATCCCAGAAGATCCAAAAATGGGTGGACCCTCCAACACAACACCCGTGGTTGACACAACACCTGTGGTTGACACAACACCTGCTACATTTTCTCAACCACCACCACCAGTTGGTTTTGATAACCCAATTCCATCGTATTAGGCTACATCTGGGTACAACCCATTTGAGCCTTCACCGCCAGTAGATTTTAACTACCAGGCGCCTTCGTACGACCTATACTTGCAAGAGGTCGTACACAATGCCCTTTACCCCTCTCCTTTCCCACCAGCTTACCCACCAACTGGTTATCCAAATTATGGATACGAGTATCTTGCTGTGCCTCAGCCACAACCACCACCGCCGCAACAACTAGAGGCCAGAAATCAGGCCTTAGAAAGGGTGGAAGATGTTCAGCGAAGAGCTGAAAATAGTGGGAGGAAGACTAGTAAATTCCTCAAGAAGCTACCAAAACTTATTAAAGGGAAAAAAGATGAGTAGAGGCTTTCTTATTTATTTTGTATTGTATTGTTATTTCAATTAAGTCCCTGCGTGGACATGTTATTTCAATTTAGTCCCTGCGTGGACATGTTTTACCCTTTTAGTCCCTGCGTGGACAAATTAGTTTATGTTTGTTTCAAGTCCTGTTTAAGGCATTATAGTAATTTCTTATTTGATTAATTGAAATTTTATTTGGAATTATTATGTTATATATGTATTTCATTACATCCTTTGTTCAAGCGATTGTCTCGACTTTAACTCGTACTTTATCGATCCATTAAAGAATTCCAAAAGATCTTCTTAATGGTTTACCTCGCCAAGTGGTAAGTCCACATTAATTGGCCAATTTTGGTAGTTAAGGATGACTAGCCTTTCTACCATGATAGTTAAGGAAGACTATCCCTTCTATCCAGAGGTGGTGAACTATGTTCAAGCCTCCAAACCTATATGGTCAATGCGACCATGGTTTTATTATTTAACCATTAAGATAATTATTCTATGTTAACATTTAAGTAATGCTAACACTCCTGGTAGTGTGACTTGAGGAACCACACAAGCCGTCAAGGTATTTGGATTACATCTAGGCCTTATAGTCAATAGGATCAACGCGATCATGACTAATATTGTGACAACCCGAGTTTTCAAGGTCTTTACTCGTCACGTTACTCGTTTCACAAAGTGTTTTCATAAGCTGCTTGCATTGTAACTTGTTCATGTTTGGTATATGTTTGATGTATTATAGATTGGGTTAAATAATAAACTTGGGAACAGTTTGATAGATGTTGGTGTATTTGTGTTATAGCTAGGTGAGTATTAAACTTATGAATTTGTGATCTGGTTGGTAGATGTTAGTGTACTAGTTGTGCATGATGAAACCTATGAAGTTTCGCCACCTCTTCCCCTTGACGAAACATATGAGTTTCACCAGACACACCACGACGAAACATGATGTTTCGTGGTGTGGGCTCGTGGCCCAGGTGAGGCCCAAGCATAAACCAGTTATATACCTCACATTCGCGAAACCCTAAGTAAAAATCATAACCGGCAAACCCTAGGCTCTCTTCTCCCTTGCACCCGACGGCAACCATCATCTCTCTTGAATTCTTGCTAGTTTCATCTTGCAACCGGTTAGTATGTGATTAGATTACCCGACTTAATCTGCTTGATTCGTTGTTGATGATTGTTATGTGTTAATTGTGATCTATTGTGATCATAGGGGTTTATTAGAAACTGTGTTTTCATATGTGATCAATTAGGGTTTGATGTCTGTTGCTAATCTATTAGACTAGATCTGATGTTTGTGATCGTTTCCGTTATGTCCACTGCTCAGTATTGATGATTGTGATTCTGTGTTAACTAGGCTTTTATTAGTCATTGTTTAATCAAGTAGACGAGAACATGCAGGTTGAGAATGTGATGTCTCGTATTCATTCATGATGCACTATATGGATTTGGTAATTCTGTTTTCATTATGTATGTTATGTCATCTATTATGCATGATCATAATTGGAATCGTTGTTGATGATTAGAGATCTAGGAATCGATAAACTGTTAGTGTTTCTGTGTTTCATTAACTGTTGAGGAGTGACGAAATAGGAGAGGTTTCGCCACACTATATCTCGACGAAACATGAAGTGTTTCGTCACATGTTAACTCGACGAAACTCTATAAGTTTCGCCACTTAGCATCTCGATGAAACTCTATAAGTTTCGCCACCCTGTGAGTAGTCACAACAGACTGCAAGTTAGAACACTTAAGATAATAAATAACCATGTTGTTATCTGTTATTGATGATAGTGAAGACTGGTTTTACATGGGATTGAATAACTGTTATGTGATATTTAGTGATTGTGATTCTAAATGCACACTGTGATTATGAACTTATATGTGCACCATACTGTAACACCCTTACTATTATTTTACAGTTTTCGTTCACTTTACGAAATTACACATGTAATTATAGTTTTATATACATTGTAAATACAGGTTAATTAAAACTTTTCTAGATTTTAATATGTTACAACATAATGTAATTGAGTTCGTCGTTTAAAAGTTACGACGTAACGCCGTGCGGAAGCTTTAATCTCGGGTGTTCGGTTCTTCGTTGAGCTTGATCTTCATCCGGAAATCCCTTGACATTCACCTATGACCAAAACCAACATAAAAGTTAGCTTTGGTAGTTAAATAACATGTTTAAACAAGTCATATGGGTCAAAACAACAAAATTCAACAATTTTCGTAATTCAGGGCGTTGCCGTACGCTAAGGGCGTCGCGCTACGCCTAGCCCTATTTTAGGGCGCCTCCGTACGCTAAGGGGCATCGCGCTACGCCTAGCCCTGTATTCGACAGAAAGATCACTTAGCTGGTGCTGCAGATGCCCAACTCAAATTTTCACCAACTTACAAACTTATAATTGCCATAACTTTCGTTCTACATGTCAGTTTTACGCGATTCTTTTTCCTACGCGTTCGTAATTTAATTCTCCATCATATGGAGTTAAATTTCAACATTCAAACTAACAAAATTCCAAATTTTTAGGCAATCGGCTTATTACTCAAAATCAACATTTTGACCCGTTTGTTATTTAAAACCATCAACTTGTTTCCTAAACAACCAAATACATACATCAATGTATTTAACTCAAGATCTCTAGATCGGGTTCATAATTATTATGAATTATACAACTAGTACGAAAGCTATGCGCATAAATCCGTTTTGACCCGTTTAGGGGATTTAAGCAATCAAGTCTAAAACTACCTCATTTTTTTCACACTTCGCGATTCCATATCTGAAGTTTCTACCTATATTTCATAATCGCCATACAAGTTCCTAAATAACCCATATGGGTCATTTGCCCAATTTACCCATCAAGGGCTTTTTGGTCAAATTTTAGTCCCTCATTTTACGACAAAGAACTTCCACTAATTAATTGACCAAATACTACTTTTAACTACAAATCTAACTATATGTACCTGGCTCGAGTCATAGCATTGACCCGTTTACATACCTCTCGCTTTAGATTTTCTAAATAACTCAACACAACATATGTTATTTCCTGAAATCACAAAACTCAACAAGTAGTCGTTAGTTATTGTTGTCAAATGGTGTTAACACGCCATTGACCCGTTTAATCGACATGACCATTTATCAACGTATGATAGTATATTAATACCCTCATACCCCTTGAACCAATCCCGGTTCGCACCGTGAGTTTTCTACTACTTAAAAGACACTTTCTTAGAATGTCCGACCCGTTATAACTTTTACTAATTAGTGTCTTTATTTTGATCACTATTATTTTAACCATTAATTTGACCCATTTGGTTGTCGAGTGAATTCCATCACCTCATTGACATACCACTCAACCGTTCTCACTATATCAACCTTAAACATATTTTAACTAAACTTGTCTAAATAAATGTAACGAGACGACAAGTCACGTACCTTTAGAGCACACCCTTCAACCGCGTACCACCTCCGGCTTGTCCGCTTGACGGTCCGGATTCTTTACCTAAAGAGTTCCATTCATAACCAATTTAGAACCCTTTTTACAACCATTTATCATGATTCATTATGATATCGCAAATCTGCGTTTTTGACCGATTATTAATATTTTAATCCTCACTTAGGCGTTTCAACAAACACCTAGCGGGTTAGATTTTACATAATCATTACGAAGTACTTGGTATGTTATTTTCATCTACATTTACTTCGATTAGGCGATATGCACTAAATTTCAACATCAATAATACCGAATTTAACACATGAATTCAGTTTTCACTAGTATTGTATTCACAATCCTAGTGTTTATCTAGTCTCTACAAACTCAATAATCATCTACAATGGTGATTAAAATCTCTAGAATCATCAAACTAAATTTCAACAAGAATTCATCTAGGGTTTTATCCCTAAACATCATGTTACTTCTAATTTCATCCATGCATCAAGTAATCAAGCTGAATTTTTGTTTTTTACATTTAACCTAGAATTCAAGATGCAACAAAATACCACAATTTTGCATACCTTTTGATCCCTGCAACGAGGTGATCAGTAATTCATGTTTGAAACTTGATTTAGAGCAGATTAGAGGCTTCAATTTGTGAATTTTGTGAGAATTAGGGTTTGATGGAGAAACCTGGTTCGCCCCCTGTGTTTGACATCGACCAGAATGTGTGTTTGGGATTTTTGATTTTTGTTTTAATAATAATTACTTTCATACTTAACCCTTTTGGTCCCTCTAGTTTCTAAAGGTTATAAAAAGGTTACATAATCAAGTTCCTTCATTATTTTAAAACACTTAACTAACTAGGTTGATATTCCTCGTTACTTAGTGGGTCCCGGGAGTTATAACCCGTTTTATTTTAAGTCCCGTTAACTCGGGCTTCTTATAAACTTACTTTTCTCAAAGCCTTATTCTCCTTTTAATTAATATTAGGATTATTTGTTTAAATCCTAATATTCACCTGGTTAATTTTACCACTAACGGTATTTTACCCGTTCATTATTATTAACGTGTTTTAATCACCAATCCTGTTTTCGGGGTGTTACACATACGAACATAAACTAACCATGTATACATGAAAACCATAGGCTTGGCTGATTAACTATGAACAAGTAACTTAACAAACCGAGCAAACCAAGGTGAGTTCACACTTTCTACAAGGCATGGGATTCCCAGTGGTTTGGGAATGGGGTAAGAACTAAAATGAAACCTGCATATTCTCCTTGGGTAGAATATGTACCTCCATCCTCCATGGGAAGGATGACAACATTAAACCCGCGTATTCTCCTTGGGTAGAGTACGTACCTCCATCCTCCATAGGAAGGATGACAACATATAACTTACTAGACAAAACTCTATAATGAAGTCCCTCATTTTTATATCAACTTAATCGCCGGGTCAATGGCGAGTGGGTCATTAGTTAAATAGCGCTATTAGGTTTGACAAGCCTCACACCGTGCTGTAGAGGACGGGAGTGGACTAATGGATCTGGTCACTTAGTTAATGATGATAGACATTGACGTAGGGCACTTGAACATGACTCCAGTCAGTTGTCGATATGGTATTGGGTCTAGTGGTTAACATGGGGTAGCCCCCACTGGTTATGGTTATGGTTTGGGAAACAAGGAATTGGTTAACTCATGGTTTACGAATGAACTTATGGTTTTTGGAACAACTTTAAAATGAACACCAACTGTGAACTCGCTCAACTTTGTTGTTGACTCGTTGTTACATGCCTTGCAGGTTGTTAGGTACCTAGATGGAGCTTGCACGAGAAGGAGGAGTCGTTGTGGGACATGGACTGTTGAATTCCATGTTGAACGTTTGAACTTTTAAACTTATACTTTGGTTTTAAACTTTATGCTTCCGCTGATAACTTGAAATCGATTAATTTGTTTTGAACACCAATTATATTGTGTGGTTGGAATTTTATTTATTTAATTACATTGTTCAATATGATTGGTGGCTGGATTCTGGTCAGTCACGCCTCCTGCGGTGATACTCCGCTTGTGGATTTTGGGGGTGTGACAGATTGGTATCAGAGCCATTGGTTATAGTGAACTTGGTTTTAAAAAAGGGAAAAGCTTTTGACAAAACCAGACTATAACCTGTACAGTGCTCCACGATCCACAACGACGCTTCGCTCCACGTGCAAGACTCAACACCATAGGTGATATGGTTTATATTTATATTACATGTCTATTAGTTTGCATAGTGTATTGTTCATGGTATGCTTAGTCAACGTAACGACTATTGTTTGAAACCCTGTGTGCTTACTCTCTTCTGTCATCCCACACTTATGCACTTCCGCGACACTTCTCTCACTTGTGTTTCCTTTGACATGAAGATCTTGAGTGGACGTCTGAACTTGACTCAAGCCCAGCTAACAGCTCTAATCAACGAACGAGTTGCGGAGGCACTCGCAGTAGTCCAAGCAGGAGGTCAGTATGCTCAACCTCCCATGTGTACGTTCAAGACCTTTATGGACTGTCGACCTAGTACCTTCAGTGGTACAGAAGGAGCTGTAGGTCTTCTACAATGGTTCGAGAAGACCGAATCCGTTTTTGAGATGTGTGAATGCCCTGAAGCTCGTAGGGTGAAATTTGCTACTGGAACACTTGAAGGCGGTGCGTTAATTGGTGGAACGCACAGGTTCAAATGCTAGGGTTGGCAGCTGCTAATGCCACCCCATGGAACGACTTCAAAGATCTAATCAAAGAGGAGTATTATCATCGTGGCGACATTCACAAGCTAGAGGTAGAGTTTTACAACTTAAAGATGACGGGGTCTGAAATCGAGGCGTATACGAAGAGATCGAACGAATTGGCTGTATTGTGTCCTACTATGGTGGATCCTCCTATCAAACGTATCGAGCTGTACCTCAAGGGTTTAGTGCCAGAGATTCAAAGCCATGTGACTGCAGCTAACCTCCCTACGATCCAGCAAGTCATACGACTGTCTCATCGTCTCACTGATCAGGCAGTTGAGCAGAACAAGCTGCCTAAGCGTATTAGCGCCACTACTTCTAATGCTCCTAGCGACAACAAGCGCAAATGGGAAGGGAATTCAAGCAAAGGTTTAACTTCTGTTCAGTCTCAGTCTCAGCAGCGAAGGACTGACGACTACAAGAGCCCTGGTCAGCAATCTTCAGGTAATCAGAGTCAAGGACGGTACAGGGGAAATCAACCTAAGTGCAACCGTTGTAACTTGCACCATAGTGGGCCGTGTAGCAAGGGTCGCTGTCATAGATACAACAAGCCTGGTCACGCAGCGAAGGGTTGCAGGAGCCCATATCCTGCGAATCAGAATCGTCAGCAGCAGCAACAAGCTTCACAGAACCAGCAGCAACAGCAGGGTAATAAAGGATGTTTTCAGTGTGGTGCTGAAGGCCACTTCAAGAGGAACTGTACCCAGCTGAACCAGAATCAGAACAACAACAACAACAACCAGGGAAATGGAAACAATGGGGGAAACAATGATGGCAATGGTGCCAGGGGACGTGCTTTCGTGATTGGTCAGGGTGATGCAAGGAATGATCCCAACGTTGTGATGGGTAAGTTTCTACTGGATGATTTCTTTGTTTAAGTTTTGTTTGATTCGGGTACCGATACTAGTTACATGTCCTTAAAAATTAGTCAGATGCTTAAGCATATGCCAACTCTCTTGAACACCAAGCATGTTGTAGAACTAGCGAATGGTAAAAGTCTTGAAGCCACACATATAGTTAAGGGTTGTAATCTCGTCTTAGCTGGTCAGACCTTCTCTATCGATCTTATCCCCATCGTTCTTGGTAGTTTCGACGTCGTCATTGGGATGGATTGGTTGTCTCAACATCAAGCGGAGATTCTTTGCAAGGAGAAGATCGTCCGTATTCCCCGTTCAGGTGATGAACCTCTCGTTATTCGTGGTGATAAGAGTGGTGCTGTCGTGGGCATTATCTCTTTCCTTAAGGCCCAGAAGTGTTTGCGTAAGGGCCACACTGCCATTTTAGCTCTCGTTACTGACACCTCAATGAAGGAAAAGAAGATAGAAGACATTCCTATTGTACGCGACTTTCCTGAGGTATTTCCTGAGGAATTACCTGGTCTTCCGCCTCATCGTCAGGTCGAATTACAAATCGAGCTAGCTCATTGAGCAGCACCAATAGCTCGTGCACCTTATCGTTTAGCCCCATCAGAACTAGAGGAACTGTCCGCACAACTGCAAGAACTCTTGGACAAGGGTTTCATTCATCCTAGCTCTTCGCCCTGGGGAGCTCCAGTCTTGTTTGTGAAGAAGAAAGACGGTACCTTCCGGATGTGTATTGACTATCGCGAACTTAACAAGGTGACCGTGAAGAATCGTTATCCTCTCTCGCTTATTGATGACCTGTTCGACCAGTTGCAAGGGTCGAGCTTCTACTCAAAGATTGATCTGAGATCGGGCTATCATCAACTGGGAGTCTGAGATGAGGACATCTCTAAGACAGCATTCAGGACTCGTTACGGGCACTACGAGTTTCTAGTTATGCCTTTTGGATTGACAAACGCACCTGCGGTCTTCATGGATCTCATGAACCGAGTGTGCAAACCTTACCTGGATAAGTTCATTATTGTTTTCATCGATGACATCCTGATATATTCTAAGAGTCAGGAGGAACACGAGCATCATCTGCAACTTATTCTAGAACTTCTTCGAGCAGAGCAGCTTTATGCAAAGTTTTCGAAATGCGACTTTTGGCTTCATGAAGTCCATTTCCTAGGCCACGTGGTAAACGAGGATGGGATTCATGTGGATCCATCCAAGGTTGATTCGATCAAGAACTGGCCTGCACCCCGTACACCAACCGAAATCCGTAAATTCTTGGGTTTGGCGGGTTACTACAGAAGGTTTATCAAGGATTTCTCAAAGATTGCGCAACCGCTTACTTCATTAACTCAGAAGGGTGTCACCTATCGTTGGGGTGATGCACAGGAATCTGCGTTTCAGCAATTAAAGAAGAAACTTTGTAGCGCACCTATTCTTTCGTTACCTGAAGGCACAGATGATTTTGTGGTTTATTGCGACGCGTCAATCCAAGGACTTAGTTGTGTGTTGATGCAACGTGAGAAAGTCATTGCTTATGCATCACGCCAACTTAAGGTTCACGAAAGGAACTACACTACCCACGATCTGGAGCTGGGAGCTGTTGTCTTCGCACTCAAGATATGGAGGCATTACCTGTACGGTACCAAGTGCACCATTTACACCAATCACAGGAATCTCCAACATATCTTCAATCAGAAGGAGTTGAACATGCGACAGCGTCGATGGGTCGAACTTCTGAATGATTATGAGTGCACGATTAAGTACCATCCGGGCAAAGCCAATGTCGTGGCAGACGCCCTCAGTCGATAGGAGACTAAACCTAAGCGTGTGCGTGCGTTACAGCTTACCATCCACTCTAGTCTTCCTACTCAGATACGAGATGCTCAGATTGAAGCATTGAAAGCAGAGAACATCAGGGCTGAGTCCCTGCGAGGGTCGAAGAAATGGTTAGAACAAAAGGAAGACGGTGCTTACTACGTGGCAGGGCGCATCTGGGTTCCATTTTATGGTAATCTACGTGAACTTGTGATGGATGAAGCACACAAGTCTCGCTACTCAGTACATCCTGGTTCTGATAAGATGTACCACGATCTAAAAGCTACGTATTGGTGGCCCCACATGAATGCTAGCATAGCAACCTATGTTAGTAAATGCTTTATTTGTGCGAGAGTCAAGGTTGAATACCAGAAACCATCAGGCCTACTTCAACAACCAGAGATCTCGACATGGAAATGGGAGCAAATTTCCATGGACTTCGTTACTGGCCTACCTAGATCTCAATGAGGAAACGATACCATTTGGATGATAGTGGATCGACTGACAAAATCTGCACACTTCCTGGCTATCAAGGAAACGGATAAGTTCTCTACTCTAGCAGACGTCTACCTGAAGGAAGTAGTTGCGAGGCACGGGGTGCCAACCTCTATCATATCTGATCGTGACGCGTGATTTACATCTGAGTTGTGGCAAGCGATGCAAAAATCCTTTGGCTCTCGATTAGATATGAGCACAGCATACCATCCACAGATGGATGGGCAGTCGGAACGCACCATCCAAACCCTTGAAGATATGCTTCGAGCATGTGTTATCGACTTTGGTAACGGCTAGGAAAGGCATTTACCATTGGTGGAGTTTTCGTATAACAATAGTTACCACACCAGCATCCAGGCTGCTCCGTTTGAGGCATTGTACGGACGAAAATGTCGATCACCTTTATGCTGGGCAGAAGTTGGTGACAGCCAAATCACTGGCCCAGAACTCGTAGTAGACGCAACAGAGAAGATTGCTCAAATACGTCAACGAATGGCGGCAGCTCGTGACCATCAGAAAAGCTACGCTGATAAGCGCAGGAAACCACTCAAGTTCCAGGTTGGGGACCGAGTGCTACTTAAAGTCTCACCTTGGAAAGGTGTAGTTCGTTTTGGTAAACGAGGCAAACTCAACCCGCGATATGTTGGACCTTTCGAAATCATTGAGAAAATTAGCAAGGTGGCTTACAAACTGAATCTACCTGAAGAACTCAGCGGAGTTCACAACGTGTTCCATGTGTCGAATATGAAGAAGTGTCTGTCAGATGAGACCCTCATAGTTCCTCTCAAGGAACTTGCCATTGACGATCAACTACGATTCGTCGAGGAACCAGTAGAGATTACAGATCGAATAAGGTCGGGATATCATCAACTGAAGGTTAGAAGTGAAGATGTTCCTAAAACTGCCTTCAGAATAAGATACGGGCACTACGAGTTCTTAGTGATGCCTTTCGGGCTCACTAATGCACCTGCAGTATTCATGGATCTCATGAACAGAGTCTGCAAACCGTATCTAGATAAGTTTGTTATTGTCTTCATAGATGACATACTTATCTATTCTCGTAATCAATCTGATCATGAGAAACACCTTCGGTGCATCCTTGAACTATTACGGCTGGAGAAGCTTTACGCTAAATTCTCCAAATGCGAGTTCCGGCTTCGCGAAGTCCAATTTCTTGGACATGTGGTTAGTGAGCATGGTATCTAGGTGGATCCCGCTAAGATCGAAGCTATTATGAACTGGGAAGCACCTAAGATACCCTCTGAGATTTGTAGTTTCTTAGGTTTGGCGGGTTATTATAGGAGGTTCATTGAGAACTTTTCGAGGATAGCCACTCCTTTAACTACATTGACCCATAAGAATGTTAAGTTCAACTAGGGTCAGAAACAACAAGAATCCTTTGAGATTCTTAAGCATAAGTTGAGCAACACTCCAGTGCTAACTCTGCCCGAGGGCATTGAAGAATTCGTTATCTATTGTGATGCTTTGCACACTCGCATGGGTTGTGTGCTTATGCAAAGAGGCAAGGTGATTGCCTACGTATCGCGATAACTAAAAGTGCATGAAAGGAATTACACCACCCATGACTTGGAGCTGGGTGCCGTTGTATTTGCACAAAAACTATGGAGACATTATCTTTATGGAACGAAGTATATTATATACACTGATCACAAGAGTCTCCAACATCTGTTTAACCAAAAGGATCTGAATATGAGACAACGCCTTTGGATGGAAACATTGAATGATTATGATTGCAAGATCCGCTATCATCCCGGCAAGGCGAATGTAGTCGCTGATTCGCTTAGTTGCAAGGAAAGAGTTAAACCTATAAGGATTAACGCCAAGAGCATTGAGCTCAAGAACAGCTTGAATGAAAAGTTGTTGGATGCGCAAAAACAAGCCCTATTAGAGGCTAACCTTCCCAGTGAAGGATTAGGTGGAATTGTTGATCAGTTGTCACCTGGAAATGATGGAATTCTTAGACTCAATGGTCGAGTCTGGGTTCCAATCTTTGGAGGATTATAAATCCTCCAGGAAGCGCATAGTTCCAAATATTATGTTCACCATAGAGGTGACAAGATCTATCAAGATTTAAAAAGGAACTTTTGGTGGATGGGTATGAAGAAATCCATAGCCACCTATGTAGCTAAGTGTCTGACATGTTCGCAGGTTAAGTCCGAACATCAAAAGCCATCAGGACTGCTACAACAGCTTGAAATTCCCACATGGAAGTGGGAAATGGTAACTATGGACTTGATTACCAAGTTACCTAAAACCAAGCATGGTAATTACCCAATATGGGTCATCATTGATAGGCTGATAAGTCAGCACATTTCTTGCTGATAAAGGAGACGTATAGCTCTGATAAGTTGGCTAAATTGTACATGGACGAGATGGTGTCCCTACACGGTGTGCCGGTATCTATTGTATCCGATAGAGATACTAGATACACTTCTCATTTCTGGAAAAGTTTCCAGCAATTTTTAGGCACCAAACTGAATTTCAGTACGACTTACCATCCTCAGACAGATGGAAAGAGTGAGTGTACGATCCAGACATTGGAAGACATGCATAGGGCATGTGTGATCGACTTGGGTGTTAGTTGGGATGACCATCTCCCCCTAATTGAATTAGCCTATAACAATAGTTATCATACGAGCATCAAGGATGCTTCATTTATGGCCTTGTATGGGAGAAAGTGTCAAACGCCCGTTTGTTGGGCAGAAGTTGGGGAAGCCCAACTATCAGGACATGAGATTGTCCTGGAGACGATGAATAAGATCATACAAATCTATGATCATCTCAAAGCTGCCAGGGATCGGCAGAAGAGCTACCCTGACAAGAGGCGCAAACCTCTTAAGTTCCAAGTAGGGGACAAGGTTCTACTGAAAGTATCACCCTGGAAAGGTGTGATGCATTTCGGTAAGAAGGGCAAGCTGAGCCCTAGATATATAGGACCATTCGAGATAATCGAATGTGTCGGATCTGTAGCTTATAAGCTAAAGTTACCTGAGGAGCTCAGTGGAATTCACAATGTGTTCCACATCTGCAATTTAAATAAATGTCTAGCCGATGAGTCGCTAGCAATGTCACATGAAGATGTGTAAATTGATGAAAACTTATGGTTTTTTGAGAAACCGGTTTCGATCAAGGATCGGCAGGTTAAGAAGCTCCGACGGAGATATATACCTATTGTAAAGGTAAAGTGGTATGCCCGTAGAGGCCCCGAGTACACATGGGAGGTCGAGTCCACTATGCGACAGAAGTACCCCCATCTTTATGAGTAAATCTCGAGGTCGAGATTTCTTTTAAGGGGGTGAGGATATAACATCTCACAAAATCGTGTCCAATAATGTATTGACACGTGTCCTTATTCCTAATTATGCCTAATGTTGGCTAGGATGGACTATTTTTGCCAAACAATGAAAATATGAATGTGGAGGGACTAAAAGTGTCAACATGCTTAAACTATGCCTCTGAGTGACCTTATACGGTGTCCGTATTCTCAAATGAGACACTTGTTGGACGAGAGGAACCGTTTGTGAATTTATGTAGAAGTTTGTTAGTTGGAGGGTTAAAAGCATCAACATGTTAATTTATACCTTTGAGTGACCTTTTAACGAACCAGGAGTTTTATGATGTTTGGTCATACTCTCGGGTGTGCCTAATATTGGCCATGAGAGGCTTTGTATACTAGAATTAATAATACACACAAGTATGGAAGTTAAGGGGGGCCAAAGTTGTCAAAATGTGAAAGTTGTATGGCTGACCAGAACTCGCCGTATGATACGGACTCTCTACCGTAACTTACGGTAGAGTATGCTAGCTTTCTTTTTGCCTTGGCCTCCACACAAACAGCCAAAACGCACTCAAAGTGAAACCAGGGGCTCCCAAACCACTTTTCCACATACTAGGACATGTGTAAGCACCTCCTAAGTCCCTCTAACACCTGTGATCACCTCCACAACTCTCCCACGCTATAATAGAAGTGTTGCAACACTTCACAACTTGCACCTTCTTCATTTTATCACTTCCTCTCTTCTCCTGGAGATTCCCAGCTAAAGGGAGCCTCCTCTTGAGTTCATTTTCGTGCTAGGACCACTTGTAAGTGCTCCTACATCCTGCATTTTCATTTTGTAGGCTTTTAAAGCCAAAAGTCAAGCATTTTCGATAGATGCTTTGATTTTCGGTTTAGACCTTAATGGTCCGGCCATTTTTTGGGGTGAACATGGCTACGTGATTGTAATTAGATAGGTGTTAATCCCTCAAAAGGGCACCTCCTGAGAATCACGTTTGCTTAGTCAATTGACGGGTTAAAGTTATTAACATTAAAAAGTCAAACGGGTCAGTTTTTGAAATAAACATAATCTGATAATGTAGGTGTTCCAAAATATGTTTTAACACTTAAACAACTTGGTAATAATTATTAGAACATGTGTAAACACGTTCGGCTCATCAATTCCAGTCTAAGGCTCGGTTCGCAACCGAAAGTCGCAAAGTTTGACTTCTGCTTTGACTTTCGATTCTGACCTGATTTAGAATAGTTTCCTACTGATTTAAGGTTCCTTTATGATCATAATATAATGTAGCATAAACCTCTGTGGTTATATTACATGATCATAATAGTAATCTGAGTTTTATGTAAGTTTCCGTTATTATTCCAT
This sequence comes from Helianthus tuberosus, assembly GCA_030545235.1. Taxonomy (NCBI): domain Eukaryota; kingdom Viridiplantae; phylum Streptophyta; class Magnoliopsida; order Asterales; family Asteraceae; genus Helianthus; species Helianthus tuberosus. The sequence goes on from CM060396.1 coordinate 66,712,004, forward strand.
ACTTTGACTAATTTGCCCTTTTTATTAAAAACAAGGTTTCAAACACCAATGAACTTGCAAATGACATATGTACTGATATTTTAAAGTAATTAAATTATAATGATGTTACTAAACTTATCATAAACTGAGTTTTCGTATAATATCGTAAATTATGTTTCAAGTTGACCAAAATGCCCTTTCGGCACCTAAAATGGTTTTAAACATAATTTCTTATACCAAACACATTACCTACTGATGTAATATCATGATTAGAACTATTTGGGATATCAAGCCAGTTTATATTCTGAGTTTAAGTACAAGTTCTCGTATTATGTCCTTAAATGACGAAAATGCCTTTGTGGCACTTAAAATGGTTTTAAATCATAATTTTCATACAAAACCTTTTACCTACTGATATGTTATATTAAATAACATATTTTAACCATATAAACCTGATCATAACATCAGTTTTGATAAAACATCGCAAATATCGTCATTTAACGACTTTAACGCCCTTTTGGCACGTAGTATGGTTTTAAACCATATTTACCAACCAAAACTTGTTACCTATTGATTTTATAACTTATTTAAAATATTTTTACAGCAGGTACATGTTATAAACTCAGAATCCCAAATAAGCTTAAACTATGTGTGAAATGAACAAAATGCCCCTACGGTGCATAGTTTGGTCTAAACTATAAAACACACATATGTTTGATATCCTACTGATATTATATCCCAAATTAATTATTTTTCAAGAATGTTTATGGTAGTAACATCAGTTTACATGCAAGTCCCTTTTTATACATCACATAATGACCAAAACGCCCTTATGAGGCATAGTTTGATTTTAAAACCTTAACATGCATACAAACTGATATCCTACTGATATTATAACTTGTTTAAAGTATATTGGCATATACAACTTGTTCATGACTCATTCGGTTATCCGTTATTGCTTATACGCGCACGGTTAGACTTATGTAACTAGTTTACATAAGTTTACCGAAACGGGTTTAACCTTATCATTTTTATCTCAATTTCCAGAATGTTAATAGTTTACCCATATTATACAAGTCTTAGTACTTTTTGGGTTTAAATTACATTCTATTCCGGTCATTGTTTAATCGAGCGTATCGTACCGTTTTTGATACTTTAAGCTAGCCGGTCTAAGTCTACGACTTAAATAAGACCCGTTAGCATTCTAATTGGTTTTATACCATCATTCCAGACTAGAGCCTTTAAATTGTTACCTATGCTTACTTAATTGAATACGGCCGAGTTACTATAAACCTTGCATTAGCTCAGGTAAATACTCTTAACATATTTTCCCTATACGGGCTTGGGATACGGTAAATTACTACCGCTTGGTCAATTATGGTATCATATGCCGGATTGTGGCTACAAAATCTTCATAACCCGTTCTAATATGTTTTATCTGATAACTTAAACATTGGGGGTTAACGCGACCGTGTCCTGGATATCCATGGCTCATTTAAGTTACTAATGGCCACGACTGTGTACGGGGTGTAGGCATACACCCGTCAGATGCCAATGCTTATTAAAAATGTTTTCTTACCCGTTGATCAGGGGATACCCCTTTGTGGGTTTAAGTGGTGTGTCGGTTAATCATGTCTCGATGTTTAGTACCGGGCCCCATATGTATTGACAGATATGTAAAACTATATACAAGATCATTTTTAATTATTCTAAGTTATTAAAAGATCTTGTGCACTTAAATCAATTTTGATATATTTTCAAAACGTGTCTGTTAATTGTAGTTACCAGTGAAAACTGATGTATTTTCAAAAGACTAAGCTACAGGTACAAATACATAAATAGGCTAGAAGATGCTCGGTATTGCTAGAAGAGGAATTTGTAACTCCTTGCATAAGCCTATTAGTCTGTTGATTTCATTTTGTACATTTTATGATCCGCATGTGGATCTTTACTTTACAAGCCGTTTTGTATTATTATTTCGAACTTCGAATATTTGGTTTGCAATAGTAATATTACTCCAAGACTTCCTCTGTGCTATCTGTGATTATTTGACTATGACAATACCAATCTTACGTCACGATACTCCCCATCGGGCCCACCGGGTTTGTGGTTGGAAACTCGGGGTGTGACACGGGTCTTGATCCTATATGGTCCGGTTTATAATTGCGAGTTTGGTAAAGGTACTTTGTGCGGGTTGATTCATCAATCGTGAAGTTTTTCTTAACCGCTAAATTCTCTTGTGCACTTGGGGTTCTGACTACAGGTTTATTCAGGACATCTGAATTTTATTGACCCGAAGACTCGGGATGATACAATTACACACTTATATGTTAACAATAAGTCAACTTACAACTTTTCTAAAGAAAAAAGCTACAACCAAATAAATGATCATAAATTTAAGACGTGTCTCAACCACATTTCACTTTGCAATTTTTTTCACCCCTAAATCCATATTTTGGAAAACATGCTATTAAATAATTTATTTAGGAAATATACTATTAATTATCAATTTAATACTTTTCTAATTTTTTTTCACATTTAGAGATCTTTTTTTACTGGAATCCAATGTTTAAAAAAACCGGTTTTTAAATCATAGTGTTTGGGTTTTGAAATGGTTCAACCGGTTCTCAAATGGTTCAACTGATTAAACCGGGTTATATTGGACGATTCAATCGGGTTACTAGTTAATCCTATAATTTCAAAAAATAAATATTCATCTAAAAAATAATCGAATCTCAATTAGGATTTATGTAACTAATCATGGTTTTATCTAAAAATACAACTATTTTCTTCTAAAATATTAAGCATTTTAAGAGCATTTTTATTATTTATAAACAATCTTACATTGGACGAGGTGGGTAAAAATTCCAACAACGATGGAATGTTGGAACGGAATGAACTAGGTTAATTACCGGAAATATGAAAAGTCATTATTACCTTAATATTGTATTTTATTAATATGTAAAAATCAAATTTCAAGATAATGCAAATCGGTTTAATGGTATGAACCAATAAACCGGATGTACCACCGGTACATAAGACATAGCGTATTTGGGTTTTACCGGCATTTATCGTACGAGCCCATGTCCAATATCCGGTATTACTGGTATAACCGGGCGGTTTATATTTATACCGGTATTTAAAACATTGTCGGAATCAAATTTCATATTTGTGTCTCATAATTAACACATGTCGGTAAGTTTGATATCTGGTTTATTTTTTTGTTTTATAGGCATGTTAATTCTATTTTTCTGAAATTGTTTTTATTTAACCAGATATAGTACTTATATATGGTTATTAAATTTATATTAACATTAAATATCTTTCAATTAACAATACTTTTTATATATTAACATTAAATACCTTTCACTTAATAATACTTATGAATATGAATGAACTAGAGAGATTTTATTAATACATTTACTAAACTAGGTTTGATATAAATCAATTACAACTAATTTCCTAATTGTTTGATATTTCATTTCTCTTATGAAATTCATATTAACATTAAATATCTTTCGATTAATAATACTTTTTATTTATTAACATTAAATACCTTTCATTTTATAATAATTTTTATATACTCATCACTTCTATATTTTTATTACTAGATTATAGACACGTGTCTTATACAGAATTGTGTAATTCTATAATGTGTAAAAAAAATTAGTTAAAATGTTTCTATATTTATGATTATCTAAATAATTTGATAATTCTGTATCTATAATGTGGTGTGTGTATATTGTTTTTGGGTTTTTAATGTGTACATTATTAATATCTATAATATGGTGTTTTAATTATAGACACGTGGATTACACGAGGTTGTATAATAGAATTTATATAGGTTTAGGATGTGTACTTAATAAGAAATTAAAAAACAAATATGGTTTGTCAATTTCCAGATTGTTGTTTTCACACGCATTAGAACATTATATTATTAATAAAACTTTAAGTATTTGTACATGGTATTTATTATTTGATACTTTGTTAGTAATTATTGTTTATATCCAAGTAATATATTTTGTATTATTAAGCTTGTATGCCGGGTAAAACTTTTGATTTTTTTCTAGGGTTATTTTTTTTTACTATTTCTAATAACTTGTATAAAGAAAAAAAATTATTATTTAATATTATTTTGTTGTGTTATATACGTTATTGTAATAATTTAAATTAGATTTAGTTAAATTGTTGTTTATTATTATTACTTAATAGGGGATAGAAAATGTATATATTTAATAATGTGTATAAAGAAAATTATTATTAACTAATATTCTTAGGAATAGCCTAGTGGAGGTCATGGGTTCAATACTCATGGTGCAAGTTTTAGCCATTAAAATTTAATATTCTTATTTAAGGGTAAGAAGACACCACAAAGTGACACGTGTCAAAAAAATCCATTTATTATATGTAATAAAATAATAATATTGCCATATATAATACAATACAATACAATACAATACAATACAATACAATACAATACAATATATTAATAATATTGTTAATCTAACACATCTTGAACAAAAAAGTTCATTATGCTTATTAATTAAAATATTAGATATCCATTACAATTTTTTGTAGAACTAAATGTTATACTAATTATATTTAACTAATTATTATTAATAAATTTAAGGAAATGATGGCATATAATAATTTTTGGAATTCTTTATTTGAATAAGATTACAATTATTATTATTATTATTAAATTCAAATTCAGAGTTATGAATATTAATGAAGTGGTAAGATTTTATTAATACATTTACTAAATTAATTTTAATATAAATCAATTACAACTAATTTCATAATTGTTTGATATTTAGTTTTTGTGTTTTAAATACTATAACCACAAGTTATGTTGTCATTAATTTATTTTCGTGTATATATTTCAACTATAAAACCAATTCTTTGAATTATGATTTCAACTATTTTTATTTATAAAAACCAAAATTTGGGATTTGATTTACCCTCTTATATATATATATATATATAGGGAGGGGCTCATGCGAGAACCACCCTTATTGTGAGAACCTTGAGAACCAATGTGAACACAACCTAAAATAGCTAAAAAAACCTAAAAAAACCCTAAAAAAACCTAACCCCCACCCCCCCCCACCCAAAAACCTAAACCCCCCACCCCCCCCCCCCCCCCCAAAAAAAAACCTAACCCCCCCCCCCCCAAAAAAACCTAACCCCCCCCCCAAGCTAAAAAAACCTAAAAAAAACCTAAAAAAACCTAACCCCACCCCCCCCCCCCCCCCAAAAAAAACCTAAACCCCCCTCCCCCACCCCCCCCCCCCAAGCTAAAATGCTAAAAACTAAACCCCCCAAAAACCTAAAAAAATCTAAAAAAAATCCAAAAAAAATCCAAAAATTTTTTTTTGATTTTTTTAATATTTTTTAGGTTAAAATCGCTACTTTTAGAAGCCAAAAAAAAAAAAAATTTAAAAAAAAAAAAATTTAAAAATTTTTTTTTTTTTTTTTTTGGTGCGAAAAGTAGCGATTTTAACCTAAAAAATCAAAAAAAAAAATTTTGTGTGATTTTTAGGCATTTTTGGTGTGTTCACATTGGTTCTCGCGGTTCTCGCAATAAGAGGTGGTTCTCGCATGATCTTCTCCCTATATATATATATATATATGGTAAGGTTCATTTTAGAACTATAAATAATTGTAGAACTCACAGAGCTCTTATTAAACGATCATTCTACTAATATATTTTTTATATTTAACTTTGTTTAAGGTTATTTTAATCATTTATTACGATTCCGTGTGTTAAGAGTAATTTTATCATTTTTTCATATGTAATTTATATATACGTAAATTGGTTCCTTTACACATATGTGAACTAGTTCCTTTACACATATGTAAATTAGTTATTACACATAAATAATTAGGTTTTTCATATACGTAATCATAAAAATACATATAACATATCCTTAAATAATATTAAATATAAAAATATATAAACAAAATAATTGTTTATTAGCAGTTCTGTAATATTTAGAGTTCTGAAATGAACTCAACCCTATACACACACACACACATATATATATATATATATATATATACTATTCATTCAATTTAAAAAAACATCACAAACACCGGTTGCTAAAACTGCTGAAACTTTTAAGAAAGTTGATAATGCAGTTTCTCTAATTGACGGATCAAATTCTTTCATATTTAAAAAGTTGGTAAACACCACACGTTTTGATCATACACAACACAAAATTTATTCAAACATTTAAAAAATGTCTAAAATATTGTTTTAGAATTTAAAACTTCGTATTTGATTTTTTTATTCAGCCATTATTACACAAAGTTATAACCTACTAAATAAATGAATAAAAAATATTGTTTTAGAATTTAAAACTTCGTATTTGATTTTTTTATTCAGCCATTATTACACAAAGTTATAACCTACTAAATAAATGAATAAACTAGTGCATAATGTTCCAATAATCAATTGGAATCATTTGATTTTTTAAATATTCTATTTTTATTCCAAAAATATAACTAAAACACATGCTTGAACTATTTTACTTATAGTGATATATAATGTATTCTAGATGGGTAAAATTATAAGTATATGCTCATGTTAATACAAATTTAATACAAGTCATTAATTCAACTACTAATTAAATAGATTGATATGGGTCAAGTTGAGTTATTAATTAATTATTTATTATCTATTATTATTATTGTTATTATTATTATTATTATTATTATTATTATTATTATTATTATTATTATACAACTCTTTGGAATAAAAAGGTAATTTTCACGCGCGATATGAAGATACGATATGAAAATGACATTAAGACATGAAATATTAAGACATATGAATATGATATATTCGGTTATAAAGTGAACGCTTGAAATTTATGCGATATATTATATACAATTTATTGTTTATAAAATGAAATATTTGAAATATAATTCTCCATCATTCTAACCTAAAGATCGATCACTTCATTCCCTTCAATGTAGTGGTTGTTTAACCTTCTAATAACCAACACCTTCATTTTATTATTTTTAAAATTTTTTGAACCTTAATTAAATTTTATTATTGTACTGAAATTGACCAATCTGTCGCACTACGCAGGTTCCCTCTAGTTATATTCAAAATATTTAATTAAGCATTAAATGCTCATTAAATGTTCTCACCTAGGGGTGTTTAGGAAAAAAAAACTTAAACGCAACCTTAACCGAAAAAGCAATCCGATTAAGGAATTCTGCGTTTGGTTCCACAATTTTTTTATTTTTTTATTTGGTAATCCAAATAAACCGTACTACTGATTAATTATTAAATAAAAATAATAATATTTGTTAAACCATATAAAACTTATTAGTCCAAATACTAAATTTCTATGATCTTTGTGTTTGAACTTTGTGTTTGTGTATACGACTATTTTCTGGATTTGTTCCTTTTATTTTGCTTTTAAACTTTCTTTTATAATATGTTGTGTGGTATGATTATTTGGTTTAAATTAGTTGAGGCCTTGCTATTTCAAACACAAAAAGAAATATCATTAGTAAAAAAGTACCTTGGTTCAATTCGGTTGAAATCAATTTGTTTAGTTTTAAGCCAAAACGAAACTGAATTGAATTCAGTTGAATTTGGTTTGGTTTACATATTCTTAATTTGGTTTAGTTTGGTTCAGTTCAGTGTTTGGTTTGAGGTTCAAAATTTTGAAAATCAAATGGTAAAAAAAATTAAAAATTGATTATTACACTAGGTATTCATGGGTTTCTCAACTCAATGTTTTTCAACAGATCCATCCCCTATATATAAACAATTAATTTGATTGTTTATATAGTATGATATAATATAGAAATTTTTGTGATCAGTCTTACCGAATAACCTATCAGTGTAAGTAAATAGTATAAAATAAAATAAAAAGATATGAAGTATTAATGTTGATTTTTTCTTATATCCATAACTTACATATATGTATGAAAAAGCATAAAATTCAAAAATTTCGAACCTTTGAATAAAATAAATTGATATAGATTTTTTTTCTTGCAACACTTAGTGTTCTATGATGATTTCAGCATATATATCCGATATGATATCGATATCTATATCTATATCTATACTACTATAAAATGTGTTTTAGATGGGTAAGACTGTAAATATATACTTATATTAAGACAAATTTAACACAAGTCATTAATTCAACAACCAATTAAATATATTGAAATTTTTTGAAGTTGAGCTATTAATCAATTATCTAAATCTATTTCATTATTATTATTATATTAAAATACAACTCTTTGGGATAAAAGGTAATTTCAACGCGATATTAAGACACGGGATATTAAGACATACGATGGGTTATAAAGTAAAAGCTTGAAATTTAATACGCTAGATAATAAGACGCTATATAGTAAGATGATATGATATATTGGTTATAAAGTGAAATGTTTGAAATATAATTCTCCATCATTCTAACCTAAAGATCGATCACCTCCTTCCCTTCAATGTAGTAGAAAGATAACCTCCTAATGATGACACCTTCATCTTATTTTTGTTTCATTTTTTGAACTTTAATTAAATTATGTTATTGTAGTGAAATTGCCCACTCCACCGCAATGTGTAGGTTCCCCTCTGATAATATTCAAGGAATTTAGTTAAGCATTTAATGATCATTGAATGTTTTCACCAATATCTGTAATCCTCTTACCAAAATATATGAAAATGTGTTTGAGACCTTTGGTAAGAAGACAAACCACCATGCTTTGGTAGACCATATGATGGTCAACACTTTTGAGTGGGTATTTTCAAATCATATGAATAAGATAATAACATTCTGTTATATTATATTTGTTCTTTGATGATCTTTAGCTTTTCGTGACTTTAGTAAATGTTTTGGTATATATATATATATATATATATATAGGGAGAAGATCATGCGAGAACCACCTCTTATTGTGAGAACCGCGAGAACTAATGTGAACACACCAAAAATGCCTAAAAATAGCTAAAAATCACACAAAAAAATTTTTTTTGATTTTTTTAATATTTTTTAGGTTAAAATCGCTACTTTTCGAACACAAAAAAAAAATTAATTTTTTTTTTTTTAATTTTTTTTTTTTGGCTTCGAAAAGTAGCAATTTTAACCTAAAAAATATTAAAAAAATCAAAAAAAAAATTTGGATTTTTTTTTTATTTTTTTAGTTTTTTTTTAGATTTTTTGGGGGTTTAGTTTTTAGCATTTTAGCTTGGGGGGGGGGGTTTAGGTTTTTTTTTGGGGGGGGGGGGGTTGGGGGTTAGGTTTTTTTAGGTTTTTTTAGCTATTTTAGGTTGTGTTCACATTGGTTCTCAAGGTTCTCACAATAAGGGTGGTTCTCGCATGAGCCCCTCCCTATATATATATATATATATATATATATATATAGAGAGAGAGAGAGAGAGATGTGTTAAAATGAGAATCACCTTGAGTTGTAAGAACCTGAGAACTAGGTCATCCAAATTGTTTTTCCAAATTTTGTTTTCTCAAAAGTCATAAAAATCACATGGTTCAACTAAAATAATAAAAAAATGCCGCATACCCACATTTACATGAGGCGTAAAAAATATTTATCTACGTACAAAATTTACACCAGCGCGTAAAAAAAACTTGCATCAGTCAAAACTACCGACTCGACAATTTTTTTTACTTTTTTTTTACAGATGTGTTTATAATATTTTCATCTACGTTTGTGCAAAAAAAAAAAAAAAAAATTGGCCCAACTCGCACGGGAAGTAAAAATTCTCACGGTTCTCACAACTCGTGGTGGTTCTCATTTGAACCGAGCCCTATGTGTGTGTGTATATATATATATATAATTTAGTGTCATGCCATAAATCCATTTAACGATAATTCATCACACACCCCAATTATAACTCAACTACTCATTCAAAAATTATGAACTATTGAAAAAAAAATGAAACAATATAGATTTTCTTTTCTCACAGCAATTAAGTGTTCTATGGTAATTTTAGCCCCATATATATACATATATAAACATGTTTTTACATACCATTTAATGTTTGTCATAAATTCTATTCATGTTATATTCATCACCCACCCCTATTAAAAGGCATCCTGCATTCACCTTTTATTACATACTTTCGGCTACTAGTTGCTACTTTTCTTTCTCAGATTCGCCAATTTTTCTTACCAATCTCTCACATTTTGTTTCTTTTGGTCATTTTCTACTTCTTTTTCTGTTTCAGTTTCAGAAAGTTTTGCAGTATTTCTCAAATTTAGTATTTATAATGGCCCAGAACGTAAATTCCTACACCATCAACGGTACCAACATAGTTATCAAAGGTATGACATGTTTATTTTACAGCGTATTGTGTACTCATATCATGCAAACACTCAAAGTCCAGCCATTATGATTGTATAACCTTAAAGTTAAATGATGTGGAACTTTTTTTTTATTGTCATACAGTGTACGCATATCATGCAAACACTCAAAGTCTGGCCATTATGATTGTATAACCTTAAAGTTAAACGATGTGAAACTTTTTTTATTGTTATACATTTTAATTTTAGGTTAAAAATCTATTTTTTGTGAGACTTGACGGTGCTGTTGATTTGTTTGTATGTACAGTCGGTGATTACGTGCGTATAAGGACTAATGACCCTAAGACATCCACTTCTGTTGCTCAAGTAGAGTCGTTGGATGTTGAGCGTCAGATGGTTCGGATTCGGTGGTATTACCTGCCGGAGGAGACAAAGCAAGGGAGGAGAAGCTTTCATGGTATAAAGGAGGTGCTTTTATCTAATCACTATGATGTGCGTAGCATTCATACCATCCAAGGGAAGTGTGTTGTTTATTCCTTGGAGAACTACATGAACCTAAAGCATGTCGGTGTTGACGATTATTTTTGCCGATCTGAATACAACTGTGTTGAAAAATGTGTTGTCGATGCTTTTGTTGACGTGTGAGTAATTTGATTTTGTCAACTGCATGTTATTCACTTTTGTTTTATGAGTGTTGAAATATGTCCCAAAATGGCAGAAATTATGTTGCTTTTAATTTATAGATCTTATAATCTTAATCCCTTCATTTTGTTACTTGACAAGATTTATGAACTAATTGGTTATATACATGATATATGAAGGGATTGCGACTGTGAAATGCCTTACAATCCGGATCTATTTATGGTGCAATGCGATGGATGCAAGTGCAGGTATATCTTGTCCAAATATCATCAATAATCACATGCATAATGTTCATGCTACAGATGAGACATTTTTTTTATTATTTTGTATTTAAAAAGTGATTTGTGAGAGTGATATAAACAACCTTAAATCTTTATCCAATTTTTAATACCATGTTGTTTAGTTATCATTAAAGAAACAAATCATTTTTATATATTTAATTTCTAAATTGTGCATTAGAATTAATTTCTAATAGTTTAGATAATTAATAGCTCAATTTATTATTAGGGGTTGTCCGCGGATTTGTACCTATTATTGATGCACATCTGATTATTTTGCAGGTTTCATCCATCATGCAGGGGCATGAAAGATAAAGATGCAATGGGACTAACGAAGTTTCTCTGCTCTAAGAAATGCTCCGATGATGATGCAAAATGATCCTGAAAATTCTAAATAACTTGGGTGTTTTTTTTTAAATGTGCATCTTTATGGCGGTTATGTATTTGTTTCTACTTCCGTTAGTGTGTTGTCACAAGATTCAGCAATCATACAACTTAATTTACATTACTCTTCTAAGCAGGCCCATATATACTAATTATTAATAATAATTTATGAAATCTAATTTTTACATAATACTGAAATGGATGTCTATGTTAATAGCTATTTGAAAAAAGAAAGGATTAGTTAATGTCAACGAGAATTACCAACACGCAATCACTAATTAACACAAGATCTCTTGACATATTAGGCTATAGGGTGTGGGGTCATGGATTGGAACATTATTTCAACATAGGACTATTAATTAAATGGTATACCACCCCCCTTCTTGATTGATGGTGGTTCCCATGAATTAAACCACGATTGCCACGACCCTCCAATTTGAAAATTTTAAGACAAAAAAAAATTAAAAAAATAAAGGGGATATTGGTTTGGGTCATGACCACACCCTTAGGATAGTGGTTTTAAATGGTGAACTAAAGATGGATGACATGGTGTCTATGTGGAGGATCATGGTGGTCACGAGGGTCATGACCACACCCTATAGCCTTAGTAGGATGAAACATGACTTTTGAACAAAATTGTAACCCAGGTTGACCATGTGAATTAAGCAAACTAGTGTACGCAAAGGTAACTTAATAAATATATTATGTGAGTGTCTTTTCATAGAAAATAAACATTATTTGTTTATTTATTTATTTATTTGTTGCAAATTGATTATAGATACTTAAATTTAAAAATAGCGTTTGTTGATATTTAAACTATGTGTTTTAAGGAGGGCTTTTTTGACGTGCGCTTAACAACTAACACACAACAAGAAATATAATTCTTTTATATGTAAAAAAACTTGAAACAGTTAAAACTTGGTGCTTTGGTTGATAAAGGAAGCCACGTGAGACTGATTGAACATGAATCTTGTGATTAACATTGGATGTATAGAGTGTTTGAAAGGGTTGAGTTAACGATTCACAGATGGCTTCTTAAATAGCCAAAATACAAAAGGTATGGCATTGCAAGGATCCCACAAGCTTGCGGTATGGTGTCGGATCTACTTTGGGAGAACGACCTTCAACACATAGTGTTTCAATTGAGCTCAACGGAGTGGTGATTTATTTAGCACCATCCATGTTAAAGGTAGTCAAGACACATTGAATGTGATAGTGTTGTGACAATAACAATCCTTGAGACTTACATATCACTTCGATGCCCAAGAATTGGTGTAGATATCCAAGATCTTTAATGGAGAACCTGCGTGCCAAACTGAAATTAGGTAATCTAAAAATTTTGGACCACTTCCTGTTATTGAAATATCATCAACGTAAACCATTAAAAAATAATAATAGTGCCACATTATAGACAAAAAGTGATGCATCAGTTGTGGATTAACGGAAACAAATTCAAGTGAAAATGTGGTGAGTTCTATATACAAAGCACGTGATGTTTTGTTGAGATTGTAGAGCGACTTCATAAGCTTCCAAATCTAGTTGATAGACGAGAAAAATATTCTTGGGACAAGCCTTGTTGAGATCAGTGAAATCAACATAAACTCTTCATTTCCGGTTTTCCTTTTTCTTCTGTATCATCACTAGATTAGCTAGCCACCTTAGGAATTTTACTTCCCTTGTCATCGTGGACATCAATAGTCGTTCCAGCTTCCTGAATACTTATATTTCTTTCTGGTGCTAGTTTTCTTCTCTTATGGTGTAAAGGCCTAAAACTTTTATCAATATCCTTGAATATACATGTCATGTCTTCGTGTTTTCATGTGAATGTTGGCATCATGTTATTTAGAAATTCTAGGAGTTATTGCTCAATATCCATGGGGATAGCGGTTCCTACAAGCACCTTGATGTCCGGATTTTCAGTGACTATGGATACCTCTTTGACATCTTGCTCCCTCTCCATGACATCTCTTTCTTGTCTCTGTAATTCCTACGCCTGCCTAGTTTATGCACAGGGTTTCATGGATGAAGTGTAACAATCCTTAGCCTCCTGTTGGTCATTATCGATTTTACCACCCCCAATGAGTTGGTAGTTTGACACATTGATGGTACGTTGAGGGTACAACTTTCATGTCATGAATCCATCGTCTCCCTAATATAGTATTATAGCAAGACAATGAATCAATAACACAAGATTTATAAATAGAATTTACCCCTCAATGTAGACAGGTAGCTTTATTTCTCCGACTGCGCTTTTAATTTCTCCACTGACACCACAAGCACCGAGGATTTCAAGATAATCTTAGTCTCAGGGATGTTCATTCTCTTTAGTGCTTCCAACCGAATGGTATTGAGAGAACTGCCTTCGTTGATCAGGATCCTGCGAACAAAGTGATTGGTGATATATAAGGTAATCACAAGACCATCATCATGGTGGGGATCCTAGACATTCCCCATGTCCTCCTTGTTAAACGTTATCACCTTTTTGTCTGTCAAGGTTGCAGTTCTAGAAAGATCTTATTAATACATTTACTAAATTAGGTTTAATAAAAAGCAAGAGTAAAATGCCATTTTCGTGTCCTTGAGATTTGGCCACTTTTGCAACTTTCATCCCTAAGGTTCCATTTTCATCCAAAAAGTTTTAATCTTGCCATTTTCATCCATCAGGGCCATTTTTTAGGGACGAAAATTGCAATAAAAAAACAAAGGTAAAGGACTACAATGCATAAAAAGGTGGTTTTGGATGAAACAAACAAATATGCCTAAACCTCAAGGACGATTTTTTGGTATTTTACTCATAAATCAAGTACAACTAATTTCCTAACTGTTTTGATATTTAATTTCTGTGTTTAAAATACTACCACCACAAATTATGTTGTCATTATCTTAGTTTTGTATACATATTTCAATTGTAATATCAAATCTTTGAACATTCCAACTATTTTTATTAATAAAAAACCAAAATTTCGCGGATTTGATTTTCCCTCTTATGTGTGTATATAATATATATGGTGGGATTAGGCTACAAAGTCGATTTTTCCTAAAAAGTGTACAAAGTCATAAAACACAACATTTTCAACCGTAATACACATCCAAAACCCATAAATAACGGAGTGAATATTACTAAAACACTATATTAGAACCCTAACAATCCATAAAAACTTCAAACACACCATTGTAATGCTATATGAATATAAAAAACAACATGATAATCAACATAAAACACACTAATGTTAATCATTCGATAATCAAAGTCTTACCATCCAAAACACAAAACAAAAACCATAAATATTGTGTTTTAATAACCTCCACTATGTTATTTGTGGGTTCTGAGTGTGTTTTATGGTTGACATTATAGTGTTTTATGACTTTTTACACTTTGTAGGAAAAAATAGACTTTGTAGCCAACTCCCACAGTATATATATATATATATTCAATTTAAAAACACACACACACACATATATAATATAGAGGACGGTTAACGTACAAGATCACCTTATCATGCGGTGCGATGCGTACGTGAGCATCTCAACCGCACATATGATCGAATTTAGGCCTTCAATTGAACGCGGTGGCACAATAGTAATTAAGGTCGTACGTTTTTTGCATAATTACGCATGGGTTGGGTTAACCATAATTACGCATGTTATTTGCATTATTACGCATGTTATGTTGTTGGTCGCGTATCCTGGCACAATAAGGAGGTCTTGTATTTTGAACTTTCTCTAAATATATATTATTCATTCAATTTAAAAAAAAACATCACAAACAATGGTTGTTAGAATTGCTGAAACTTATGTGAAAGTTGATAATGCATTTTCTCCAATCCACGGGTCAAATGCTTTCCTTTATAAACTTGGTAAACACCATACATTTTGATCATGCACAACACAAAATTTATTTAGACATATGAAAAAAATTGAAAATGCCGTTTTATAAATCATTATTCTAAAATTACAACTAAATCACATGCTTGTACTATTTTTAGTTTGTAAATAGTCTTGATGACATAACCTCAGAGTCAAAGAAGTCAAAGGCACGGTTGCTTTTTAAAGTCTTCCAGACTTCCCCAAATTTCTATCCTCTTTCACCAAACAAATTAGGTTTCTTAACGTATAAGGTAATAATCTTCAAATTGCTCGTCGTTGTTTATTTTGCTTTTGTAGATCAATTTCAACTCAATTCGTGTATTATTTGCTCATCGATTTGATCAATGATTTGTCTGCTCGACGATTGAAGTGGTTATCATTAAAAATTAGATAATTCGGTTAAGATGTATCACATGAATTAATTATTAATTATGACGTGTTTGTTTTGTGTTCGATTCACATATCCATGAAATGATTTTTAATTACGAAAGTGTTTAGTGTGTGTTTGATTTGTGTAAATTTATGGATAATATATGCCTGATTGAAAGTTAATTCGTTAAGAGTTATGTGAATGTAGGTTTTGAGAGTAATTATGGATATGATTTCAAGAGGATGATGATATGTTTAGGTTTATATGTAGATTGCTTGATTTGTTAATTTATACAGAATTGGAAGCTTTTGACATCATTATCTATGTGAAATCTTTAGCTCTATTAACGTGATGCTTGATTGTTGTATGGCGCAACGTTTACGTTAACAAAACTAGATTATACACATTTACTGAAAGGCAAGATTGGAAACATGAATTTTAGGGCGGTAAAGTTGTGGTATAGAATGTGAAAATTAGGCCTGTAAACGAACTGAACGTTCATGAACGTTCATGAACTGTTCATGAACTTGTTCGGCAGGAAGTTTGTTTATGTTCGTTTATTTAATAAACAAACGAATACGAACAAAAAATTTGTTCGTTTAATTAAATGAACAAACATGAACACACCTTGTGTTCGTTCATTTATGTTCGTGAACGTTCGTTTATGTTCGTTCATTTATGTTCTTGAACGTTTGTTTATGTCCGTTTATTTGTGTTCCTTAAAATATAGTAAATACATAAATAGTTATATTTATATTAATATTAGGTTTTCTAACTACTTATATAAATATAACTATTAGTAATTGAGTTTTCTAGTAATAAAAAATGAAATTTTATAATTTTTCTTAGATGATCACTTACTTAATTTATATAAAAAACTACTTCATTTTAGTATCTGTGAACCCTAATTTAGATGTGTCTTCAGATGAATAGTTATATATTAGACTTGTTTGTTTATGTTCTTAAATTGTGTTTGTTTATGTTTGTTCAATTATGTTTATTTATGTACGTTTATGTTTGTTCAATCATGTTAATTTATGTTTATTTCAATATATTCAGTTAATTTTCTTTTGTTTATGTTCGTGAACTGTTCGTTTAGGCTTTATGAACGAACATAAACGAAC
The DNA here is from genome assembly GCA_030545235.1 of Helianthus tuberosus. Taxonomy (NCBI): domain Eukaryota; kingdom Viridiplantae; phylum Streptophyta; class Magnoliopsida; order Asterales; family Asteraceae; genus Helianthus; species Helianthus tuberosus. The sequence goes on from CM060396.1 coordinate 66,728,937, forward strand.
ACGAACATGCATGATTTCTTAATGAACGAACACGAACAAAAAAATGTGTTCGATTATATGTCCGTGTTCATGTTCGGCTAAAGTTAAATGAACAAACATGAACATACCTATGTTCATGTTCGTTCGGTTCATTTACAGGCCTAGTGAAAATATCGGTTATACACAACAATGTAGGCATTTATATATTAGGTGTTCAGGTTCAACACCTTGAAAAAGAGTGATTTATGAAATAATCTTATTAAAATGTTGGAATCAAGGAGGATATTGCAAACATGGTGATTATGTTATGTTCATTTGCTAAAAGGCAAGATTGGAAAGATGAATTTTAGGGCGATAAAGTTGTGGTATAGAATGTGAAAATATTGGTTATACACAACAATCTAGGCATTTATATATTAGATGTTCAGGTTCAACACTTTAAAAAAGAGTGATTTACGAAATAATTGTATTAAAACGTTGGAATCAAGGAGGATATTGCAAAACATGGTGATTATGTTATGTTCATTTGCGGAAAGGCAAGATTGGAAAGATGAATTTTAGGGTGATAAAGTTGTGGTATAGAATGTGAGAATATCGGTTATACACAACAATGTAGGCATTTATATATTAGGTGTTCATGTTCAACACTTTAAAAAAGAGTGATTTAAGGAATAATCGTACTAAAACATTGGAATTAAGGAGGAGATTGCAAAACATGGTTATGTACATTTTGCGCTTCATGGGAAGTGTTGACTACGAACTTAACTAATGCATTAGGTTATTAAATTCAGGTTTGTAGGGGCCTAAGGCCTAAGCTGACTTTCCCCAAGTAGGTGCAGACAACTATGAAGTTGCATGCCGACATTTTCTAACAAGTATACCTGGCATATTTATAGCTGCTCGTGAAACCAAATACTATACCTTGCATTTCAAGCTACTTCATGTACTCTGTATAATTGGTAGTTCATTAGATTGTCTATGAGATTCTTTTAGCGGTTCTATTTTCTCTTTAAAGGTTGTATTTATTTTCTTTCATTTTAGGTAATCATTGACTTGAGGTACTCTTTGAGTTATATACTCTTTGAGATAATAAATCACTAAAACTTTCACTAAACATTAAATTAATTAACTAAAATAATAAATATATTTTATCTAAACAAATTATATACTCGAGTAACATAGTCGATCACATCTTGAGCTTTCATTCGCCAATTCTTCGACTAATCTCTTCTTGTCGATTCATATGATGACATCGTCTTGGTGACATTGACTTTATAGACTTTAACTTGTTGATAACTTTAGACTACCCAATTAGACCCAACAATCTCCCCCTTAGGCTAATGTTATCAAACTCTTTTATCATCTACTGAACCGATTGTCACACCCTGGCTTTGCGGAAGCGTGGGTTTATTTGGTGTGACTTCTTAATACCATAGCTTAATCACATCAAAGCTATATGAATTTAAAACCACGATGATCATCCATTACTTCATGTTTTAAAAACAAAATACCACAACATTGTTTTCAAACGTCGACACATGCAACGAAAATGCAACATAACAAACTAAAAACATTGTTCAAATGACACAACCACAGACATGAAACAAACACAGCTCAAGACTTGTGACTCGTCCAGGTAAAAGCCACAACTCCCAAACTTGGATGACATCGCACTTCTTACGCAGCTGGAAAACATAACATACCTCGCCAGATCCCTAATTCCCTGAAATACATGTAAGTTGAAAAAAATCAACAAAAATTGTTGAGCGAGTTCATGTGAAAGTGAGTATGTAAAACCTTTGTAAGTATAAAATCCCTGGTATGTAGCAAATAAGGAAATAAAGAGATCACCAATGGTTTGCAAGGCCATTGATATGTGTGAAGTGCAGTAGGAAGACTCAAACCTAGCAGATTTTTGCGTCGGGTACCAAGTCACCCCGAGGTTCGTACTGTTGGGCCTGGGGCTGGGCTCGCTACATCCAGATAGATCTACCGCTAAAGACCCTCGGTCCTACAATGAGGATTAATGGCCTCCAGTTCCCGCCTACCCACTCACATGATCTAAGTAGTAACCCTCCTTACGCTAACCATACCATGTAAAAAGTATTCGTAATCATAGTAACATGTATTTCACCCCCGAAGTATAAAAACTGAAAACAGTTAAGAGAAAGGGGGGACATGAACTCACAGAAGTGCGTCTCGAAATAGTAAATCCCAAATCAACCTGCTGCGTGACGACCTACACGTACTAACTTCTATTAGACGGACGGCCGTGCCTTGGCTTAAGGTTTAACATTTTTGGGAAATAGTTAGGCAACTATTTCGTATTTACACTTCTTAATTATTTAATAATTATCTTCCTTCCCAAGGATGGGGGTTTTAATACATGTGCGTTTTGTAAATCCAAAAATACATTATTAAGTCTCACTTAATAAAATATATTTTATTCATTTGTCTAAAATATTCTATCTCCAAAATATACATATTTTTCCCAAAAATATTATATTTTACTTCATACAATTTCCAAAATAATACTTTGTCAAAATACACATTTAAGAGTATTTTCCGAAAAATACGTAAGTTACATTTTACAGTTCGCGTGGTAATAATAACACCGGTGTAACTTAGACATTTATTTGTGATAGCGTTGGTATTATTTTGGAGTCGTGCTTTCATAATATTTTCCAGGTTATATTATTTTTACTCTAAAAATAATATATAGTTCTCAAAATAATCATAAAATCACACAAGTGTTTTATTATGAAATATATATTCTCAATATATATTTAACAAGTTTTATTTAAGAAAATCCACCTCCGACACTTGGTAATTTTGTAATAAAAATCATGGCGAAGCTTGTTTGGAAAACAAGTCAAAAATAGATTTATAAACACTTGTCACCAAAATATTCTAAGTGTTATTTTCTGGAAAAATTTCGCCAGAGTTTCCTCTGTAACTGGAGGTGGCCACGCTTACTAGCGTATCATTTTCTTTTAAAAATTCAACCAATCAATTTCCCAATCATCAATATACAATGTTCAATCATCAAACTAGTCAAAATCAACATAAATCGCAAACACATGAACTTGTAAGTTGTGTAAAATTATGTAGTAACCTTCCAACATTTTTAGTAGATCTTTCTATCTTTAAAAACATGTTTAACTTCTTAAAAACTTTGTTTTCAAAGAACATGTTGTTTTACAACTTCTAGCCAAAAATTACGGAAATATTTCTTTGTTAAACCCTTTTGTTACACAAGTGTCTACACACTTGTTTGTTCACAAAAACACCTTTAGTTTATGAAAGATCCGGCTTTTAAACAAGACTTGTATATTTTACTTGGTTCTTCGAAAATACCACTTGTAGATCTTTAGATCTACTAGTTTAAAACTCTATTTTACAAGAATAACTATTTTTACACAAGTTCATGTTTATGTATGAAAGGGTTCGTTATCCTGTAACTTCTACACTTAACATATTTCTAGTTCATGTTCTATGAACATGATCTAGCGTGGTTAGATGACGATCCGTTCCACTTTTAGAAACCAACAACATAAAATAACCATAACTAAACAAGATTCACAAGTTTTACACCATTATTTACTCTTTAACCACCATGTTCATCTCTCTAGCAAGACTTTAAGTTTTGTTTTCGCATGATCTTGAGTTTTAACCGTTAAACTTCTTATTAACCACTTTAGACAAGATCAAGAGGGTGTTTAGAATCACTTACAACTAGCTCAAGGCTAGGGAAGAATCGAAGCGAAAACAAGGTGGTTAATAGAGATGTAGAGAGGTCCTTGTGATTCCGTAAGCACCGAGTCTCCTCGTATGTCACCTTGCACCCTTGAGTATATAAGAAATGGTTGATCAAGACTTGAAGGTAGTGGTGGTGATGATGGTTGTGTTCGGCCGAGAGTCTCCAAGAGAGAAAGAGAGAGAGTTTTGTTAAGTGTTTAGTGATAATGAACTCTTACCCTTCTTACTTACTTATAACTCATCACTCACTAATGTCCATGGTGTAATGTGTTATGGAGATATTAGACAACCATCAATAAAATAATCAACAATTGTAAGAGTGTGTCCCCACATGGGGACCGATCGGTCAAGGGGAGGGTAATATGGTTGGATTCTAACCATATAGTTAGGTGATTAGTGAGTTTAGTTAGAGATTAGATTAGTGTAATAGTGTATTATGTTATATAACGGGTGTTAGGGTGTTCGGGGACCCTAACTAGCTCAGAAAAAGAAAAACAGTGTCATTGACAATATTTTTATGTTCCGGGTAAAGTCCGGTTGTTCGGTTGGATATTAATCCGTTAAAGTGCTAAATAAGCATTTAAAGTGTCGTTAATATTTGTTTTAGTGACACAATGAATTCCTGACACTTTGGAAAGTGTCTAGTATTATTTTCCCATGTTTTTGCACTTTACTAGTTAAGTTTAATGCTGAATTTTGTAATAAAGTGCAGAATTTTATACTTAACACTTGTTTTAGGCACATCCGGTCACTATAACTATCACCTAGTGACGCAGTTTAACAATCCTCACCTCCCTACACTCCCTATTATTGTAGTAATCTATTCCCGGCTCATACTGGCCTTAGAGACAGTATCTGTCTGGTGCTGGCTATGTCAGCATGTTTACTGGGTTATCCGTATAGTGTGCTCACTGTGCTTTTGTGCATCAAGGTTGTCACTGATGTTTGTGTGTAAATAATAGAGTGACAGTAATAAAGTATGATGCATGAATATGTATGTATCAGAAATCAAGAAGCAGTTCAATCACAATTGTAAGTAAGCACAGTAATTTAGCATTAATTAAATATTAATTAATTCGTACGGATACCTGGTTTGGTGAGGGTTGTCACACCGTCAACTTCATGCGTGCTGTGATCTTCAATTTTGAAAGCTTCTGTCTCAATATTAGACCCAACACTAAACTTTGTTTGACATCTTCTATGTGAAAATGTTCCATTTTCATATGATATTCAATATTGTTATAAAAATTGTCCAATAGTGTATGTTTGCCCTTTTGAGGTAATTATAATAGTAGATAAAAATTGATTTCAACGCCAATTTTTTTAATATTATAAGTTTAGCAAGTTTATCATATAAGGTGAAAGGCGTTAGTAGCTGTGTCATGATCATCCTCTAAATTTTAATTGTCTTAATTGGAATGTAAAAAGAGAAGCAGTAAATTAGTCAAATCCCGAGAGGCTTCGCTAAGTGTTCCTTTGTGAGCTAAACTTCCATTTCTCCATATTTTAAGAAAGACTATTTCATTGTTACATTTCAAACATGCATGATACAAGATCTATAAGCTATTTCCATCTTGAAGGGAATTTGACACTTTTGTAATATATACGCGATTTAACTCAATGGCTTCCATCAAGCAATTGGTTATTCATTATTAGCTATTTCTACACAAAGGCGGTAAAATAATATCTTGAGTAGTTACATATCTAAGGTATTGATACAAAAAAAAAAGAAAAAATGCTTCACGCGTTCCATATAGATTGTGATTCTTTCAAATCCATAAAGAAATCCTAAACTGTTTGTTGAATACCAGTTATGGTTAAATATTTGTGTTGTATTTTCTCATATTTTGTGTGTATGGTATTTGTTCCTTCGATTTCTCCAAGCAAAGGTCTTTGTGTCCCAGTGCCTATTGTCTGCCTTTTCATAAGCGGAGACAAAGATAGGCATGCATACACAAGTCGCTTATTGTCTGTTTTGCTGATTGAACGCACTTACACTAAAGTGTCCAAGTATATACTTTAAGTTCTCTCAAACCATAATTATATTATTTTATCTGGAAATTAAAGCCGTTATTGCTCTTGTTTATCTTGTTATAAATATATTCTAGTTTTGTTCTTATACATGTCGTTTTTGGGGGTCTATAGCGATTATATGGCTTAGGGATTACGTCTCGTATGCAAGCTAATAGTATATCACTTCTGTGAACATATCATAATGTTTCTTCTCTTATGAGATCGAGGCCATTTATCCTAACTATTGTCCGTAGCACACTTTGATCAACTACTACATGAATATTAAACAATTTACCAAAAGGATTCATGCATTCGTTAAAGGGTTAAAGTTCAATTTCAAGATACACCTTGCAAAACGTAATTGGTCGACAATATTAAGTATACTGAGCAAATTTTGTTTTGTATTGTTCTTGATCAATTATTTGTTTACTCATGTTTGATACCTATACAACTTAAACAATTAACAACGTTTAACTAAACATGTATAACCGACTAAACAACATTAATAATAACTTCTCCGCAATCCTAGAAGGTATCAACACTCTTCTTTTTACTTGGAGTCTCTCTTTCAACATATTTCTAATCTTTATCAACTTTTTTTGTAGTCCTCCTTTAGAACTTCTTCAATCCATGACAAAGATTATTAATCACAATTACAAATAAATAAATGTTTGATCGTATGTTACACTTGTAAATTTGTATGAAACACTTTTTTTGCTATTCCCATTTCATTATCATACAAGTTTGAGCGACCAAAATTACACTCTTATATCTTAACAATAAAGTCAACTCACAACTTTTCTAAACAAAAAAAAAAAAGAATCTAGCACCTGATAAATTATTATAAATTTGAACACGTCTCTCAACCACATTTCACCTCACAATTTTTTTCACGCCTAAATCCCTATTTAATATACTATATTAGCTATCGATTTAATACTTTTCTAATTTATTTCCTTACATCTAGGGATTTTTTACTGTAATAAAATTTCATATTTATTTCTCATATTCAACACATGTTGATAAGTTTGATATCCTGTTTCGTTTTTTTGTTTAAAGACGTGTTAATTCTATTTTTCCTGAAATTGTTTTTATTTAACCAAATATAGTGCTTTTATATTGCTATTAAATTCATATTTGATGGAGAGGGTGAAACATGGGCTTTAATGTGTGATATCTTATGGATTTTGTGCGTTTTAAGTAATTATATGCATTGAATGTGATAACTACGAGAGATTGTGGTTTTTGCAGGTTAATTGCTTAAATCAGCGAAGTTAGAGCGCTCTGTTAGGAAGCGGAACACCCAAGAATGTTAATCAAGGTGCATTAGGTTGAACGGTACTTATTTTGGGTCATAAAACAACTTGAAAGTGCAAGAAACATGAAAGAATCAAGTCCAGGAGGTGTTTGGTCATTTTGTGAAAGTTTAAGAGAAGCAAAGAATGGAGCTTGTGAAACGAGAAGTAGGCTACAGTTCTTAAACCGTAGCTTACGGTTTGTAGTGGGAATGAAAAAATAAACAGCAGACGCGATCCGTAACCTACGGCCTGCAGCCGTAGGCTACGGCAGGATTGGCAAGACGCGCGTAGTTGGCTTTTGGAGGGTTAAAAAGGTTGTCAAACCCTAAACATCAACACTAGGGATGAGCACGGTACTCATTCGCTATCGAAAGTACCGGTACCGGAAAACGGGAAAAGTGTGTACCGGTACCGGTATCGAATATACCGACCGGTACCCACTTTTCCCATTTTTGGGTACCGGTACCGAAAACGGAGAAAGTGGGTACTAGTACCTGTACCGAATATACCCGGTACGGTTCGATACCGGTACGGTACCGGTTTGGTGCAGGTTCGGTACCGGTACCTGGTACCAAATGCTCATCCCTAATCAACACGCACATCATTAGGGACGATTTGGTGAGCAAAAGAACACATCTTGGGAGCAGAGTTTACTCATCGTCATCATCATCATTCTCATACAACAAACCATACCAAAGATGAATTCAACCGTATTTCAATCTTATGACGTTCGTTTCATCACGATGAGCGACTAAACCACCCGTGATCATCTCCGGGACTAGGGTTTGTGTTAGGAACCAGGTTAACTTATTTTTACGAACTTTTGGATTGAGATTTGATTAATCATTCGGTTAGTTTATCTTATTGTTTTCTTGTTTTCGATTAAATGATTGTTGGATTATCGTAGACATACTTATTCATCAGTTATTTGGTTGTGTTATCAACAATTGGGATTAAATTCTAAGTTGTTATTGATTTTTAACCTTTGGCCATTGAACTTAATTGTGTTTATGAAATCTAGGATTGGTAATTAACTAGGAAAAAAATACTATTAAATAATTTATTAGAAGCAGATTAGCAAAAGAAATGGAAGAAGATACCATGCAATGAGACACTGGTATAAGTAAATCAAACATTTTTCCGTGCAATAAGACTCCTGGCCTCAGTGGAAATGTACAAGGGACACGTGTGAAGCACTAAAAAAACATGTGGCGGGAAAAAAAATTAGGGTTTGACAACAGAGGATCGAACCCAAGAGACTTATGAGTTGAAACAAACACACTACCACTTTACCACACAAACAAATATATCCAGATATCAAAAGAATCTTATATAAACACTTAAAAACAGGAAAAAGGGGAAAAAGGAACAAATAAGGTGCCACCACATGTCTAAAAATATTGTTCCCAAATGTATAGATTTAAGAGATTTATAATATACTATTAATTATCAATTTAATACTTTTCAAATTATTTTTTCACATTTAGAGATCTTTTTTACTTGAATCCAATGTTTTAAAAATCGGTTTTTAAATCATACTGGTTGGATTTTGAAATGGTTCAACCGGATCTGAAATGGTTCAACCGATTGAACCTGAACCGGTTTATACCGAACGATTCAATCGGGTTACTAGTTAATCCTATAATTCCAAAAAAATAAATATTCATCTAATAAATAATAATCGAATCTCATTTAGGATTTATGTAACTAATCATGGTCTAAAAATACAACTATTTTATTCTAAAATATTAAGCATTTTACATTGGACGAGGTGGGTAACAGTTCCGACAACGATGCAATGTTGGAACAGAATGAACTAGGTTAATTACCGGAAATATGAAAAGTCACTATTACCTTAATATTGTATTTTGTTAAAATTTATAAATCAAATTTCAAGATAATGCAAATCGGTTTAATGGTATGAACCGATAAACCGGATATACCACTGGTACATAAGACATAGCGTATTTGGGTTTTACCGGCATTTATCGTACGAGTTCATGTCCAATATCCGGTGGTATTACTGGTATAACCGGCCGGTTCATACCGGTATTTAAAACATTGTCAGAATCAAATTTCATATTTGTGTCTCATAATTAACACATGTCGACAAGTTTGATATCTGGTTTATTTTTTTTGTTTTAAAGGCATGTTAATTCTATTTTTCTGAAATTGTTTTTATTTAACCAAATATAGTACTTATATATGGTTATTAAATTTATATTAACATTAAATATCTTTCAATTAACAATACTTTTTATATATTAACATTAAATACCTTTCGGTTAATAATACTTATGAATATGAATGAACTAGAGAGATTTTATTAATACATTTACTAAACTGGGTTTGATATAAATCAATTACAACTAATTTCCTAATTGTTTGATATTTCATTTCTCTTATGAAATTCATATTAACATTAAATATCTTTTGATTAAGAATACTTTTTATGTATTAACATTAAATACCTTTCAGTTTATAATAATTTTTATATACTCATCACTTCTATATTTTTATTACTAGATTATAGACACGTGTCTTGTACAGAATTGTATAATTCTATAATGTGTAAAAAAAATTAGTTAAAAAGTTTCTATATTTATGATTATCTAAATAATTTGATAATTTTGTATCTATAATGTGGTGTGTGTGTGTATATATATATATATATATGCCTCAAAGTGTGAGAACAGTGAGAACGATTCTCAGCCACAAGATCTTAGTGGTTTGTGGCTGAGATTGATGCGGTGGCATTTTTGTAAATAATAGGGGTCTTGGAACTACCGGGATGGGTAAAATAGGAAGATCCAAACAAAGGTGCACATGCTAATCACATGCCATTTTCCCCCATCATACAATAACTTTTTTATATGTGATTATTTTTCGAAGAAAATTACACCATAAAACTTAGCGTTTTTTTTATCTTTCCAACGAGTACACTATTGATATACTTTTCGAAAAAAATTAACTGCGTTTTATGGCATTTTTCTGAACTGGGTGTTTTATGGCGTTTTAGACTAGGTATTTTCAAGGCGTTTTTCTGAACTAGGTGCTTTTTATGGCGTTTCAACTTCATATCAACGAATCAAATTTCAGCAGAATAAGAGAATGACCTACGATACCTGAAAGCTACAAATTGACCACACTAACAAACCACACGAAACTTTCTCATGTGCATAACCAGACCGCTTTTCTTTTTGTGATCTGTAAATATAAACAAAGAAAAGTTTATGAAAAAATAACATGTAAACCTTTCGTTAGACCATAATATATCTGTTTACCATAAAGTTCATAGTTTTAACTTGAATTAATAAATGGTTTTATTTGAAGATTGACATGTGTTAAACGTTAAACATAAAAATAATCAGCTAGCTTACCTTAATTTGCACCGTTCAACTTCTAGGCGAGTGACCTGATCTTCAGATGAACTGTCACTATCTGAATCTGTATGGATACCATCTAAAGCATTATATTAAGAACATTTAAAATACTGACTACAAATTGAAAAATAAACAATATAATTACCGTATGAGAGAGGAAATGTTGGTACTCACCAAGATCTGGATCTTGAACGGATGAAGAAATAGAGAGAATAAGATGAAAATGAGAGAGCTGAACCTGAGATGAGATGAAAATGAGAGAGGGTCAATGAAGATTTGAAATCATTTGGATCTCAAATCAATTGGATCTTGTGAAATCTTCATAGATATGGTGAAATCGCTTTGATGTTCTTGAATCGCCAGAGAGAGAAAGGGGCGCCAGAGGATTTTGAAAACGTGAGCTCTGAAGAATGAATCTAAAAAACCCTAGATGTGTATCCGTGTATTTCTCTCGTGTTTTCAAAATAAAGAAGCCACAAATTCTGAATCAAAAAATAAACTTAGTTGGAACTTTGAAGAGCATGAGAATTGCGGGCAAATCATGAACGGAACCATCATCTCTCAACTGAAATTCATCACTATTACCTAAACAAAAAAAATTAAAAATAGAACTTAACACCTTATTTCGAACCAATATAAACGAACCTCATCCTTCTGAAACAACAAATCTAAATCTTAACAAATAATCATCAAAATATGTTGAATAAGATCTATAACGAACCTCATCCTTCTGAAACAACAAATCTAGATCTTAACCTCTGATCACCGCAACGATCGTTGACGAAAGTTTCATCAAAACACATCAAATCCATACACAAAACGTAGATCAAAGAGCGATCAACACGAATATGTAAACGAAATCGTCAAAAACAATGAAGAACAACGAAGATCTGAAGAAAACGCGTTGGGAAAAGGGTTTTTGAAAAGATGAAACATGGATCGTCTGGTCTCTTCTCTCTCTTTTTCTCTGGGTTTTGTAATTTGGTTTGGTGATAATGAATTTGAATTTTGAATGAGATAAAGTTGTTTGAGGAAACCTGCAAACTCATAGGGTTCTGGTGTAAACAGGAAGAGAGAGAAGTTTGGTGATAATGACTTAAGTTTTTTTTTTTTTTAAAAAGAAAAATATGACGAAATGACACATAGGAGAAAATAAAAGGGAGGGCTTGTAATGTTGACACGTGGCAGGAGAAACTTTTGCTTTATTATAGTAGAAGATATATATATATATAGGGTAGGGATATGGTAAAAAGTGTTTAAAATGTAAGAAGGGTAAGAAGTGTTTTAAACCATTGGATATTTGATCTAATGGTTGAGATCAATATGGTATAAAAATGTAAATTGTGTTTTAATTAGAGGGACCTTATGTAAAATTGAAGGGCAATAGTGTCTTTTCCAATGTTTCAAATATGGTAACCGTATCCTACACAACCAAAAACACCTACATTCACTCCTTTTTCCTTAAATATCGGAATTAATGACCAAGATCTAAATCGGAAGCCTCTTTGTTTTATATAAGATTCAAGGCATGGTGTTTTACGTTTAGAAGAACTGTAATCAGATTCATGGCGTGGTGTTTTAAACATCTAGATAAATTGACTATGATTCAAGTCATGGTGTTTTATCTGGATAAATTGACTATGATTCAAGGCGTGGTGTTTTAAACATCTGGAGACATTGTTCATGGCGTGGTGTTTTAAACATCTGGAGACATTGTTCAAGGCGTGGTGTTTTACGTTTAGAAGAACTGTAATCAGATTCATGGCGTGGTGTTTTAAAACATCTGGATAAATTGACTATGATTCAAGTCATGGTGTTTTATCTGGAATCCAGAAAACATTGTATTGTGATTACATCCATGGTGTTTTAACATCTAGACAATCAATACAAAACATTCCCAGATTTTAAAACACCATGACTATGATTCAAGTCATGGTGTTTTATTTGGAGACATTGTTCATGGCATGGTGTTTTAAACATCTGGAGACATTGTTCATGGCGTGGTGTTTTAAATATCTGGAGACATTGACTATGATTCAAGTCATGGTGTTTCATCTAGAATCCAAAAAACATTATATTGTGATTACATCCATGGTGTATTAACATCTGGACAATCAATACAAAACATTCCCAAATTTTAAAACACCATGACTATGATTCAAGTCATGGTGTTTTATCTGGAGATATTGTTCATGGCGTGGTGTTTTAAACATCTGGAGACATTGTTCATGGCGTGGCGTTTTAAACATCTGGAGACATTGACTATGATTCAAGTCATAGTGTTTTATCTGGAATCCAAAAAACATTGTATTGCAATTTAAAGATGATGAAAAGAAGATATGAACAATATATGATTAAAAGATGTTGCGATTAAAAGATGATGAAGAAGATAAAACAATCAGATGTATAAAATCGTAAAAACAAATATGTTTCCTAAAATTTCTCCGAAAATAGTTAACACATTATCTCATTTCCTTTAATTGACTTTAACTACCATTAGGAGTAAATTACATTATTACCCTTATTCATTAATATAATTGATGGACACATGTCAACACCAGATTATTTCTTACACTTCTCACACTTTGGGCACTTTTTACAGGATCCTTTACCTATATATATAGTGGAGGGTTTAAATGAGAACACTAAATATTATGAGAACCGTGAGAACGAATAAAAAAACCATGAGAACTTGGTCGAAAACAATTCAAATTCAAAATTTCTTTTTACACTTATCATTATTATCCGAATACAATGTTAGAAATTAAATTTACACGTTTAAATTTACGTGAATCCGTAAAGAAAGAAAATTTACACATGTGTAAGTTTTCCATTTAAACATGTGTAAATTTGTTATATTTACACATGTGTAAAAAATCTAATAAGAGTGATTTTAAGAGGAGAAATGAATTATTTGATGTTGTATTTTAATTTCAATGAGAGTTGTATTAAAAAAAATGGTTTTGATTGGTGTTCTCATTCTTTGTCACGGTTCTCGCAATATTTAGCGTTCTAAAGATAACCCTCCCCTATATATATATATATATATATATATATATATATATATATATATATATATATATACATAGGGTAAGGGTCATTTTAGAACTATAAATAATTGTAGAACTCACAGAGCGAAGCGATCATTCTACTAATATATTTTTATATTTAACACTGTTTAAGGGTATTTTTATCATTTATTACTATTCCATGTGTGTTAAGAGTAATTTTATCATTTTTTTTTCATTTGTAATTTTCATATACGTAAATTGGTTCATTTACACATATGTAAACTAGTTCATTTACACATATGTAAATTAGTTATTACACATAAATAATTAGGTTTTTCATATATGTAATCATAAAAATACATATAACATTTCCTTAAATAATGTTAAATATAAAAATATATAAATAAAATAATTGTTTATTAGCAGTTCTGAAAGTTATGTAATATTTAGAGTTCTGAAATGAACTCAACCCTATATATATAAACACACACACACACACTTATATATATATATATATATATATATATATATATATATGAACGGGATCGGGAGAAAACGCTCAAAAGTGTGAGAACGGTGAGAACGCTTCCTAGCCAAACACGTGTCCCGCCGCTTAGAAAATGGCGGAGGGGCTTTTTTGTCCTTTCATCTTCTGGTTTTCCAGTTCCGCTTTTCTCAATGTTGTTTTAATTTTTGGTTTTTAAGATTTTTGGCGTTAACCAAATTCAATAATTAATGGCGTTTTAATGGTTTCATTGTATCAATATTTTGGCGTTTATGGCGTTTGTAACCCAGGGGGCAGGAAATCTATTTGAATGGCGTTTTTCAAGGTGTTTTAAACAAGATGACCCATTGTTCTATTATTTTTTATAAACATTTTGGCGTTTGGGTTATCTTGGCGTTTTACAATTGTTGGATTATATTCCAGCCACAGAAAAAAAATACAAGCGAAGAAAATAAATTAAAAATCCTAATGTCTCTCTGTTCTTTAATAGTACAAGAACTGACATCAAAATATGGCGTTTTATGTAAAACTTAACAAACCCATCGGTTTGATTATTTTGCCTGCTCGTCTGTTGTAGTGGCTTTTTTTCTGGATGTTTGTGGACATTGATTTATGACGTGTGGGTGGGTTTTTCGCTTTTTCTTCATGTTGATCTTCATCTTTATCATCATCTCACTCTTCAGTGTCATTGATCTCTTCTCATCATCCAAGCCTTCTTCAAGAACAAAAAAATACAAAATGCCATATGACTGGCATTAGTATTTTTTTTTCTTGAATTTTATCCATCTCATACAAAAAAAATCTTACTGAGTTACTCGCCTCCCCTAACAATTCATTCAGTGAAACTTGACGAATAACAATACTGAATATCCAAGAAAGCATAATAGCTATCTTTGATTTTTTTGGCGTTTTACAGTGAGTGGTATTTAGTAGTGTTGTCGTTTGTTTTTTTTTTTTTTTTTTGATCAAAATGGAAGTTGCTGAGATGTATCATTTTATAGGATCTCTTTTTGGCGCCAAATTTAGGCGGTGCGTTATTATATTAAAGTATTCGTCTTTTCGGTTACTATTTGTAATTATTGTTTTTGACAAGCTTTATCTCTGAAGTCTCTAACACGTCCCATCTTTCAATTTTGGCGTTTTAGATTCTAATATAATAAATTTTCCCTATCTTCAGTTTTTCCGATTTGAATTTACTGTTTCTAGTTACATTTTCAAGTTTTTTTTTTATTTTTTATTTTTTTAGGGTTTTTTATAATACTTTTTCAAACTAATTTTATTATAGTTTGGGAGTTTTTTTGGGCGTTTAACGGGATGATATTTGTTTTAAACAAGCATTTTGGCTGTTTTGGTGTTTTTATTATATATGGCGTTTTATTATACATCAATCAATTGAAAAGGAAAATAAAAAAAGAATACATAAAAAGAGTTTTTTTATAATACTTGTCCAAAGTAAATTTAGGATGGTTTGATAAACGCCAAAAAGTGTAAGACATTTGCTTTTTTGGCGTTTTTATTAGATATGGCGTTGTTTATTATATAACAATCAATTGAAAAAGAAAATTAAACAAAATAAATATTGATCTTCAAATCTTCATTGTCCCAGTCTCTTTCTTCTTTTGAAGCATCTTCACTAGCTGTTTCGACTTTCGTATGAAATCAGCCTCTTTTTCTATAATTTTTGGCCATCTCATTAAGCAAAATGTTATTGAGTTTACACCCTTTCCAGCCCTAATGTTATCTTTTTTGGCGGTTTACCGAGAAAAAGAACGCCACAAAATAAACCATCTTGAAACTGTAAATATGATCATGCTAAAATTAATAAAGTGTTGCTGTATGGTGTTGGATAACATTGTTAATCCTCAGTTAAGAAAGTTAACTGATAATGTTGTCCACACCATACAACTACACTTTATTGACAACAATATATTTGATATTTGGGTTTTCTGGCGTTTATCAGTCGAATGGTATATATTAAATATGGCGTTTGGGGTTTTTGTTTGTGTTTTTTAATTGAAGGTCTGAGTTGTTGTATATATAGGATTTTTTGGCGGTTTTTTTAGGCGGGATTTTACTATTATTAAGTTTGGCGTTTTATATCTAATGGCGTTTTTTAGCAGAATGCTGTGTGATTTTTGTTTTGGCGTTTTATTTTCATGAGATGGCGTTTTGTTTGGAGTAGTCAAAAGACGCTTTTACCCTTATTGAAGCACGTCCACGTAATAAAATTGATGTTATTTACGAAAATGCCACCGCGCCAATCTAGTCCATAGATTGTTTTGATCGGACGATCGATAAGCGTTCTCACCGTTCTCACACTTTCTACCGTTTTCTCTAAATCCCGACCCTATATATATATATATATATATATATATATATTGTAACACCCCAAAAATGGGTTTGGTAATTTGAACCCGGTAAATACAAAGGAACGGGTAAAAATACTGTTAAGGGTAAAAGTGAACCCGTAAATGAATATTAACTAGGAATATTTAACCTAGTTGAATATTAATATCGTTGGTATTAAACGAAGGGTTGTGGCCTTATTTAATTAAAACGAAACATGAGGGACCAAAGTGAACAACTTGAAAGTTGTAATATTAAAAGAAAACACACACACAAGCACACACACTTGTGTGTGTTCTGGATCGATGTCCAGGAGAAAGAATCTTCAAGATTGAAGGGCCAAATGAAGTCTAAATTCATAATCGAACATGAATTAACGATCACCTTCACAAGGGGATCATAAGGTATGTCTTAAAACTTAGATTTGATGATCTTGTTTGAAGTGGGTTATGATCAATCCCTGAATTTGTATGAAATTAAGCATGTAGAGGTGTTAGAAACGCCAAATAGAACTTGTGTTTTGAATAATTTCAAGTAATTGGGTGATTTAGAATGAAACCCATTGCATGAGTGTGAAGATGATGATCATGATGAACGTGTAGATGTTATAAGTGTGATCTTGTGATGTATAAGGTGTTATATGATAGACTGAGATAGATAAACTTGATGTGGAATTTATGATTATGAGATGTTGCTTGAATGTGATAGTTCATAAGATGAAATAGGGAAGAACATGCTTAAAGCACTTGTACCTTATGCTTAGAAAATGATATGCACACCAAGTGTTTGATGAAATGCTTAGGAGAAAATGATAAGCGAGATTGTATGCTAATAATGAATAAATGTATGTAGAATGTGATGACGATGTATTAGATAATAGATTTGTATAAGGAATGTGCTTTGAATGGATTACAAGTGAGAAATTAGTTTCATAAGATGATATGGCAAGAAACCTTCATTAAAAGGTATGTATGCTCATGTATGCTAATCATGTTATGATGAATGTGATGACATGTACGGATAGGAGTCATGTCAACATGGACACAAGCATGGAAGGGCAACGGGCCAAGGATAAACACGGAAGCTATGCTTGAACTCGGACACACGAAGTAAGTGAATCCCGAACTTACACTTTAGATGTAAAATGTATTGTAGTATGATAAATATTGTGAATCAGGTGAGAAAGTATGAAGCAATGGAAGTAATAAGGTAAGTTTACAGTAAATGAGTCGGAAGTGGTTAAGAAAAGAGATTCGATTAAGTTTGGGTAAGAAAGGGAACTTACATAATGAATTATGCATAAAGATGAATTAAGGAGATATACATGTAGGACGTAAATTGTAAGTAAGTGTATGAATAAAAAGTGAGTGCATGCTTGAGTGAGTATTTAATTATATGTTTGAATGAATAAGACGAGTTATGTGTATTTGAGGACATGTTCATATGAAGGGGAGCTAATGATACTAACCGTTTTTCTATTGAAGATTAATGTGAAGCATAGGCATGTTAATAATGGAAGTAAAGGTTGACTCCGCAATCCGATGCGAATGGTGGAATGGATGGGTGAAGGGGCTAGTATAAGAGAAAGCATGATATGTGGACGCTTTATTATGCATGTGTTAATATTTTGTATTATGTCACCGGTTGCTAATGATGAGATTGAATGTGGTGACTGCAGGTTGTACAGGGTTATGGATGTTTCATCAAGAATTGTATGCGGTTGAAGATCGAGTCTAGACATGGATTGTACGTGGGTGCGTATGTGGTCACTTAGTTCAATATATGTATGTTAGTTTTTAATTAAGTTATAAAAAGGGATTAATGTATTTAAGTGAAAGAAAGAATATCATTAAAGAAAATTTAGGTATGTATTTTCCGCTGCGAATCTGGGGTTAAAACGTGTTAGGGCTTTACATATATACTATTCATTCAATTTAAAAAAAAACATCACAAACACCGGTTGCTAAAACTGCTGAAACTTTTAAGAATGTTGATAATGCAGTTTCTCTAATTGACGGATCAAATGCTTTCATATTTATAAAATTGGTAAACACCACACGTTTTGATCATACACAACACAAAATTTATTCAAACATTTAAAAAAATGTCTAAAATATTATTTTAGAATTTAAAATTTCATTACTAAGTATTTGATTTTTTTTTATTCAGCCATTATTACACAAAGTTATAACCTACTAAATAAATGAATAAACTACTGCATAATGTTCCAATAATCAATTGGAATCATTTGATTTTTTAGATATTAAATCTTTATTCAAAAAAAATAACTAAAACACATGCTGATATATAATGTATTCTGGATGGGTAAAATTATAAGTATATACTCATGTTAATACAAATTTAATACAAGTCATTAATTCAACTACTAATTAAATAGATTAATATTGGTCAAGTTGAGCTATTAATTAATTAGTTATTATTATTATTATTATTATTATTATTATTATTATTATTATACAACTCTTTAGGATAAAAAGGTAATTTTCATGCGATATGAAGATACGACATAAAAATGACATTAAGACGTAAAAAAATAAGACATAAAAAATATGATATATTCGGTTATAAAGTGAAAGCTTGAAATTTACGCAATATATTATATACAATTTATTGTTTATAAAATAAATGTTTGAAATATAATTCTCTATCATTCTAACCTAAATATCAATCACTTCATTCCCTTCAATGTAGCGGTTGTTTAACCTCCTAATAACCAACACCTTCATTTTATTATTTTTAAAATTTTTTGAACCTTAATTAAATTTTATTATTGTACTAAAATTGACCAATCTGTCGCACTACGCGGGTTCCCTCTAGTTATATTCAAAATATTTAATTAAGCACTAAATGTTCATTGAATGTTCTCACCTAGGGGTGTTTAGGAAAACAAAAAGAAACCTAAACCCAACCGTAACCGAAAAAAGCAATCTGATTAAGGAATTCGGTGTTTGGTTCGACAAATTTTTTTATTTTTTTTATTTGGTAATCCAAATAAATCGTACTACTGATTAACTATTAAATAAAAATAATAATATTTGTTAAACCATATAAAACTTATTAGTCCAAATACTAAATTTCTATGATCATTGTGTTTGTGTATAAGACTATTTTCTAGATTTGTGCCTTTTATTTTGCTTTTAAACTTTCTTTTATAATATGTTGCGTGGTATGATTATTTGGTTTAAATTAGTTGAGGCCTTGCTATTTCAAACACAAAAAGAAATATCATTAGGAAAAAAAATACCTTGGTTCAATTCGGTTGAAATCGATTTGTTTGGTTTTAAACCAAAACCAAACTGAATTGAATTCAGTTGAATTTGATTTGGTTTACATATTCTTAATTTGGTTTGGTTTGGTTCGGTGTTTGGTTTGAGGTTCAAAATTTTGAAAATCAAAGGGTAAAAAAAAAATTAAAAATTGATTATTACACTAGGTATTCATGGGTTTCTCAACTCAATGTTTTTCAACAAATAACCTATATTATAGTTTGATTGTTTATATAGTATTATCGAATAACCTATAAGTGTAAGTAAATAGTATAAAATAAAATATTATAAAAAGATATGAAGTATTAATGTTGATTTTTTCTTATATCCATAACTTACATATATGTATGAAAAAGCATAAAATTCAAAAGTTACGAACCTTTAAATAAAATAAATTGATATAGATTTTTTTTCTTGCAACAATTAGTTTTCTACTAAGATTTCAGCATATATATCCGATATCTATATCTATACCTATACTACTATATAATGTGTTTTAGATGGGTAAGACTGTAAATATATATTTATGTTAAGACAAATTTAACACAAGTCATTAATTCAACAACCAATTAAATATATTGATTTTTTTTGAAGTTGAGCTATTAATCAATTATCTAAATCTATTTCGTTATTGTTATTATATTAAAATACAACACTTTAGGATAAAAGGTAATTTCAACGCGATATTAAGACACGGGATATTAAGACATACGTTAGGTTATAAAGTAAAGCTTGAAATTTAATACGCTAGATAATAAGATTCTATATAGTAAGTGATCGTAGTGTCGCGCTCCGGTCAAAGATAATATTTATAGCCCTAATTACCCTTAACAATTAGCTAGTGGTAGCAAGGGGTCGAACCACGAAGAGTATGTGGTTTGCGAAAGGATTTGGATGAATTCTTAAAAGGTGTCACAATTATGAAGCTTGCTAACTCGTTTTTGTATTTTTTGGTTATTAAAGAGATGTTGAATAAAAATACTAAGGTGATTGGATCGATTACTAACTAGAGATTAACAATTGCAATAATGTAATTAAAGGTTTAAACAAAATAGAGAAAACAAGGTTCACACCCGGTTCAACAAATGCAAGACCTAGGGTTATCACACATTTTAACTTGGTTTAATCGAATTAGTTCATTAACGGTTTGACAATCACAAAGCCTAGGTGCCAATCACTATCGACGTTATAGACAACGGACCACGATGCACTTCGTTACTTGGACAAGTAAATCCTATCAAAAGGCAAGGCATAAATACGCATATTCATTTCACAAAGTCAAATTTAATCGTTCATTCGACAATTCGCAAATACAATACAAACGTATGACAATTATCCAATGATTCCAATGCAATTCAATTAGTCACAAACCAAGCATCAAACAAGTAATAAATCCTAAACCTTACAAAAGTCTACACCGGGGTGAAACCTCCAAGAAATTAGCCGCTCATGGTCGAAGAGGCACGATCAACGAATGAGGGAAGCTTAAATTGGGTCATCTTGGATTCAGAGAATGATGGAATGGTGATTAGGGTTTTGGGAAAGATGGTGATGATGGATGAATTGAAAGATGAATGAAATGGTGATGAACTAAGGTTCTAATTCGGTTAATTCGGATGATGTGTGTAATGGTAGGTGGATTGGTAGTCAAGATGATGGTGAACTATGGCTCCAAGATCACTTTCAAACTCCCAAGAATGTGTAACCCCCGTTTTGGTTGGTGAGATTGAGTTTTAATTCGTCAAACTATCAAGGAAACCAAACAAACGCGCCGGAGGAATCTGGAAGCCGTCGCCGACGGTCCATAGCTCCGTCACCGACGGCATATTTCGTTGTCTACGGCCAAAACAGACGACGGTGGATTCTACAGAGTGTCGCTGACGACCCTCTTGGGCGTCGGCGACGGTGCTTCCAAGTCCAATTCCCCAATTTTTCGTTTCTTTAGCCCCGACTGATCCGTTCCGCATCCCGGTTGCTCCCCATGCCCGAGGCGAAGGTTAAGGTCGATTGTCATGCCCAAGTTCAAACTTTTTACAATTTCCACATATTTAGCAATAATTGATTAATTATATAAAAGTAGTTATCCAAGATTAACCCGCCTTTGAAACCAACCATTCATGCACATCCCTCACAATGTTCTCTCCAGTTGGTTTATAAATTGGCTAATTTTCATAATGTATTAGCACTTCAAAGAATAATCGCTCAAAACCGATTAGAACACGTACCCGCATAGGCTTGCAACTCAATCATTCTCCACCACCGATCACGAATACTAAGCACAAGTCATAAGGTCTTTGTAAGGGTTGTAATGGGGCTAGGCTAAGGGTAGGAAATAGGATATTTTAAAGTGGCTAAGGTGATGAAAATTCAATTTTTATTACAAACGACTACTCTAAACAAAACTAAACTATAAACATCAACTACAAGGCAACAACTTTAGCCTTTTATTCAACAACTACTGACTTCATATTTTTGTTCTTTTCTCAATGATTTTCTATTCTTTTTCGCAACATTTTCTGTTTTTTTTTTATAAATATATGCAAACAAGCAATTCGCAACTATACAAACTTGACTCCTATAATCGAATTTTCATCACACGGGTTTAAAAGAAAAGGTTTAACGGTTATGGGCTAAAGGGTGGTCAAACGAAAGGATTAGGCTCAAAATTGGCTACTAAGGGATATTTTTTTGGTAAGGATATATAAATGGTTTTAAAGGAAAAGGTTTACCTAATGGCTTAATCATTCTTGTGCTTGTATTCGGTCTATGGTCTCAAACGTAACGAAAGTTGCAAGTTCTACAATACATGACTAATGGCCCACTCAAAAAAAACATAAGTATGTAATTCTATGATGTAAAAGTGGCTCAAAACCTCACGTATCTAAAGGGTATGGTATGTGACATGCATAAAATGCTAGTTTCTTAGGCGGATTATTCCCAAATAACCACCCGCTAAATACCCGTTATGTTATTAATTCGAACTTGACCATGACAAAAGACCAAATGGGTTGTGACATCCCTCGTTGACTTAGTTACTTGTGCTTTAAGATCGCTTTCGAAACAAGATATTTTTGAAAAAATTTTGAAATTTTCCCCCCATCCCCACACTTGAGGTAAACATTGTCCTCAATGTGTAGTGTTTAAATGAACGGGTCAAAATTGAAAACTTTTACTACTCCCCCATCCCCACACTTGCGGTAAACATTGTCCTCAATGTGTAAGAACTAGAGTTTTAAAACGCACAAGTGATGTGACACGGCTAACTTCCCAAAAATTTCACCCCGGAAAATAACATACAATTACAATCCACTTATTACTAATCTAAGAATCAAGGTAAAAAGGAAACGCATGCACCTGATTTTTTATCGCTAGATGCTCCTGTCTTCCTCTTCTCTTCACAAAAACGGTTGTCCCGCGAACATTGTGTACCTACAAATCTAAACCCTCGTGTAGAAGCATGCTTCTCACAACCATTGAAATTTGTTAGGTTCTTAGTTCTACCATTTTTATGAAAGTTTACCAAATCATGCGTTAATTTACCTTGATTTTTGTGTAAAAATAATTTACAACAATAACAATCCTAACTCACTTTCGTAGGAATCACGGTTACATTTCGCTTATGCAACAAGCCCTTTTAACCCCCCCCCCCCCAATAGCTTGGGAGGACGAGTAGGTCTCGTGAGGGTTATATACGGAACACACCCACAACGTTCATTTATCTAGGCAAAATAAATACTAACGAAATAAAAATAAAGAAACCAAAATATACAACAACAAAAACAAAAAAAAACATACCTCGCCCTCACCGCAGATATCTCTCGTTCGGCGGGTCAACTGGCGGGTTTGGCTGATATGGATAACCAGTGAGGGCCGCGAACATCTCCCTGTAGTTATCGAGGGGCCCTTGCTCTCCTTGGGGTGGCGGCTGGTATGGAATCGAGATGAAACTGGACCCAACTGCCTCGGGCCAGTGAGGGGATGGATCAGATGGGCCTCGTGGAACGCAGTGGTTGGAGTAATCGGTCCACCCCGCATGTTCCACATAAGGAAGGCCGGCTTCATAGTCTCTCCGATGTCGCTCCTGATCGTGGAGGACCTTGGCGTTGTTTATGGACATTTCATTGGAGACATATAAAGCACTCCAGCGGTGGTCTTGCAACGTGTTTCGCTCGTGTCGCTCTTTTTCTTGCATCATCATATTTCATGTTAACCTCTTTGATAGCCCACCAAGCACAATGCACAAGTTTGACCGGTAAATGACAATTTCACCTATAAACTAAGCGATAAGGTGTAGTTCCAATGGGTGTTTTATGAGCCGTTATATAAGCCCATAAAGCATCATTCAACTTCATCGACAAATCCTTTCGGTCCGGTCGAACAGTCTTTTGCAAAATTTCTTTTATTTGCCTATTAGAAACTTCCACTTGACCTCTTGTTTGTGGGTGGTAGGGGGTAGCAATCCGATGGTCAACGCCATACCGTTTTAAAAGTTTGCCGAAGTTAAAATTCTTAAAGTGAGATCCCCCATCACTAATGATCACTCGGGGAATCCCAAATCTAGAAATTATATTTGTTTGTACAAAATTGCAAACGACGGTATGGTCATTCGTCTTGGTGGCAATTGCTTCAACCCACTTGGATACATAATCGACCGCCACCAAGATGTATAGGTTGCCATGCGAATTAGGGAATGGGCCCATGAAATCGATCCCCCACACATCAAAAATATCTACAATGAGGATCGGTTGCATGGGAATTTCATCCCTTTTGGAAATACCCCCTAACTTTTGACACTCAACACAGTTTTTAGCGAAATTAAAGCGTCCTTAAAAATAGTCGGCCAATAAAGACCGCTATTGAGCCCTTTGTGCCCGGTTTTGTGACCACTGAAATGGCCCCCACAAGCAAATGAATGCAAGTGCATCAAGACACTAGGAATCTCCTCGTCGGGTATGCATCTTCGAACGACTTGATCCGGACATATCTTGAATAAGTCCGGTTCTTCCAACGTGTAGTACTTGATTTGAGAAAGAAAGTGCAACCTCTTTCGTCTATCCCAATGAGCCGGCAACTCACCTGTGACCAAATAATTAACAATATTAGCATACCATGGTAAAATTGAAACTTTTAGAATTTTCTCACCTGGGAAGTTCTCGTTAATCTCTTCACGGGAAGAATCCTCCTCCACAACCAATCGAGACAAATGGTCCGCAACCACATTCTCACTCCCTTTCTTGTCTCGAATTTCCAAATCAAATTCTTGTAGCAAGAGAACCCATCGGATTAGTCTCGGCTTTGCATCCTTCTTGTCCATGAGATACCTAACTGCAGAATGGTCATAATATACAATGACCTTAGTACCCCATATATAAGCACGAAATTTATCCAACGCATATACCACCGCAAGTAGCTCTTTCTCGGTAGTTGTATAATTTAATTGTGCATCCGAAAGAGTCTTACTTGCATAGTAAATGGCAACCGGTTTCTTGTCCACCTGTTGACCCAATACGGCCCCCACCGCATAATCACTTGCATCACACATGATTTCGAATGGTAAAGACCAATTCGGTGACTACAAGATTGGGGCCTCAACCAACTTTTGCTTCAAAATGTTAAAAGCGTTTTGGCAATTTTTATCAAAATCAAACGGTTTATCTTTTAACAATAAATTACATAGGGGTTTTGTTATATCACTAAAGCTTTTTATAAACCGCCTATAAAACCCCGCGTGTCCCAAGAACGACCTAATACCCTTAACACTTGTGGGATAAGGCAAAGTGGATATGACTTGCACTTTTGCTCTATCCACCTCGATCCTGTGACTCGAGACGACATGCCCCAACACAATCCCTTCTTGAACCATAAAATGGCTCTTTTCCCAACTCAAAACTAGATTTTTCTCAATACACCTTTTTAAAACTTTTTCGAGTTGGTCAAGGCATGTATCAAATGATGACCCAAATATTGAGAAATCATCCATGAAGATTTCAAAGACTCCCCCATCATATATGAAAAGATACTCATCATACACCTTTGGAAGGTGGCGGGGGCATTACAAAGTCCAAAGGGCATTCGCCTAAATGCGAAGGTACCGTATGGACAAGTAAAGGTAGTCTTTGCTTGGTCTTCCGGATGTATAGAAATTTGATTGTATCATGAATAACCATCCAGAAAACAATAAAATTTTTGTCCAGCCAATTTCTCAACAATTTAGTCAATAAATGGCAAAGGGAAATGATCCTTGGAAGTTGCAGTGTTTAACTTCCTATAGTCAATACAAATATTCCACCCGGTTACCGGCCGAGTGGCGACCTCTTCACCTGCATCATTTGTGACGACTTGAATGCCCGCTTTCTTAGGAACTGTTTGTGTCGGGCTTACCCATTGGCTATCCGAAATAGGGTATATGATACCCGCATCTAGCCACTTCAATACCTCCTTCTTAACCACTTCTCGCATGTTCGGATTTAGTCCCCGTTGTGTGTCGTGAGAAGGACTCGTGCCATCTTCCGTGATGATCTTGTGCATCACCACCGAGGGACTAATTCCCTTCAAATCCGCAATGGTACACCCGATAGCGGATCTATGAGTGACCAAAACTTTCATCAGCTTATCTTCTTGCTCCCCGGTCAAGTTAGATGCAATAATAACCGGAAGCGTGGTACCCTCACCCACATAAGCATACTTAAGATGCTTAGGTAGCGCCTTCAACTCTACCACCAGAGGCTCTTCCAATGACGGCTTCAACTTCGTGTCGATGCTTTCCGGAAGGCTTTCCACTTGGTGTGTCCAAGTGGGCCTTCCTTCCCTAGCCGCTAATACCTCCAACTCTTTCACTTCCTCATCCATGCTCCGATTCGTCTCTCCTTGTAACCTGTCAAACATGAAACATTCCTCTATTGTGTTTTCCTCTTCGACACTAATGTCGCATAGAGGTATACACTCGTCAACAATGTCCGCCATGTAGCATTCATTATCGACTAGAGGGTCCATCAATCCTGAAAAGACATTTAACCGCAACCGACGGTTACCAAAAGTCATGTCGACCGTGCCCGACTTGCAATTAATTTAGGCATTTGATGTTGCCAAAAATGGTCGACCGAGGATCACCGTTGGTTGCTTGGTTCGGTCCAAAGAAACATAATCTAATACAAGAAAGTCCACCGGATAGTAAAAGTCCTCGACCTTAACTATTACATTCGTGACTATCCCACGGGGTAGTTTAGGGGTCAAGTCGGCTAACACCACGGTGGTATTCGACGCTTGAAGTGGACCAAAATCATATTGGTCATATAAACTACCCGACAAGATACTCACACTTGCCCCAAGATCCAAAAGTGCCCGTGTCATTTTAAATTCATGACTTGTATTGAAATAATGGGCGCCCCCGGATCTTGAAGTTTTGGTGGAAGTGCACCCGAAAGAATCGAACTCACATTTTCAGTTAAATCAAGTTTCTTAGGAAACTTGTAAGTACGTTTTTGGGTGCATAAATCTTTAAAGTATTTAGCATATGAGGGTACTTGTTTAATTGCGTCTAAGAGTGGTAAATTGATTTTAACTTGTTTAAAAATTTCCCACATCTCTTCATGTTGTGGGCCTCGTTTATTTACCACTTTCTTAGATGGTCCCAACAAAGCTTCGGGATAAGGGGCGGTATTAACCTCCACACCTTTGTCCTTAGCTTTTGGGACGGGGACGGTCACAACGGGTGTACTTTGATTAATTTTTACATCATTTTTATTTTGATTTATCCATTTGATCGCTGCTACCTACATCATCACTAGCGTCTTCCACCACCCCTTCAACAAACTTGGGTGGTGGTGGCTCAACACCATTATCTATCACTCGACCACTACGTAATGAAATTTTATTTATTGGTACCTCACGTGTGTTTTTCGAGCTCGACCCTTGATGCTTAGGGTTTACCGTGGTGTCACTTGGAAGTCCTCATCCACTTCCACGAATCTGAGCCATCTCTTGTGCAAGCTGCCCCACTTGCTTCTCCAATGCCTTATGGGATTTATCCCGTACCTCAAACTCTTTCTTTATCTCTTGATTTGAATGGTTGATAGCATTCATAATAGCATCAAGCTTAGAGTTTAATGAATCATCACCTTGAGAGTTTGAAGCACCACCCCCATTTCCACTTTGGTTGTAACCACGTTGATAATTGCTTTCACGGATTTGATACCCTTGGTTACCCCCTTGATTGTAATTCCTTTGGTAACCCCCTTGGTTACCACCTTGTCGATTATTATAGGAAGAACCACCTTGACCACCTTGATTGCCCGATTGAAAATTCGGGTTCATTTGATTCGAGGCATTACCATACCGGAAATTAGGGTGATTTCTCAAACCCGGATGGAAAGTGTTGGAGTTCATATCATATTGCTTTCGATCCCCATACACTTGATTTACCTCTTTGGTGTATTCTCCCGGTCGCGTTTGACATTGATCGATCCTATGACCAATCTCCCCACAACCTTCACACACCGCAAATTGCACCGCACTCACCTCCTTCTTCTTCATGCGAGCTAACTCCCGATCTAGCGTAGAAATCGATCCTTAGAGTCAAGATCGGGAAGTGACCGGGAAACGGGATGTTTTTTAGCTCTATTGGCCGATTCCTTTGCCTTCGACCGCTTACTCATCCTCTCGAGAAATTCCCAATCATCATCTTCATGATTGCTCAATAGGGTTCCGTTGCTCGTTGACTCGAGGCGATTCCATGTCTCATCGTCTAACCCTCTCACAAAACATTTAACCAACTCCCACTTTTCGATTTGATGGTGTGGGCACTTTCGAATCAATTCCTTGTACCTTGTGAATGCTTCATGCAACGGTTCACTTGATAGTTGGCGGAAAGACCTTATTTCATCTCTAGCATCATCGGTCTTTGCCATCGAGTAATACTCGTCAAGGAATACTTGTTGCATCTCGCCCCATGTCTAAATACTATTCGCCAGAAGTGTAAGAAACCATTGCTTCGCCTTATCTTTTAGCGAAAACTGAAATAATCGAAGCTTGACCTCCTCCAATGCAAAATTATGCCCCCCGATAGTGCTACATATGGACGAAAACTCCGCCAAATGAGTGTACGGTTCATCATTAGACCTCCCATTGAAATGGGGAAGTATGTTGATGTAGTGGGGCTTGCAATCGAACATCCTTCTTTCACAAACTATTGGAGAGTCATTATCGGTAACCACCGGTCGAAAACGGTCATTCACTCCCCGTGGAGGTTGTTGACGACGCTGTGGACCGTTAACTTCTTGATCAACAGGTCTTCGATTATCCCTTCGATCACCTCTTCTATCACCACCTTGATTTCTACCTTGATTACCTCATCCCACAAAACGAGGAATCCGATTAGGGTTACCATTGTTGTTATTGTTGTTGTTGTAAAACCCATCATTTCGGTTCCTTTGATTGTTGTTTCGTGGTTGGCGGTTGTTCTCGTAACCGTCATTCCTCACATTCCCATTCCCATTCCCATTCCCATTCCCATACCCATAATCTTTATTCCCCACAAAATTGGCATTTTGGTAGCCAAATTATTCATCTTCATACCCTCTAGCATTGTAGACATTACCCCGGTTCACGTACCCCCAATCTTCATCATTGACCCTATCATCATAGTTACCCCCATCATCTGAGTATTCCGTGTGAACACTCACATGCTCCGGTGATTGGTAACCAGGAACACTAAACGGCTCATCATCGGGGATAGTGTTAGACCCTAAATCGTACATGACAAAAGTCGCAGCGGAAAACACGAACCATAAAATTTCTTTCTTTATAAATACCTCAACTTATTTAAACTTTAACTTTAACATAGCTCTTATTCATAAATCCGTCATCCTCTTATTTACTAATTAAGAACATAGCTTATGATTGCTACATATTACATTCAACGTCCCCGTACAATCTATCTTGTGACTCGATCTTCGATCTCTAACCCTTGTTATGATCACCCGTTATCCACCCAACCTGCATACACCACATACATTCGAAACATTAGCACACGTTATATAAACAAGCTCATTCATGTACACCTTCCATTTCGTTCTTTAACAAACTTTAAGCATTTCATCTGCGTATCCATTTCCTGATGAGGCTTCAATAATGTACCTGCGTTACTTTTCATTCTCAAGGTACACCATTAATAACATTAACACTCAATGTGTCTAAATCATACATTCATACGTACTTACATACAAACATACATACACATCTACATACATTCATACCTTTCCTGCAGCTTTACATACGTGCATACACTCATACATGTCCTTATACATACATACCTACACAACTACACACGTACATACCTTTCCTACATCTTTACATTCATGCATACACTCGTACATATCTTTGTACGTACATACATACATACACTTCCATATACGTACATACCTTTCCTACATCATCACATACATGCATACACTCGTATATACCCTTATACAAACATACATACACATCTAGGTACAAACATACCTTTACTACAACTTTACATACGTGCATACCCTCTTACATGCCTTCAGACGTACTTGTATACACAACTACATGTGTACATACCATGCCTACATCTTTACATACATGTATAAGCTCGTACATATCCTTATATATACATACATACACATCCACATACGTACATACTTTTCCTACATCATCTCATACATACTGTCACGCGTAGCTTCATATATACATTATAACTTGATGATTTTACATAACTCTTAATTGCGGATAGCCTGCTTTCAATCAAAATATGCGTTGCCGGTTTGACAAGGTTAAGGAGCTTTTCGGGAGCTTTACATGTCACCGGGTCGAAAACCGAAGCACCAGGACACGTTATGATTCAACCGGGAACACAAGACGCGAAAAATAAAAAGCTCACAAACAAGAGCCCGTCGCCGACGGGCCCCCAAGCCGTCGGCGACGGGTTGTAATTATGCCCGTCGCGCCATTAATCCCGTCGCCAGTAAGTTAACCCGTCGGAAGAAAATGACCAAACTAGAGCCCGTCGGCGACGGCCTCCTTGCCCGTCGGCGACGGCCTCTCTAACTTGCATTTTTCCTGCAGATCCGTTTCATCGTCCGATCGCACTAAAACGCGCATAACTTTCGAACCGTTTACCCGTTTAACCTCCCGTTTCTTCCTACATGCTTGTAAATTCACGTTCTATCATATAAACTTAAAATCCAACATCCGGATTAAGGAAATTCCTAACTTATGCATTTACGCCTATATTTTCATTTTCGGACAATTTTACCCATTCTTGTTTTCATCACACAACTCATTTGTTTTAGCCCAAAACTTGCATGAACATTACTACCATGATACTTTTACATTGTCCGGAGTTTCGTACTTGGGATTTACACACCCGATCCCCGTTAAGCGTTATTTCATTCATTTAATTCGATTATACCAAAACCAACCTAGTTAAACCAAGTTTCATTCCTGAACTTGCTTACCCGTTAGTCATAACTCACAACTAGTCCTTCGACTACTTATCATACCTTAATTAACTAACACATATTTTTACGTAAACAAATAAGAAGTGATTACGGAGATCACTTACCTCATGCATCCGTGTTCACATCCGTTTCCACGCCTCTTCTTGACCCGTTAGCCTTCCGTGCCTGATTCCGTCTCGACATGATTCCTATACTTCCATGTCATCGAAATCACGCTATCATTAGCATACTCATTTGTACATGATAACAATCGTATCAATCCCATATTTCACACTTAACTTTCATTAACCATTTCTAACAAACATAACTCATATAATCATGTCCGTATACGTTTAACTCATGTAACTCATCATGTCATTACATTTATCACGGATTGCTATTACATGTACCATACGACTTCTCATCGACCTACATTTACGACCACGAGTCAACTCATGTTTCTTATACTTAGTTGACTTTCAAAAGTCAACTATCAACCATACATAACTATCGACTTATCAACATATTCCCGTAACATCATAATCGACTATACGGACGACGCTATATACATTTTATCATTCACTTGATGTACGTACTACCTTTTAAGCATAACGTACAACTTATTCATACACAATCTTCTAAATTCATACATAGTTCATCAAATGCTTCTACAATCCAACATGGGGTATTTAAATTAAACATCAAACATGTTATCATCACATTTTATTCACTTCATCTAACAACAATTCATCATTTCTTATCCCATATCTTTAAACATTCACCCACGAGTATGATTCCAAACATTATTAACATAAGTGAATCATCAATTTACATTACATCATCTAAAACCCACTTCATAACTACTTGTTAATCACTTACAAGTGATCTAATCTTAAGTTCTTCATAATTCATCATACTTTTGATATATGTACTACCTTGTAAGCATAGTGTACAACTAGTTCATGCATATCATTCTAATCTCATACACAATTCATCAATTTCTTCCTCCTAATCAACATGATTCATACATGCATAAACATCAAACATACTAGTATCACATTTCTTTCAATTCTTCTAACAAGAATACATCATACAACTCAAAATACATCAATATTAAGCAAGAACTTAGACCTAGATGATTTACCCATGACATCATCTTCACCATAACAAACGGGTTTCACCCTTAAACATCAAATTAACCTAATTCATGCATAATCCATGTTCCAAATGATGATTCTAACACATACTCATACTCAATTTCATACAAATTCGTGATTTACATCATAACCCGCTTCATGCATAATCACCAAACTAGCTTTTAAAACATACCTTGCGATCCCCACGAGGAGGTGATCATTAATCCGTGTTTATTCATGAATTTAGACTTCATTTACCCTTCCAATTTGGGGATTTTTGTGAAACTAGGGTTTGAACCTTGTTTCTTCTTCCTGGATGTCGACACACACACTATGTGTGTGTGTGGTGTTTTAAGTTTATTTTATAAAAATCATGTTTCCCCACTTAACGGTTTTGGTCCCTCAAGTTTCATTTTAATTATATAAGAGACTAAAACTCACTTCTTTATATTAACCGGGTTCTAATTTACCAAACCCGTTTTTGGGGTGTTACAGATAGCGTTTCTCAAATCGTCTATATTAAAGAATGGGTCTTCTTTCGCAGGATTGCCACGATCTCGATTGCCTCTACGGTCGGAATTGACATTCCGGTCATCAAGGTGAATGGGTAAAGAATTTTGTCGGTGAAGGTTTTGTTGTTGGGGTGTTCTTTGGGTGTTGTTGGGATTTTGGTTTTAGAAAGGTGGCGTGGGTGGTCTAGTGTTGTTATTACCACCCGGTTGCTCTTGAGGTATAGGTTGGACATTCTGAGCGGGATTGAAGTTTCCTCGGTATTGGAATTGGTTCGGATTTTGGTTTTGGTTGAGGTTTTGGTTTGAATTTTGGTTTGCCATTGAATCGGTTTCAATGGATGGTGTGAATTATGGTGTTTGGGTGACTTGGTTAGAAGCAAGTGTTGCTTCCAACCGGCTTGCTAAATTCCTTCTTGTAACTCTTTTGATTTCCGGTTCGTAGACTAACGGTGAAGTCCTCCCGGAGTTCCGCGTATGCATGCACTACCTGTAACCTGCACAAGTAACACACCCCGCGTAACAAAGAAAAAGACAAAGTACAAGAAAAGAAAAGAAATTATACAAATTAAACAGTTAATCACGCAAATTTAAACAATATCCAAACACAAAGCGCACGCACTCCCCGGCAGCGGCGCCAAAATTTGATCGGAGTGTCGCGCTCCGGTCAAAGATAATATTTATAGCCCTAATTACCCTTAACAATTAGCTAGTGGAAGCAAGGGGTCGAACCACGGAGAGTATGTGGTTTGCGAAAGGATTTGGATGAATTCTTAAAAGGTGTCACAATTATGAAGCCTGCTAACTCGTTTTTGTATTTTTTGGTTATTAAAGATATGTTGAATAAAAATACTAAGGTGATTGGATCGATTACTAACTAGAGATTAACAACTGCAAGAATGTAATTAAAGGTTTAAACAAAATAGAGAAAACAAGGTTCAGACCCGGTTCAACAAATGCAAGACCTAGGGTTATCACACATTTTAACTTGGTTTAATCGAATTAGTTCATTAACGGTTTGACAATCACAAAGCTTAGGTGCCAATTGCTATCGACGTTATAGACAACGGACCATGATGCACTTCGTTACTTTGGACAAGTAAATCCTATCAAAAGACAAGGCATAAATACACATATTCATTTCACAAAGTCAAATTTAATCGTTCATTCGACAATTCGCAAATACAATACAAACGTATGAAAATTATCCAATGATTCAAATGCAATTCAATTTGTCATAAACCAAGTATCAAACAAGTAATAAACCCTAAACCTTACAAAAGTCTACACCGGGTTGAAACCTCCAAGAAATTAGCCGCTCATGGTCGAAGAGGCACGATCAACGAATGATGGAAGCTTGAATTGGGTCATCTTGGATTCGGAGAATGATGGAATGGTGATTAGGGTTTTGGGTAAGATGGTGATGATGGATGAATTGAAAGATGAATGAAATGGTGATGAACTAAGGTTCTAATTCGGATGATGTGTGTAATGGTAGATGGATTGGTAGTCAAGATGATGGTGAACTATGGCTCCAATATCACTTTCAAACTCTCAAGAATGTGTAACCCCCTTTTGGTTGGTGAAATTGAGTTTTAATTCGTCAAACTATCAAGGAAACCAAATAAACGCGCTGGAGGAATCAGGAAGCCGTCGCCGACGGTCCATAGCTCCGTCGCCGACGGCACTTGTAAAGTTCGAAATCAAGCGATGACCTATTTCGCTGTCTACGACCAAAACAAGCGACGGTGGATTCTACAGAGCGTCGCCGACGACCCTCTTGGGCGTCGGCGTCGGTGCTTCCAAGTCCAATTCCCTAATTTTTCATTTCTTTAGCCCCGGTTGATCCGTTTCGCATCCCGGTTGCTCGTTTTTCATCCCGATGACCCGTAAAGCTCCCGAAAAGCTCCTTTAACTCCGCTAGACCTGCAAAATACATATCTAATCAAAAGTAGGCTATTCGAAATTAAAACTTGTGTAAAAACATCAAATTAAGCAATTACGATCACCGGTTTTCGACCACGTAACAGTAAGATAATATGATATATTGGTTATAAAGTGAAATGTTTGAAATATAATTCTCCGTCATTCTAACCTATAGATCGATCATGTAACACCCCGTGTTACGATAGTCAAAGTCAAAGTCAAGATTGAAGTCAAAGGAAGAAAATATTGCTAATTGCGATCTGTCACTCCTAGCTCAACTACTGTTTTGACTTCTTTGACTTGTAATCGAATCTTCTATTTTATCGCTTTAGTTGTATTATGTGGAGTATCTATTAATAATCGAGATTTAATCGATGTTTGTCGCGTGTTCGCTTTATCGCTAAAGGCATCGCAGTCGCATTCGCGCATGGTTTGATAGGTTCTGTATATTGTTTTACGTGTGTGTTACTTATGTGTTACTTGTGCATGTTTACTTTATGTATGTGGTGATTAATCGAAACGCAATTGCAACTCTATCGCATCGCAACTTAACCGCAAACGCTAAACGCAAGTTATTTATAGTGATTGTATGTTAGATATAGTAGTTAGGTTATTTGTGTAACTAATGAGTGAATCTATCGCGTCGCTCGCTCGAAACGCAACGCTCAATGCGCGAATCGAAACGACAAAACTCAACACGCCGGATACTTGGATCGAATGGCCAATCGATCGAGTGGCCATCCAATCGGATTGCCATCCGATTCGTGACCAATCCGACCCTTGTGCACTTTCCTCTTTTGGAAACCCTATAAATACCCTCCTGTCACATCATTTGTGATGTGACAGCTCCTCCACTCGACCAGCCACACTCAAGCCTTCTTTCTCTCGATCGCGATTCTTGTAAGTTTTCAACCTAAATCTTGTACTTCTATGATCTACACACAATTGTTCATCATTTTCACCTTTGAATCTTAACTTTTAACCGTGAAATCCATGGATTTGAGGTGTTCTAGGGTGATGTCATCATGGAGTTCTTATGAACTTCAAGTTTTGGCCTCATTCCACCAAGAGCAACTCAGATCTGAAGGATTTCCACATGATTAAACAATGATTTCGTATAGATCTAAACATTTTCAAGGTAAAAAGGATCGAAAGATGGTTTTCCAACTTTCTTTCAACTCTTTTACACTCAATGCACTCAAAACCGATAGAATTGGAGCTTGTCCAGACCTTCTACTCTTTCTTAGTAATGTGTTGGTTCAAGATCTAGTTTCTATCAAAGAGACAACCGACTTCGGGGTAAGCATGAACAACCGTCACGAACCAATAAACTGGTCGGATTTGGGTGATTCCTGTTCGATCGGATAAATTGGGCCTTGATGGGGTTCTGTTGTCTAGCACGTAGTCAAACCGTCTCGATAAAACCGCAAAACCTTCAAAACTTAACAACTTTTCAAGTTGCAAAGAAGATCAGACCGCGGGACGGATCGCCGTCCAATCGGATTGCCATCCGATCGACCCGCAATCCGATTAGATTGCACTTGGTCCCACACTTAAACTTTTTTTCCAACTTTTCAAAGATCTGAACGTCGAACGGATTGCCGCCTGATTGGATAGCCATCCGATCGAACGACCATCCGATCATGTGACATTTGGAACTTCGACACTTTATTATTTCATAATTTTCAAAGATCATTAGTAACTAACGGATTGCCAACCGATCGGATTGCTATCCGATCGAGTGACAACCCTGCTGTGAACTTGTTCTCACTAAGTGTCCTGCCAATCGGATCGTCATCTGATCGATCGACGACCTAAAGGGTAGAGATACTTCTCTGATTTCAAAATGCTACAACGAAAACTTCAAAGCCATCATATACAAACACATCCTTACCAACGAATGTCAATCCAATCGAATGACCATCCGATCGGATGACCATCCGAACGGATTGACATCCGATCGACTGGCCATCCGATCGGGTTGCCATCCGATCAAATTACCACTCGACACTTTGACACTTTTTACTGTTTTACGCACCGCTCATCGTTATGCTATCGTTAACCGTTCAGGCTAATCCCTCAGCGATCCCTTCAATCCAAGACAGTGTTTACTTGTTAAACGCTATCTGTGAGTATACTTGAACCCTTTTTGCTTTACGCACTTTTGGGTGTTACATACGTTACTTATTCTAAAACACAGTCGACACATAACGCAAACACTATTTATACGCTGACCGTTATTGCATGCTACGTGTTATTCGATGAATGCTTGTATGTTATGTTAACACAGTGATTGTTGTCTGACACCTTAGCAACGATAGTACTATAGTTTGGACTCAGCACCTGTCGTGGACAGGGGTTGTTAAGGGCTTTACTTCACGTGTCCCAGAGGGGATATGTGTTGTGCATTCTACAACTCGCAGTCACGTCTGTGCATATTTCTCTGTCGATAACCTACTTGCCTTCACATTGTACATGTTACATGCTGGTTATGCGTAAATTATTTCAAACTCTATTATATCTACCAAACTTGTATGCTCACCTTTACACTATGTGTATTGGCATCGATTTTAACGTATGTGACAGGTGCTTAGGATGTTTTGCTGCTATGTGGGAATCGAGCTAGGATGGAGTCTTAGAAACAAACGAATTAAATAAAATCTGAGTTGTCGGAACAGTATTTGGTTTATGAGACAATTATTTGTAATAACTGTTTATTTAGATATGTTATGGTATGGGACATGACGTTTAATTATCTGGTAATGAATAGTTGTTATGGATACTCATGGACAATCTGTTTTGTTCAGTGTCGCGCCCCGATGATTCCGCCATCGGTTGGGGTGTGACAGATCACCTCCTTCCCTTCAATGTAGTAGAAAGATAACCTCCTAATAATGACACCTTCATCTTATTTTTGTTTCATTTTTTGAACTTTAATTAAATTATGTTATTGTAGTGAAATTGCCCACTCTACCGCAATGTGTAGGTTCCCCTCTGATAATATTCAATGAATTTAGTTAAGCATTTAATGCTCATTGAATGTTTTCACCAATATTTGTAATCCTCTAACCAAAATATATGAAAATGTGTTGAGACTTTTGGTAAGAAGACAAACCACCATGCTTTGGTAGACCATATGATGGTCAACACTTTTGAGTGGGTATTTTCAAATCATTTGAATAAGATAATAACCTTCCGTTATATTATATTTGTTCTTTGATGATCTTTAGCTTTTCGTGACTCTAGTAAATGTTTTAATATATATATATATATATATATATATATATATATATATATATATATATATATATATAATGACAACCAAAAGGGTAATATAGTCATTTAATCAAAACCATCAAATCATCTCTCTCTCCTCTTTAAAATCTCTTTTTAAAGTCTTTTCAATTTATCTCTCTTCAATTTCTCTCCCCTTTTTGTTATTTTGTAAAAAAAAATTGTAAAAAAAATTATAAAAAAAAGTTTAAAACCGTAAAAAAAGTTTTCGTAAAAAATGTAAAATAGTTTAAAAACGTGTGTGTAAAAAAAGGTTAAAATCGTAAAAAAGTTTTGGTATAAATTTTTGTCTTTTGTAAAAAAAGTTTTTATAAAAAAAGAAATTTGTAAAAAAATTTTGGTAAAAAAGTTTTTGTAAAAATAAGTTTAAAACCGTAAAAAAAAATTTCGTAAAAAAAACGTAAAAAAGTTTAATAAACGTGTGTAAAAAAAGGTTAAAACCGTAAAAAAAATTCGAACAAAATTTTGTTCTTTGTTAGAAAAATTTTGTAAAAAAGTTTATTTGTAAAAGAGTTTTTTTGTAAAAAAAAGTTTTAAACCGTAAAAAAAGTTTTCGTAAAACAAAGCTTAAAACCGTAAAAAAAGTTTTAAAACGTGTGTGTAAAAAAATGGCGCGTAAATACGGGGCTAAAAAACGGCGCGTAAAAAAAATAACACGTAATAAACGGGGCGTTAAAAAACGACGCGTAAAAAACGGCGCGTAAAACCGGGCGTAAAAGCGGCGCGTAAAAAACGGCTCGTAAAAAAACCGGCTCGTAAAAACGTTTTTTGTAAAAAAATCCTGACAAAAATTGTTTTTTCTAAAAAAACTCATATTTTAAAATGTTTTTTAATTAAAAAATCTGATTTTAATAAAAAAAATTAATTTAATAAGACAAAAAAGGTAATAAAAACAATATATACAATAAGACAAAACAAGCAAATTTACTAAACTGCCTTTTGACATTAAAATATTAAAAACATAACAAGACAAAAAGAAATTTAATATTGTTTTTATAAATTTTAATCTCATCCATCCATCTTCAAAGATCAATGGTTGGAAAGTGGTTCTCGTGGTTCTCTTAACTAGGGGGGATTTTCATTTTAGCGGCCCCCTATATATAGAGAGAGAGAGGGATGTGTTAAAATGAGAATCACCGTATGATAATTAGGGTTTTTGAATGATATGGATGAAAAGCGTGTTTGAGAAGCCGCTTATTGAGAAAACAAATTGCCGCTCAAAATCAAGCGGGAAGGAATATCACACTGCCACGTGGCAATTATTGGCTTAAGTTACTGCCATGTGGCTTAAGTTGCTTTATTATTATTTATAGATTATAGATATAAAGTTATTATAATTAATAATGCATAAATAATTAAATTGAAGATAATAATAATAATCATTGTTTTATTATAGATAAACCTAAACTAACGGTTAAAAGGATTTTCATATTGTCATAGTTCATTGGTTGAATGTATCATTAACCATTTTTTTGTACGAGGAACTTATCATGAATCCACTGATTTCTGCCAAACACAAACATATTAAAAAGTATAATAACTCTTTATCGTGTGTCATAGAGGTGAAGATAATCTTGATCTCTAATCTGTAAAATCGGTATATTCAGGAGATAAAATAATTCTTATATTTTTATCTCTATATCGTATAGTATAATATATTAACCCAAGCATCATGGTATATCAATTTCTTTTGAGGGAGAGGAGGTTTATTTAGAATTATTTATTAAGGTGGATAATGGTTCTTATATTAATTTACTTATTTATTATTATATATTATGGTTGATGTAGCATAAGAAATTGACACATGTCATTTTGATGACAATATTATTACTAACATACTGTTTGGTACGGGGTAATGGAATGGACGAGGGAATACAATGGACGAGGTAATAGAATGGACAAGGGAATGGAATGGATCATTACCATTCCATGTCTTGTTTGGTTACCATGTGGGAATGGAATGAATTATTATTGTGTATTGTTTGGTAGGAAAGAAAAACGAAGGAATAAAATCAGTGCTGAGTGGTGGTGGTCGATGGTAGTGATTGTGTGTGGCAACGACAGTGGCGGCGACGGTGGATGGTGGTGGCGGCGGCGGCGATGGCGGGTGGTGGGGACCGAGGGGGTGCGTGGAGGCAGAGGTAGCGGTGGGTGGCGGCGGCCGTGGTTGGTTGTGATGATGGTGGTGGCGTCGACGGTGGTGGCGTCGACAGTGGTGGTGTGTAACACCCTTATTATTATTTAACGAATTTCGTATAATTTACGAAGATAAACGGGTAATTAGAATTTCAAATACATTGAAATTACGGGTTTCATTAAACTTTCTTACAGAATTAAAACTATACAACATAACATGTGTGAGTTCGTCATTTAACATAACAACGATACAAAGTGCGGAAGCTTATTTCTTGATCGTGTTTGGTTCTTTGTTGTGCTTGATCGTCCTCCGGTGCCAAAATTATACCTGAAACTCATAAAACATGAGTTGGATTAGTCATACGTAACTTAAAACATATTTAAACGAGTCCGGGAAGCGAAACTGATTAAAATAAAATTTTTTCGCTAAAACAGTGCCCTTTCGCGCCACGGGAAGGCACCCAGTTGCTCCCTCGCGCCACGCGATGGAGACCGTTTTCCAGCATCTCTGGAGCTGGGTCCTGCATTTTTCAGCATTACAAGTTTTTACGGAAACGGCCATAACTTCTTCGTTATTGATCCGTTTTACGCGATTCTTTTTCCTACGCGTCCGTAATTTAATTTTCCATCATATGGAGTTAAAATCCAACATCCAACATAACAAATTTTGAGACTTCTAAGCCTTCGACTCGTTACCTTTTTACCGAATTTTAACCCGTTTATGCATTTTATCAAACAAACATATTTGTTTGATCCTTATATCACATACACTTCATCAAATTAATGTTACCTACCATATTAGGTTCTAATCATAGGTTTATTACACAGTTTAAACCCGTTTTCGCTCGTATGCTTATTTTGACCCGTTAAGGGTATTTTAAGCACTTTAAAGCTTGAAATCGCTTTCATTCATTTCTAGCATCTTATTCCTACATTTCTTATCAAGTAATCTTCAACTACAACTATATGTGTGTTGGATTTAATGTTGGATTTAATGTGGATATATAAACACTTAAAAACAGGAAAAAGGGGAAAAAGGAACAAATAAGGTGCCACCACATGTCTAAAAATATTGTTCCCAAATGTATAGATTTAAGAGATTTATAATATACTATTAATTATCAATTTAATACTTTTCAAATTATTTTTTCACATTTAGAGATCTTTTTTACTTGAATCCAATGTTTTAAAAATCGGTTTTTAAATCATACTGGTTGGATTTTGAAATGGTTCAACCGGATCTGAAATGGTTCAACCGATTGAACCTGAACCGGTTTATACCGAACGATTCAATCGGGTTACTAGTTAATCCTATAATTCCAAAAAAATAAATATTCATCTAATAAATAATAATCGAATCTCATTTAGGATTTATGTAACTAATCATGGTCTAAAAATACAACTATTTTATTCTAAAATATTAAGCATTTTACATTGGACGAGGTGGGTAACAGTTCCGACAACGATGCAATGTTGGAACAGAATGAACTAGGTTAATTACCGGAAATATGAAAAGTCACTATTACCTTAATATTGTATTTTGTTAAAATTTATAAATCAAATTTCAAGATAATGCAAATCGGTTTAATGGTATGAACCGATAAACCGGATATACCACTGGTACATAAGACATAGCGTATTTGGGTTTTACCGGC
Organism: Helianthus tuberosus; assembly: GCA_030545235.1. Classification (NCBI taxonomy): domain Eukaryota; kingdom Viridiplantae; phylum Streptophyta; class Magnoliopsida; order Asterales; family Asteraceae; genus Helianthus; species Helianthus tuberosus. The sequence goes on from CM060396.1 coordinate 66,770,633, forward strand.
ATTTATCGTACGAGTTCATGTCCAATATCCGGTGGTATTACTGGTATAACCGGCCGGTTCATACCGGTATTTAAAACATTGTCAGAATCAAATTTCATATTTGTGTCTCATAATTAACACATGTCGACAAGTTTGATATCTGGTTTATTTTTTTTGTTTTAAAGGCATGTTAATTCTATTTTTCTGAAATTGTTTTTATTTAACCAAATATAGTACTTATATATGGTTATTAAATTTATATTAACATTAAATATCTTTCAATTAACAATACTTTTTATATATTAACATTAAATACCTTTCGGTTAATAATACTTATGAATATGAATGAACTAGAGAGATTTTATTAATACATTTACTAAACTGGGTTTGATATAAATCAATTACAACTAATTTCCTAATTGTTTGATATTTCATTTCTCTTATGAAATTCATATTAACATTAAATATCTTTTGATTAATAATACTTTTTATGTATTAACATTAAATACCTTTCAGTTTATAATAATTTTTATATACTCATCACTTCTATATTTTTATTACTAGATTATAGACACGTGTCTTGTACAGAATTGTATAATTCTATAATGTGTAAAAAAAATTAGTTAAAAAGTTTCTATATTTATGATTATCTAAATAATTTGATAATTTTGTATCTATAATGTGGTGTGTGTGTGTGTGTATATATATATATATATATATATATATATATATATGAACAGGATCAGGAGAGAACGCCTCAAAGTGTGAGAACAGTGAGAACGATTCTCAGCCACAAGATCTTAGTGGTTTGTGGCTGAGATTGATGCGGTGGCATTTTTGTAAATAATAGGGGTCTTGGAACTACCGGGATGGGTAAAATAGGAAGATCCAAACAAAGGTGCACATGCTAATCACATGCCATTTTCCCCCATCATACAATAACTTTTTTATATGTGATTATTTTTCGAAGAAAATTACACCATAAAACTTAGCGTTTTTTTTATCTTTCCAACGAGTACACTATTGATATACTTTTCGAAAAAAATTAACTGGGTTTTATGGCATTTTTCTGAACTGGGTGTTTTATGGCGTTTTAGACTAGGTATTTTCAAGGCGTTTTTCTGAACTAGGTGCTTTTTATGGCGTTTCAACTTCATATCAACGAATCAAATTTCAACAGAATAAGAGAATGACCTACGATACCTGAAAGCTACAAATTGACCACACTAACAAACCACACGAAACTTTCTCATGTGCATAACCAGACCGCTTTTCTTTTTGTGATCTGTAAATATAAACAAAGAAAAGTTTATGAAAAAATAACATGTAAACCTTTCGTTAGACCATAATATATCTGTTTACCATAAAGTTCATAGTTTTAACTTGAATTAATAAATGGTTTTATTTGAAGATTGACATGTGTTAAACGTTAAACATAAAAATAATCAGCTAGCTTACCTTAATTTGCACCGTTCAACTTCTAGGCGAGTGACCTGATCTTCAGATGAACTGTCACTATCTGAATCTGTATGGATACCATCTAAAGCATTATATTAAGAACATTTAAAATACTGACTACAAATTGAAAAATAAACAATATAATTACCGTATGAGAGAGGAAATGTTGGTACTCACCAAGATCTGGATCTTGAACGGATGAAGAAATAGAGAGAATAAGATGAAAATGAGAGAGCTGAACCTGAGATGAGATGAAAATGAGAGAGGGTCAATGAAGATCTGAAATCATTTGGATCTCAAATCAATTGGATCTTGTGAAATCTTCATAGATATGGTGAAATCGCTTTGATGTTCTTGAATCGCCAGAGAGAGAAAGGGGCGCCAGAGGATTTTGAAAACGTGAGCTCTGAAGAATGAATCTAAAAAACCCTAGATGTGTATCCGTGTATTTCTCTCGTGTTTTCAAAATAAAGAAGCCACAAATTCTGAATCAAAAAATAAACTTAGCTGGAACTTTGAAGAGCATGAGAATTGCGGGCAAATCATGAACGGAACCATCATCTCTCAACTGAAATTCATCACTATTACCTAAACAAAAAAAATTAAAAATAGAACTTAACACCTTATTTCGAACCAATATAAACGAACCTCATCCTTCTGAAACAACAAATCTAAATCTTAACAAATAATCATCAAAATATGTTGAATAAGATCTATAACGAACCTCATCCTTCTGAAACAACAAATCTAGATCTTAACCTCTGATCACCGCAACGATCGTTGACGAAAGTTTCATCAAAACACATCAAATCCATACACAAAACGTAGATCAAAGAGCGATCAACACGAATATGTAAACGAAATCGTCAAAAACAATGAAGAACAACGAAGATCTGAAGAAAACGCGTTGGGAAAAGGGTTTTTGAAAAGATGAAACATGGATCGTCTGGTCTCTTCTCTCTCTTTTTCTCTGGGTTTTGTAATTTGGTTTGGTGATAATGAATTTGAATTTTGAATGAGATAAAGTTGTTTGAGGAAACCTGCAAACTCATAGGGTTCTGGTGTAAACAGGAAGAGAGAGAAGTTTGGTGATAATGACTTAAGTTTTTTTTTTTTTTTTAAAAAGAAAAATATGACGAAATGACACATAGGAGAAAATAAAAGGGAGGGCTTGTAATGTTGACACGTGGCAGGAGAAACTTTTGCTTTATTATAGTAGAAGATATATATATATATATATAGGGTAGGGATATGGTAAAAAGTGTTTAAAATGTAAGAAGGGTAAGAAGTGTTTTAAACCATTGGATATTTGATCTAATGGTTGAGATCAATATGGTATAAAAATGTAAATTGTGTTTTAATTAGAGGGACCTTATGTAAAATTGAAGGGCAATAGTGTCTTTTCCAATGTTTCAAATATGGTAACCGTATCCTACACAACCAAAAACACCTACATTCACTCCTTTTTCCTTAAATATCGGAATTAATGACCAAGATCTAAATCGGAAGCCTCTTTGTTTTATATAAGATTCAAGGCATGGTGTTTTACGTTTAGAAGAACTGTAATCAGATTCATGGCGTGGTGTTTTAAACATCTAGATAAATTGACTATGATTCAAGTCATGGTGTTTTATCTGGATAAATTGACTATGATTCAAGGCGTGGTGTTTTAAACATCTGGAGACATTGTTCATGGCGTGGTGTTTTAAACATCTGGAGACATTGTTCAAGGCGTGGTGTTTTACGTTTAGAAGAACTGTAATCAGATTCATGGCGTGGTGTTTTAAAACATCTGGATAAATTGACTATGATTCAAGTCATGGTGTTTTATCTGGAATCCAGAAAACATTGTATTGTGATTACATCCATGGTGTTTTAACATCTAGACAATCAATACAAAACATTCCCAGATTTTAAAACACCATGACTATGATTCAAGTCATGGTGTTTTATTTGGAGACATTGTTCATGGCATGGTGTTTTAAACATCTGGAGACATTGTTCATGGCGTGGTGTTTTAAATATCTGGAGACATTGACTATGATTCAAGTCATGGTGTTTCATCTAGAATCCAAAAAACATTATATTGTGATTACATCCATGGTGTATTAACATCTGGACAATCAATACAAAACATTCCCAAATTTTAAAACACCATGACTATGATTCAAGTCATGGTGTTTTATCTGGAGATATTGTTCATGGCGTGGTGTTTTAAACATCTGGAGACATTGTTCATGGCGTGGCGTTTTAAACATCTGGAGACATTGACTATGATTCAAGTCATAGTGTTTTATCTGGAATCCAAAAAACATTGTATTGCAATTTAAAGATGATGAAAAGAAGATATGAACAATATATGATTAAAAGATGTTGCGATTAAAAGATGATGAAGAAGATAAAACAATCAGATGTATAAAATCGTAAAAACAAATATGTTTCCTAAAATTTCTCCGAAAATAGTTAACACATGATCTCATTTCCTTTAATTGACTTTAACTACCATTAGGAGTAAATTACATTATTACCCTTATTCATTAATATAATTGATGGACACATGTCAACACCAGATTATTTCTTACACTTCTCACACTTTGGGCACTTTTTACAGGATCCTTTACCTATATATATAGTGGAGGGTTTAAATGAGAACACTAAATATTATGAGAACCGTGAGAACGAATAAAAAAACCATGAGAACTTGGTCGAAAACAATTCAAATTCAAAATTTCTTTTTACACTTATCATTATTATCCGAATACAATGTTAGAAATTAAATTTACACGTTTAAATTTACGTGAATCCGTAAAGAAAGAAAATTTACACATGTGTAAGTTTTCCATTTAAACATGTGTAAATTTGTTATATTTACACATGTGTAAAAAATCTAATAAGAGTGATTTTAAGAGGAGAAATGAATTATTTGATGTTGTATTTTAATTTCAATGAGAGTTGTATTAAAAAAATGGTTTTGATTGGTGTTCTCATTCTTTCTCACGGTTCTCGCAATATTTAGCGTTCTAAAGATAACCCTCCCCTATATATATATATATATACATAGGGTAAGGGTCATTTTAGAACTATAAATAATTGTAGAACTCACAGAGCGAAGCGATCATTCTACTAATATATTTTTATATTTAACACTGTTTAAGGGTATTTTTATCATTTATTACTATTCCATGTGTGTTAAGAGTAATTTTATCATTTTTTTTTCATTTGTAATTTTCATATACGTAAATTGGTTCATTTACACATATGTAAACTAGTTCATTTACACATATGTAAATTAGTTATTACACATAAATAATTAGGTTTTTCATATATGTAATCATAAAAATACATATAACATTTCCTTAAATAATGTTAAATATAAAAATATATAAATAAAATAATTGTTTATTAGCAGTTCTGAAAGTTATGTAATATTTAGAGTTCTGAAATGAACTCAACCCTATATATATAAACACACACACACACACTTATATATATATATATATATATATATATATATATATATATATATATATGAACGGGATCGGGAGAAAACGCTCAAAAGTGTGAGAACGGTGAGAACGCTTCCTAGCCAAACACGTGTCCCGCCGCTTAGAAAATGGCGGAGGGGCTTTTTTGTCCTTTCATCTTCTGGTTTTCCAGTTCCGCTTTTCTCAATGTTGTTTTAATTTTTGGTTTTTAAGATTTTTGGCGTTAACCAAATTCAATAATTAATGGCGTTTTAATGGTTTCATTGTATCAATATTTTGGCGTTTATGGCGTTTGTAACCCAGGGGGCAGGAAATCTATTTGAATGGCGTTTTTCAAGGTGTTTTAAACAAGATGACCCATTGTTCTATTATTTTTTATAAACATTTTGGCGTTTGGGTTATCTTGGCGTTTTACAATTGTTGGATTATATTCCAGCCACAGAAAAAAAATACAAGCGAAGAAAATAAATTAAAAATCCTAATGTCTCTCTGTTCTTTAATAGTACAAGAACTGACATCAAAATATGGCGTTTTATGTAAAACTTAACAAACCCATCGGTTTGATTATTTTGCCTGCTCGTCTGTTGTAGTGGCTTTTTTTCTGGATGTTTGTGGACATTGATTTATGACGTGTGGGTGGGTTTTTCGCTTTTTCTTCATGTTGATCTTCATCTTTATCATCATCTCACTCTTCAGTGTCATTGATCTCTTCTCATCATCCAAGCCTTCTTCAAGAACAAAAAAATACAAAATGCCATATGACTGGCATTAGTATTTTTTTTTCTTGAATTTTATCCATCTCATACAAAAAAAATCTTACTGAGTTACTCGCCTCCCCTAACAATTCATTCAGTGAAACTTGACGAATAACAATACTGAATATCCAAGAAAGCATAATAGCTATCTTTGATTTTTTTGGCGTTTTACAGTGAGTGGTATTTAGTAGTGTTGTCGTTTGTTTTTTTTTTTTTTTTTTTTGATCAAAATGGAAGTTGCTGAGATGTATCATTTTATAGGATCTCTTTTTGGCGCCAAATTTAGGCGGTGCGTTATTATATTAAAGTATTCGTCTTTTCGGTTACTATTTGTAATTATTGTTTTTGACAAGCTTTATCTCTGAAGTCTCTAACACGTCCCATCTTTCAATTTTGGCGTTTTAGATTCTAATATAATAAATTTTCCCTATCTTCAGTTTTTCCGATTTGAATTTACTGTTTCTAGTTACATTTTCAAGTTTTTTTTTTATTTTTTATTTTTTTAGGGTTTTTTATAATACTTTTTCAAACTAATTTTATTATAGTTTGGGAGTTTTTTTGGGCGTTTAACGGGATGATATTTGTTTTAAACAAGCATTTTGGCTGTTTTGGTGTTTTTATTATATATGGCGTTTTATTATACATCAATCAATTGAAAAGGAAAATAAAAAAAGAATACATAAAAAGAGTTTTTTTATAATACTTGTCCAAAGTAAATTTAGGATGGTTTGATAAACGCCAAAAAGTGTAAGACATTTGCTTTTTTGGCGTTTTTATTAGATATGGCGTTGTTTATTATATAACAATCAATTGAAAAAGAAAATTAAACAAAATAAATATTGATCTTCAAATCTTCATTGTCCCAGTCTATTTCTTCTTTTGAAGCATCTTCACTAGCTGTTTCGACTTTCGTATGAAATCAGCCTCTTTTTCTATAATTTTTGGCCATCTCATTAAGCAAAATGTTATTGAGTTTACACCCTTTCCAGCCCTAATGTTATCTTTTTTGGCGGTTTACCGAGAAAAAGAACGCCACAAAATAAACCATCTTGAAACTGTAAATATGATCATGCTAAAATTAATAAAGTGTTGCTGTATGGTGTTGGATAACATTGTTAATCCTCAGTTAAGAAAGTTAACTGATAATGTTGTCCACACCATACAACTACACTTTATTGACAACAATATATTTGATATTTGGGTTTTCTGGCGTTTATCAGTCGAATGGTATATATTAAATATGGCGTTTGGGGTTTTTGTTTGTGTTTTTTAATTGAAGGTCTGAGTTGTTGTATATATAGGATTTTTTGGCGGTTTTTTTAGGCGGGATTTTACTATTATTAAGTTTGGCGTTTTATATCTAATGGCGTTTTTTAGCAGAATGCTGTGTGATTTTTGTTTTGGCGTTTTATTTTCATGAGATGGCGTTTTGTTTGGAGTAGTCAAAAGACGCTTTTACCCTTATTGAAGCACGTCCACGTAATAAAATTGATGTTATTTACGAAAATGCCACCGCGCCAATCTAGTCCATAGATTGTTTTGATCGGACGATCGATAAGCGTTCTCACCGTTCTCACACTTTCTACCGTTTTCTCTAAATCCCGACCCTATATATATATATATATATATATTGTAACACCCCAAAAATGGGTTTGGTAATTTGAACCCGGTAAATACAAAGGAACGGGTAAAAATACTGTTAAGGGTAAAAGTGAACCCGTAAATGAATATTAACTAGGAATATTTAACCTAGTTGAATATTAATATCGTTGGTATTAAACGAAGGGTTGTGGCCTTATTTAATTAAAACGAAACATGAGGGACCAAAGTGAACAACTTGAAAGTTGTAATATTAAAAGAAAACACACACACAAGCACACACACTTGTGTGTGTTCTGGATCGATGTCCAGGAGAAAGAACCAAGGGTTCAAACCCTAGTTCTTGAAGAATCTTCAAGATTGAAGGGCCAAATGAAGTCTAAATTCATAATCGAACATGAATTAACGATCACCTTCACAAGGGGATCATAAGGTATGTCTTAAAACTTAGATTTGATGATCTTGTTTGAAGTGGGTTATGATCAATCCCTGAATTTGTATGAAATTAAGCATGTAGAGGTGTTAGAAACGCCAAATAGAACTTGTGTTTTGAATAATTTCAAGTAATTGGGTGATTTAGAATGAAACCCATTGCATGAGTGTGAAGATGATGATCATGATGAACGTGTAGATGTTATAAGTGTGATCTTGTGATGTATAAGGTGTTATATGATAGACTGAGATAGATAAACTTGATGTGGAATTTATGATTATGAGATGTTGCTTGAATGTGATAGTTCATAAGATGAAATAGGGAAGAACATGCTTAAAGCACTTGTACCTTATGCTTAGAAAATGATATGCACACCAAGTGTTTGATGAAATGCTTAGGAGAAAATGATAAGCGAGATTGTATGCTAATAATGAATAAATGTATGTAGAATGTGATGACGATGTATTAGATAATAGATTTGTATAAGGAATGTGCTTTGAATGGATTACAAGTGAGAAATTAGTTTCATAAGATGATATGGCAAGAAACCTTCATTAAAAGGTATGTATGCTCATGTATGCTAATCATGTTATGATGAATGTGATGACATGTACGGATAGGAGTCATGTCAACATGGACACAAGCATGGAAGGGCAACGGGCCAAGGATAAACACGGAAGCTATGCTTGAACTCGGACACACGAAGTAAGTGAATCCCGAACTTACACTTTAGATGTAAAATGTATTGTAGTATGATAAATATTGTGAATCAGGTGAGAAAGTATGAAGCAATGGAAGTAATAAGGTAAGTTTACAGTAAATGAGTCGGAAGTGGTTAAGAAAAGAGATTCGATTAAGTTTGGGTAAGAAAGGGAACTTACATAATGAATTATGCATAAAGATGAATTAAGGAGATATACATGTAGGACGTAAATTGTAAGTAAGTGTATGAATAAAAAGTGAGTGCATGCTTGAGTGAGTATTTAATTATATGTTTGAATGAATAAGACGAGTTATGTGTATTTGAGGACATGTTCATATGAAGGGGAGCTAATGATACTAACCGTTTTTCTATTGAAGATTAATGTGAAGCATAGGCATGTTAATAATGGAAGTAAAGGTTGACTCCGCAATCCGATGCGAATGGTGGAATGGATGGGTGAAGGGGCTAGTATAAGAGAAAGCATGATATGTGGACGCTTTATTATGCATGTGTTAATATTTTGTATTATGTCACCGGTTGCTAATGATGAGATTGAATGTGGTGACTGCAGGTTGTACAGGGTTATGGATGTTTCATCAAGAATTGTATGCGGTTGAAGATCGAGTCTAGACATGGATTGTACGTGGGTGCGTATGTGGTCACTTAGTTCAATATATGTATGTTAGTTTTTAATTAAGTTATAAAAAGGGATTAATGTATTTAAGTGAAAGAAAGAATATCATTAAAGAAAATTTAGGTATGTATTTTCCGCTGCGAATCTGGGGTTAAAACGTGTTAGGGCTTTACATATATACTATTCATTCAATTTAAAAAAAACATCACAAACACCGGTTGCTAAAACTGCTGAAACTTTTAAGAATGTTGATAATGCAGTTTCTCTAATTGACGGATCAAATGCTTTCATATTTATAAAATTGGTAAACACCACACGTTTTGATCATACACAACACAAAATTTATTCAAACATTTAAAAAAATGTCTAAAATATTATTTTAGAATTTAAAATTTCATTACTAAGTATTTGATTTTTTTTTATTCAGCCATTATTACACAAAGTTATAACCTACTAAATAAATGAATAAACTACTGCATAATGTTCCAATAATCAATTGGAATCATTTGATTTTTTAGATATTAAATCTTTATTCAAAAAAAATAACTAAAACACATGCTGATATATAATGTATTCTGGATGGGTAAAATTATAAGTATATACTCATGTTAATACAAATTTAATACAAGTCATTAATTCAACTACTAATTAAATAGATTAATATTGGTCAAGTTGAGCTATTAATTAATTAGTTATTATTATTATTATTATTATTATTATTATTATTATTATTATTATTATTATTATTATTATTATTATTATTATTATACAACTCTTTAGGATAAAAAGGTAATTTTCATGCGATATGAAGATACGACATAAAAATGACATTAAGACGTAAAAAAATAAGACATAAAAAATATGATATATTCGGTTATAAAGTGAAAGCTTGAAATTTACGCAATATATTATATACAATTTATTGTTTATAAAATAAATGTTTGAAATATAATTCTCTATCATTCTAACCTAAATATCAATCACTTCATTCCCTTCAATGTAGCGGTTGTTTAACCTCCTAATAACCAACACCTTCATTTTATTATTTTTAAAATTTTTTGAACCTTAATTAAATTTTATTATTGTACTAAAATTGACCAATCTGTCGCACTACGCGGGTTCCCTCTAGTTATATTCAAAATATTTAATTAAGCACTAAATGTTCATTGAATGTTCTCACCTAGGGGTGTTTAGGAAAACAAAAAGAAACCTAAACCCAACCGTAACCGAAAAAAGCAATCTGATTAAGGAATTCGGTGTTTGGTTCGACAAATTTTTTTATTTTTTTTATTTGGTAATCCAAATAAATCGTACTACTGATTAACTATTAAATAAAAATAATAATATTTGTTAAACCATATAAAACTTATTAGTCCAAATACTAAATTTCTATGATCATTGTGTTTGTGTATAAGACTATTTTCTAGATTTGTGCCTTTTATTTTGCTTTTAAACTTTCTTTTATAATATGTTGCGTGGTATGATTATTTGGTTTAAATTAGTTGAGGCCTTGCTATTTCAAACACAAAAAGAAATATCATTAGGAAAAAAAATACCTTGGTTCAATTCGGTTGAAATCGATTTGTTTGGTTTTAAACCAAAACCAAACTGAATTGAATTCAGTTGAATTTGATTTGGTTTACATATTCTTAATTTGGTTTGGTTTGGTTCGGTGTTTGGTTTGAGGTTCAAAATTTTGAAAATCAAAGGGTAAAAAAAAAATTAAAAATTGATTATTACACTAGGTATTCATGGGTTTCTCAACTCAATGTTTTTCAACAAATAACCTATATTATAGTTTGATTGTTTATATAGTATTATCGAATAACCTATAAGTGTAAGTAAATAGTATAAAATAAAATATTATAAAAAGATATGAAGTATTAATGTTGATTTTTTCTTATATCCATAACTTACATATATGTATGAAAAAGCATAAAATTCAAAAGTTACGAACCTTTAAATAAAATAAATTGATATAGATTTTTTTTCTTGCAACAATTAGTTTTCTACTAAGATTTCAGCATATATATCCGATATCTATATCTATACCTATACTACTATATAATGTGTTTTAGATGGGTAAGACTGTAAATATATATTTATGTTAAGACAAATTTAACACAAGTCATTAATTCAACAACCAATTAAATATATTGATTTTTTTTGAAGTTGAGCTATTAATCAATTATCTAAATCTATTTCGTTATTGTTATTATATTAAAATACAACACTTTAGGATAAAAGGTAATTTCAACGCGATATTAAGACACGGGATATTAAGACATACGTTAGGTTATAAAGTAAAGCTTGAAATTTAATACGCTAGATAATAAGATTCTATATAGTAAGTGATCGTAGTGTCGCGCTCCGGTCAAAGATAATATTTATAGCCCTAATTACCCTTAACAATTAGCTAGTGGTAGCAAGGGGTCGAACCACGAAGAGTATGTGGTTTGCGAAAGGATTTGGATGAATTCTTAAAAGGTGTCACAATTATGAAGCTTGCTAACTCGTTTTTGTATTTTTTGGTTATTAAAGAGATGTTGAATAAAAATACTAAGGTGATTGGATCGATTACTAACTAGAGATTAACAATTGCAATAATGTAATTAAAGGTTTAAACAAAATAGAGAAAACAAGGTTCACACCCGGTTCAACAAATGCAAGACCTAGGGTTATCACACATTTTAACTTGGTTTAATCGAATTAGTTCATTAACGGTTTGACAATCACAAAGCCTAGGTGCCAATCACTATCGACGTTATAGACAACGGACCACGATGCACTTCGTTACTTGGACAAGTAAATCCTATCAAAAGGCAAGGCATAAATACGCATATTCATTTCACAAAGTCAAATTTAATCGTTCATTCGACAATTCGCAAATACAATACAAACGTATGACAATTATCCAATGATTCCAATGCAATTCAATTAGTCACAAACCAAGCATCAAACAAGTAATAAATCCTAAACCTTACAAAAGTCTACACCGGGGTGAAACCTCCAAGAAATTAGCCGCTCATGGTCGAAGAGGCACGATCAACGAATGAGGGAAGCTTAAATTGGGTCATCTTGGATTCAGAGAATGATGGAATGGTGATTAGGGTTTTGGGAAAGATGGTGATGATGGATGAATTGAAAGATGAATGAAATGGTGATGAACTAAGGTTCTAATTCGGTTAATTCGGATGATGTGTGTAATGGTAGGTGGATTGGTAGTCAAGATGATGGTGAACTATGGCTCCAAGATCACTTTCAAACTCCCAAGAATGTGTAACCCCCGTTTTGGTTGGTGAGATTGAGTTTTAATTCGTCAAACTATCAAGGAAACCAAACAAACGCGCCGGAGGAATCTGGAAGCCGTCGCCGACGGTCCATAGCTCCGTCACCGACGGCATATTTCGTTGTCTACGGCCAAAACAGACGACGGTGGATTCTACAGAGTGTCGCTGACGACCCTCTTGGGCGTCGGCGACGGTGCTTCCAAGTCCAATTCCCCAATTTTTCGTTTCTTTAGCCCCGACTGATCCGTTCCGCATCCCGGTTGCTCCCCATGCCCGAGGCGAAGGTTAAGGTCGATTGTCATGCCCAAGTTCAAACTTTTTACAATTTCCACATATTTAGCAATAATTGATTAATTATATAAAAGTAGTTATCCAAGATTAACCCGCCTTTGAAACCAACCATTCATGCACATCCCTCACAATGTTCTCTCTAGTTGGTTTATAAATTGGCTAATTTTCATAATGTATTAGCACTTCAAAGAATAATCGCTCAAAACCGATTAGAACACGTACCCGCATAGGCTTGCAACTCAATCATTCTCCACCACCGATCACGAATACTAAGCACAAGTCATAAGGTCTTTGTAAGGGTTGTAATGGGGCTAGGCTAAGGGTAGGAAATAGGATATTTTAAAGTGGCTAAGGTGATGAAAATTCAATTTTTATTACAAACGACTACTCTAAACAAAACTAAACTATAAACATCAACTACAAGGCAACAACTTTAGCCTTTTATTCAACAACTACTGACTTCATATTTTTGTTCTTTTCTCAATGATTTTCTATTCTTTTTCGCAACATTTTCTGTTTTTTTTTATAAATATATGCAAACAAGCAATTCGCAACTATACAAACTTGACTCCTATAATCGAATTTTCATCACACGGGTTTAAAAGAAAAGGTTTAACGGTTATGGGCTAAAGGGTGGTCAAACGAAAGGATTAGGCTCAAAATTGGCTACTAAGGGATAATTTTTTGGTAAGGATATATAAATGGTTTTAAAGGAAAAGGTTTACCTAATGGCTTAATCATTCTTGTGCTTGTATTCGGTCTATGGTCTCAAACGTAACGAAAGTTGCAAGTTCTACAATACATGACTAATGGCCCACTCAAAAAAAACATAAGTATGTAATTCTATGATGTAAAAGTGGCTCAAAACCTCACGTATCTAAAGGGTATGGTATGTGACATGCATAAAATGCTAGTTTCTTAGGCGGATTATTCCCAAATAACCACCCGCTAAATACCCGTTATGTTATTAATTCGAACTTGACCATGACAAAAGACCAAATGGGTTGTGACATCCCTCGTTGACTTAGTTACTTGTGCTTTAAGATCGCTTTCGAAACAAGATATTTTTGAAAAAATTTTGAAATTTTCCCCCCATCCCCACACTTGAGGTAAACATTGTCCTCAATGTGTAGTGTTTAAATGAACGGGTCAAAATTGAAAACTTTTACTACTCCCCCATCCCCACACTTGCGGTAAACATTGTCCTCAATGTGTAAGAACTAGAGTTTTAAAACGCACAAGTGATGTGACACGGCTAACTTCCCAAAAATTTCACCCCGGAAAATAACATACAATTACAATCCACTTATTACTAATCTAAGAATCAAGGTAAAAAGGAAACGCATGCACCTGATTTTTTATCGCTAGATGCTCCTGTCTTCCTCTTCTCTTCACAAAAACGGTTGTCCCGCGAACATTGTGTACCTACAAATCTAAACCCTCGTGTAGAAGCATGCTTCTCACAACCATTGAAATTTGTTAGGTTCTTAGTTCTACCATTTTTATGAAAGTTTACCAAATCATGCGTTAATTTACCTTGATTTTTGTGTAAAAATAATTTACAACAATAACAATCCTAACTCACTTTCGTAGGAATCACGGTTACATTTCGCTTATGCAACAAGCCCTTTTAACCCCCCCCCCCCCAATAGCTTGGGAGGACGAGTAGGTCTCGTGAGGGTTATATACGGAACACACCCACAACGTTCATTTATCTAGGAAAAATAAATACTAACGAAATAAAAATAAAGAAACCAAAATATACAACAACAAAAACAAAAAAAAACATACCTCGCCCTCACCGCAGATATCTCTCGTTCGGCGGGTCAACTGGCGGGTTTGGCTGATATGGATAACCAGTGAGGGCCGCGAACATCTCCCTGTAGTTATCGAGGGGCCCTTGCTCTCCTTGGGGTGGCGGCTGGTATGGAATCGAGATGAAACTGGACCCAACTGCCTCGGGCCAGTGAGGGGATGGATCAGATGGGCCTCGTGGAACGCAGTGGTTGGAGTAATCGGTCCACCCCGCATGTTCCACATAAGGAAGGCCGGCTTCATAGTCTCTCCGATGTCGCTCCTGATCGTGGAGGACCTTGGCGTTGTTTATGGACATTTCATTGGAGACATATAAAGCACTCCAGCGGTGGTCTTGCAACGTGTTTCGCTCGTGTCGCTCTTTTTCTTGCATCATCATATTTCATGTTAACCTCTTTGATAGCCCACCAAGCACAATGCACAAGTTTGACCGGTAAATGACAATTTCACCTATAAACTAAGCGATAAGGTGTAGTTCCAATGGGTGTTTTATGAGCCGTTATATAAGCCCATAAAGCATCATTCAACTTCATCGACAAATCCTTTCGGTCCGGTCGAACAGTCTTTTGCAAAATTTCTTTTATTTGCCTATTAGAAACTTCCACTTGACCTCTTGTTTGTGGGTGGTAGGGGGTAGCAATCCGATGGTCAACGCCATACCGTTTTAAAAGTTTGCCGAAGTTAAAATTCTTAAAGTGAGATCCCCCATCACTAATGATCACTCGGGGAATCCCAAATCTAGAAATTATATTTGTTTGTACAAAATTGCAAACGACGGTATGGTCATTCGTCTTGGTGGCAATTGCTTCAACCCACTTGGATACATAATCGACCGCCACCAAGATGTATAGGTTGCCATGCGAATTAGGGAATGGGCCCATGAAATCGATCCCCCACACATCAAAAATATCTACAATGAGGATCGGTTGCATGGGAATTTCATCCCTTTTGGAAATACCCCCTAACTTTTGACACTCAACACAGTTTTTAGCGAAATTAAAGCGTCCTTAAAAATAGTCGGCCAATAAAGACCGCTATTGAGCCCTTTGTGCCCGGTTTTGTGACCACTGAAATGGCCCCCACAAGCAAATGAATGCAAGTGCATCAAGACACTAGGAATCTCCTCGTCGGGTATGCATCTTCGAACGACTTGATCCGGACATATCTTGAATAAGTCCGGTTCTTCCAACGTGTAGTACTTGATTTGAGAAAGAAAGTGCAACCTCTTTCGTCTATCCCAATGAGCCGGCAACTCACCTGTGACCAAATAATTAACAATATTAGCATACCATGGTAAAATTGAAACTTTTAGAATTTTCTCACCTGGGAAGTTCTCGTTAATCTCTTCACGGGAAGAATCCTCCTCCACAACCAATCGAGACAAATGGTCCGCAACCACATTCTCACTCCCTTTCTTGTCTCGAATTTCCAAATCAAATTCTTGTAGCAAGAGAACCCATCGGATTAGTCTCGGCTTTGCATCCTTCTTGTCCATGAGATACCTAACTGCAGAATGGTCATAATATACAATGACCTTAGTACCCCATATATAAGCACGAAATTTATCCAACGCATATACCACCGCAAGTAGCTCTTTCTCGGTAGTTGTATAATTTAATTGTGCATCCGAAAGAGTCTTACTTGCATAGTAAATGGCAACCGGTTTCTTGTCCACCTGTTGACCCAATACGGCCCCCACCGCATAATCACTTGCATCACACATGATTTCGAATGGTAAAGACCAATTCGGTGACTACAAGATTGGGGCCTCAACCAACTTTTGCTTCAAAATGTTAAAAGCGTTTTGGCAATTTTTATCAAAATCAAACGGTTTATCTTTTAACAATAAATTACATAGGGGTTTTGTTATATCACTAAAGCTTTTTATAAACCGCCTATAAAACCCCGCGTGTCCCAAGAACGACCTAATACCCTTAACACTTGTGGGATAAGGCAAAGTGGATATGACTTGCACTTTTGCTCTATCCACCTCGATCCTGTGACTCGAGACGACATGCCCCAACACAATCCCTTCTTGAACCATAAAATGGCTCTTTTCCCAACTCAAAACTAGATTTTTCTCAATACACCTTTTTAAAACTTTTTCGAGTTGGTCAAGGCATGTATCAAATGATGACCCAAATATTGAGAAATCATCCATGAAGATTTCAAAGACTCCCCCATCATATATGAAAAGATACTCATCATACACCTTTGGAAGGTGGCGGGGGCATTACAAAGTCCAAAGGGCATTCGCCTAAATGCGAAGGTACCGTATGGACAAGTAAAGGTAGTCTTTGCTTGGTCTTCCGGATGTATAGAAATTTGATTGTATCATGAATAACCATCCAGAAAACAATAAAATTTTTGTCCAGCCAATTTCTCAACAATTTAGTCAATAAATGGCAAAGGGAAATGATCCTTGGAAGTTGCAGTGTTTAACTTCCTATAGTCAATACAAATATTCCACCCGGTTACCGGCCGAGTGGCGACCTCTTCACCTGCATCATTTGTGACGACTTGAATGCCCGCTTTCTTAGGAACTGTTTGTGTCGGGCTTACCCATTGGCTATCCGAAATAGGGTATATGATACCCGCATCTAGCCACTTCAATACCTCCTTCTTAACCACTTCTCGCATGTTCGGATTTAGTCCCCGTTGTGTGTCGTGAGAAGGACTCGTGCCATCTTCCGTGATGATCTTGTGCATCACCACCGAGGGACTAATTCCCTTCAAATCCGCAATGGTACACCCGATAGCGGATCTATGAGTGACCAAAACTTTCATCAGCTTATCTTCTTGCTCCCCGGTCAAGTTAGATGCAATAATAACCGGAAGCGTGGTACCCTCACCCACATAAGCATACTTAAGATGCTTAGGTAGCGCCTTCAACTCTACCACCAGAGGCTCTTCCAATGACGGCTTCAACTTCGTGTCGATGCTTTCCGGAAGGCTTTCCACTTGGTGTGTCCAAGTGGGCCTTCCTTCCCTAGCCGCTAATACCTCCAACTCTTTCACTTCCTCATCCATGCTCCGATTCGTCTCTCCTTGTAACCTGTCAAACATGAAACATTCCTCTATTGTGTTTTCCTCTTCGACACTAATGTCGCATAGAGGTATACACTCGTCAACAATGTCCGCCATGTAGCATTCATTATCGACTAGAGGGTCCATCAATCCTGAAAAGACATTTAACCGCAACCGACGGTTACCAAAAGTCATGTCGACCGTGCCCGACTTGCAATTAATTTAGGCATTTGATGTTGCCAAAAATGGTCGACCGAGGATCACCGTTGGTTGCTTGGTTCGGTCCAAAGAAACATAATCTAATACAAGAAAGTCCACCGGATAGTAAAAGTCCTCGACCTTAACTATTACATTCGTGACTATCCCACGGGGTAGTTTAGGGGTCAAGTCGGCTAACACCACGGTGGTATTCGACGCTTGAAGTGGACCAAAATCATATTGGTCATATAAACTACCCGACAAGATACTCACACTTGCCCCAAGATCCAAAAGTGCCCGTGTCATTTTAAATTCATGACTTGTATTGAAATAATGGGCGCCCCCGGATCTTGAAGTTTTGGTGGAAGTGCACCCGAAAGAATCGAACTCACATTTTCAGTTAAATCAAGTTTCTTAGGAAACTTGTAAGTACGTTTTTGGGTGCATAAATCTTTAAAGTATTTAGCATATGAGGGTACTTGTTTAATTGCGTCTAAGAGTGGTAAATTGATTTTAACTTGTTTAAAAATTTCCCACATCTCTTCATGTTGTGGGCCTCGTTTATTTACCACTTTCTTAGATGGTCCCAACAAAGCTTCGGGATAAGGGGCGGTATTAACCTCCACACCTTTGTCCTTAGCTTTTGGGACGGGGACGGTCACAACGGGTGTACTTTTATTAATTTTTACATCATTTTTATTTTGATTTATCCATTTGATCGCTGCTACCTACATCATCACTAGCGTCTTCCACCACCCCTTCAACAAACTTGGGTGGTGGTGGCTCAACACCATTATCTATCACTCGACCACTACGTAATGAAATTTTATTTATTGGTACCTCACGTGTGTTTTTCGAACTCGACCCTTGATGCTTAGGGTTTACCGTGGTGTCACTTGGAAGTCCTCATCCACTTCCACGAATCTGAGCCATCTCTTGTGCAAGCTGCCCCACTTGCTTCTCCAATGCCTTATGGGATTTATCCCGTACCTCAAACTCTTTCTTTATCTCTTGATTTGAATGGTTGATAGCATTCATAATAGCATCAAGCTTAGAGTTTAATGAATCATCACCTTGAGAGTTTGAAGCACCACCCCCATTTCCACTTTGGTTGTAACCACGTTGATAATTGCTTTCACGGATTTGATACCCTTGGTTACCCCCTTGATTGTAATTCCTTTGGTAACCCCCTTGGTTACCACCTTGTCGATTATTATAGGAAGAACCACCTTGACCACCTTGATTGCCCGATTGAAAATTCGGGTTCATTTGATTCGAGGCATTACCATACCGGAAATTAGGGTGATTTCTCAAACCCGGATGGAAAGTGTTGGAGTTCATATCATATTGCTTTCGATCCCCATACACTTGATTTACCTCTTTGGTGTATTCTCCCGGTCGCGTTTGACATTGATCGATCCTATGACCAATCTCCCCACAACCTTCACACACCGCAAATTGCACCGCACTCACCTCCTTCTTCTTCATGCGAGCTAACTCCCGATCTAGCGTAGAAATCGATCCTTAGAGTCAAGATCGGGAAGTGACCGGGAAACGGGATGTTTTTTAGCTCTATTGGCCGATTCCTTTGCCTTCGACCGCTTACTCATCCTCTCGAGAAATTCCCAATCATCATCTTCATGATTGCTCAATAGGGTTCCGTTGCTCGTTGACTCGAGGCGATTCCATGTCTCATCGTCTAACCCTCTCACAAAACATTTAACCAACTCCCACTTTTCGATTTGATGGTGTGGGCACTTTCGAATCAATTCCTTGTACCTTGTGAATGCTTCATGCAACGGTTCACTTGATAGTTGGCGGAAAGACCTTATTTCATCTCTAGCATCATCGGTCTTTGCCATCGAGTAATACTCGTCAAGGAATACTTGTTGCATCTCGCCCCATGTCTAAATACTATTCTCCAGAAGTGTAAGAAACCATTGCTTCGCCTTATCTTTTAGCGAAAACTGAAATAATCGAAGCTTGACCTCCTCCAATGCAAAATTATGCCCCCCGATAGTGCTACATGTGGACGAAAACTCCGCCAAATGAGTGTACGGTTCATCATTAGACCTCCCATTGAAATGGGGAAGTATGTTGATGTAGTGGGGCTTGCAATCGAACATCCTTCTTTCACAAACTATTGGAGAGTCATTATCGGTAACCACCGGTCGAAAACGGTCATTCACTCCCCGTGGAGGTTGTTGACGACGCTGTGGACCGTTAACTTCTTGATCAACAGGTCTTCGATTATCCCTTCGATCACCTCTTCTATCACCACCTTGATTTCTACCTTGATTACCTCATCCCACAAAACGAGGAATCCGATTAGGGTTACCATTGTTGTTATTGTTGTTGTTGTAAAACCCATCATTTCGGTTCCTTTGATTGTTGTTTCGTGGTTGGCGGTTGTTCTCGTAACCGTCATTCCTCACATTCCCATTCCCATTCCCATTCCCATACCCATAATCTTTATTCCCCACAAAATTGGCATTTTGGTAGCCAAATTATTCATCTTCATACCCTCTAGCATTGTAGACATTACCCCGGTTCACGTACCCCCAATCTTCATCATTGACCCTATCATCATAGTTACCCCCATCATCTGAGTATTCCGTGTGAACACTCACATGCTCCGGTGATTGGTAACCAGGAACACTAAACGGCTCATCATCGGGGATAGTGTTAGACCCTAAATCGTACATGACAAAAGTCGCAGCGGAAAACACGAACCATAAAATTTCTTTCTTTATAAATACCTCAACTTATTTAAACTTTAACTTTAACATAGCTCTTATTCATAAATCCGTCATCCTCTTATTTACTAATTAAGAACATAGCTTATGATTGCTACATATTACATTCAACGTCCCCGTACAATCTATCTTGTGACTCGATCTTCGATCTCTAACCCTTGTTATGATCACCCGTTATCCACCCAACCTGCATACACCACATACATTCGAAACATTAGCACACGTTATATAAACAAGCTCATTCATGTACACCTTCCATTTCGTTCTTTAACAAACTTTAAGCATTTCATCTGCGTATCCATTTCCTGATGAGGCTTCAATAATGTACCTGCGTTACTTTTCATTCTCAAGGTACACCATTAATAACATTAACACTCAATGTGTCTAAATCATACATTCATACGTACTTACATACAAACATACATACACATCTACATACATTCATACCTTTCCTGCAGCTTTACATACGTGCATACACTCATACATGTCCTTATACATACATACCTACACAACTACACACGTACATACCTTTCCTACATCTTTACATTCATGCATACACTCGTACATATCTTTGTACGTACATACATACATACACTTCCATATACGTACATACCTTTCCTACATCATCACATACATGCATACACTCGTATATACCCTTATACAAACATACATACACATCTAGGTACAAACATACCTTTACTACAACTTTACATACGTGCATACCCTCTTACATGCCTTCAGACGTACTTGTATACACAACTACATGTGTACATACCATGCCTACATCTTTACATACATGTATAAGCTCGTACATATCCTTATATATACATACATACACATCCACATACGTACATACTTTTCCTACATCATCTCATACATACTGTCACGCGTAGCTTCATATATACATTATAACTTGATGATTTTACATAACTCTTAATTGCGGATAGCCTGCTTTCAATCAAAATATGCGTTGCCGGTTTGACAAGGTTAAGGAGCTTTTCGGGAGCTTTACATGTCACCGGGTCGAAAACCGAAGCACCAGGACACGTTATGATTCAACCGGGAACACAAGACGCGAAAAATAAAAAGCTCACAAACAAGAGCCCGTCGCCGACGGGCCCCCAAGCCGTCGGCGACGGGTTGTAATTATGCCCGTCGCGCCATTAATCCCGTCGCCAGTAAGTTAACCCGTCGGAAGAAAATGACCAAACTAGAGCCCGTCGGCGACGGCCTCCTTGCCCGTCGGCGACGGCCTCTCTAACTTGCATTTTTCCTGCAGATCCGTTTCATCGTCCGATCGCACTAAAACGCGCATAACTTTCGAACCGTTTACCCGTTTAACCTCCCGTTTCTTCCTACATGCTTGTAAATTCACGTTCTATCATATAAACTTAAAATCCAACATCCGGATTAAGGAAATTCCTAACTTATGCATTTACGCCTATATTTTCATTTTCGGACAATTTTACCCATTCTTGTTTTCATCACACAACTCATTTGTTTTAGCCCAAAACTTGCATGAACATTACTACCATGATACTTTTACATTGTCCGGAGTTTCGTACTTGGGATTTACACACCCGATCCCCGTTAAGCGTTATTTCATTCATTTAATTCGATTATACCAAAACCAACCTAGTTAAACCAAGTTTCATTCCTGAACTTGCTTACCCGTTAGTCATAACTCACAACTAGTCCTTCGACTACTTATCATACCTTAATTAACTAACACATATTTTTACGTAAACAAATAAGAAGTGATTACGGAGATCACTTACCTCATGCATCCGTGTTCACATCCGTTTCCACGCCTCTTCTTGACCCGTTAGCCTTCCGTGCCTGATTCCGTCTCGACATGATTCCTATACTTCCATGTCATCGAAATCACGCTATCATTAGCATACTCATTTGTACATGATAACAATCGTATCAATCCCATATTTCACACTTAACTTTCATTAACCATTTCTAACAAACATAACTCATATAATCATGTCCGTATACGTTTAACTCATGTAACTCATCATGTCATTACATTTATCACGGATTGCTATTACATGTACCATACGACTTCTCATCGACCTACATTTACGACCACGAGTCAACTCATGTTTCTTATACTTAGTTGACTTTCAAAAGTCAACTATCAACCATACATAACTATCGACTTATCAACATATTCCCGTAACATCATAATCGACTATACGGACGACACTATATACATTTTATCATTCACTTGATGTACGTACTACCTTTTAAGCATAACGTACAACTTATTCATACACAATCTTCTAAATTCATACATAGTTCATCAAATGCTTCTACAATCCAACATGGGGTATTTAAATTAAACATCAAACATGTTATCATCACATTTTATTCACTTCATCTAACAACAATTCATCATTTCTTATCCCATATCTTTAAACATTCACCCACGAGTATGATTCCAAACATTATTAACATAAGTGAATCATCAATTTACATTACATCATCTAAAACCCACTTCATAACTACTTGTTAATCACTTACAAGTGATCTAATCTTAAGTTCTTCATAATTCATCATACTTTTGATATATGTACTACCTTGTAAGCATAGTGTACAACTAGTTCATGCATATCATTCTAATCTCATACACAATTCATCAATTTCTTCCTCCTAATCAACATGATTCATACATGCATAAACATCAAACATACTAGTATCACATTTCTTTCAATTCTTCTAACAAGAATACATCATACAACTCAAAATACATCAATATTAAGCAAGAACTTAGACCTAGATGATTTACCCATGACATCATCTTCACCATAACAAACGGGTTTCACCCTTAAACATCAAATTAACCTAATTCATGCATAATCCATGTTCCAAATGATGATTCTAACACATACTCATACTCAATTTCATACAAATTCGTGATTTACATCATAACCCGCTTCATGCATAATCACCAAACTAGCTTTTAAAACATACCTTGCGATCCCCACGAGGAGGTGACCATTAATCCGTGTTTATTCATGAATTTAGACTTCATTTACCCTTCCAATTTGGGGATTTTTGTGAAACTAGGGTTTGAACCTTGTTTCTTCTTCCTGGATGTCGACACACACACACACACACACTATGTGTGTGTGTGGTGTTTTAAGTTTATTTTATAAAAATCATGTTTCCCCACTTAACGGTTTTGGTCCCTCAAGTTTCATTTTAATTATATAAGAGACTAAAACTCACTTCTTTATATTAACCGGGTTCTAATTTACCAAACCCGTTTTTGGGGTGTTACAGATAGCGTTTCTCAAATCGTCTATATTAAAGAATGGGTCTTCTTTCGCAGGATTGCCACGATCTCGATTGCCTCTACGGTCGGAATTGACATTCCGGTCATCAAGGTGAATGGGTAAAGAATTTTGTCGGTGAAGGTTTTGTTGTTGGGGTGTTCTTTGGGTGTTGTTGGGATTTTGGTTTTAGAAAGGTGGCGTGGGTGGTCTAGTGTTGTTATTACCACCCGGTTGCTCTTGAGGTATAGGTTGGACATTCTGAGCGGGATTGAAGTTTCCTCGGTATTGGAATTGGTTCGGATTTTGGTTTTGGTTGAGGTTTTGGTTTGAATTTTGGTTTGCCATTGAATCGGTTTCAATGGATGGTGTGAATTGTGGTGTTTGGGTGACTTGGTTAGAAGCAAGTGTTGCTTCCAACCGGCTTGCTAAATTCCTTCTTGTAACTCTTTTGATTTCCGGTTCGTAGACTAACGGTGAAGTCCTCCCGGAGTTCCGCGTATGCATGCACTACCTGTAACCTGCACAAGTAACACACCCCGCGTAACAAAGAAAAAGACAAAGTACAAGAAAAGAAAAGAAATTATACAAATTAAACAGTTAATCACGCAAATTTAAACAATATCCAAACACAAAGCGCACGCACTCCCCGGCAGCGGCGCCAAAATTTGATCGGAGTGTCGCGCTCCGGTCAAAGATAATATTTATAGCCCTAATTACCCTTAACAATTAGCTAGTGGAAGCAAGGGGTCGAACCATGGAGAGTATGTGGTTTGCGAAAGGATTTGGATGAATTCTTAAAAGGTGTCACAATTATGAAGCCTGCTAACTCGTTTTTGTATTTTTTGGTTATTAAAGATATGTTGAATAAAAATACTAAGGTGATTGGATCGATTACTAACTAGAGATTAACAACTGCAAGAATGTAATTAAAGGTTTAAACAAAATAGGGAAAACAAGGTTCAGACCCGGTTCAACAAATGCAAGACCTAGGGTTATCACACATTTTAACTTGGTTTAATCGAATTAGTTCATTAACGGTTTGACAATCACAAAGCTTAGGTGCCAATTGCTATCGACGTTATAGACAACGGACCATGATGCACTTCGTTACTTTGGACAAGTAAATCCTATCAAAAGACAAGGCATAAATACACATATTCATTTCACAAAGTCAAATTTAATCGTTCATTCGACAATTCGCAAATACAATACAAACGTATGAAAATTATCCAATGATTCAAATGCAATTCAATTTGTCATAAACCAAGTATCAAACAAGTAATAAACCCTAAACCTTACAAAAGTCTACACCGGGTTGAAACCTCCAAGAAATTAGCCGCTCATGGTCGAAGAGGCACGATCAACGAATGATGGAAGCTTGAATTGGGTCATCTTGGATTCGGAGAATGATGGAATGGTGATTAGGGTTTTGGGTAAGATGGTGATGATGGATGAATTGAAAGATGAATGAAATGGTGATGAACTAAGGTTCTAATTCGGATGATGTGTGTAATGGTAGATGGATTGGTAGTCAAGATGATGGTGAACTATGGCTCCAATATCACTTTCAAACTCTCAAGAATGTGTAACCCCCTTTTGGTTGGTGAAATTGAGTTTTAATTCGTCAAACTATCAAGGAAACCAAATAAACGCGCTGGAGGAATCAGGAAGCCGTCGCCGACGGTCCATAGCTCCGTCGCCGACGGCACTTGTAAAGTTCGAAATCAAGCGATGACCTATTTCGCTGTCTACGACCAAAACAAGCGACGGTGGATTCTACAGAGCGTCGCCGACGACCCTCTTGGGCGTCGGCGTCGGTGCTTCCAAGTCCAATTCCCTAATTTTTCATTTCTTTAGCCCCGGTTGATCCGTTTCGCATCCCGGTTGCTCGTTTTTCATCCCGATGACCCGTAAAGCTCCCGAAAAGCTCCTTTAACTCCGCTAGACCTGCAAAATACATATCTAATCAAAAGTAGGCTATTCGAAATTAAAACTTGTGTAAAAACATCAAATTAAGCAATTACGATCACCGGTTTTCGACCACGTAACAGTAAGATAATATGATATATTGGTTATAAAGTGAAATGTTTGAAATATAATTCTCCGTCATTCTAACCTATAGATCGATCATGTAACACACCGTGTTACGATAGTCAAAGTCAAAGTCAAGATTGAAGTCAAAGGAAGAAAATATTGCTAATTGCGATCTGTCACTCCTAGCTCAACTACTGTTTTGACTTCTTTGACTTGTAATCGAATCTTCTATTTTATCGCTTTAGTTGTATTATGTGGAGTATCTATTAATAATCGAGATTTAATCGATGTTTGTCGCGTGTTCGCTTTATCGCTAAAGGCATCGCAGTCGCATTCGCGCATGGTTTGATAGGTTCTGTATATTGTTTTACGTGTGTGTTACTTATGTGTTACTTGTGCATGTTTACTTTATGTATGTGGTGATTAATCGAAACGCAATTGCAACTCTATCGCATCGCAACTTAACCGCAAACGCTAAACGCAAGTTATTTATAGTGATTGTATGTTAGATATAGTAGTTAGGTTATTTGTGTAACTAATGAGTGAATCTATCGCGTCGCTCGCTCGAAACGCAACGCTCAATGCGCGAATCGAAACGACAAAACTCAACACGCCGGATACTTGGATCGAATGGCCAATCGATCGAGTGGCCATCCAATCGGATTGCCATCCGATTCGTGACCAATCCGACCCTTGTGCACTTTCCTCTTTTGGAAACCCTATAAATACCCTCCTGTCACATCATTTGTGATGTGACAGCTCCTCCACTCGACCAGCCACACTCAAGCCTTCTTTCTCTCGATCGCGATTCTTGTAAGTTTTCAACCTAAATCTTGTACTTCTATGATCTACACACAATTGTTCATCATTTTCACCTTTGAATCTTAACTTTTAACCGTGAAATCCATGGATTTGAGGTGTTCTAGGGTGATGTCATCATGGAGTTCTTATGAACTTCAAGTTTTGGCCTCATTCCACCAAGAGCAACTCAGATCTGAAGGATTTCCACATGATTAAACAATGATTTCGTATAGATCTAAACATTTTCAAGGTAAAAAGGATCGAAAGATGGTTTTCCAACTTTCTTTCAACTCTTTTACACTCAATGCACTCAAAACCGATAGAATTGGAGCTTGTCCAGACCTTCTACTCTTTCTTAGTAATGTGTTGGTTCAAGATCTAGTTTCTATCAAAGAGACAACCGACTTCGGGGTAAGCATGAACAACCGTCACGAACCAATAAACTGGTCGGATTTGGGTGATTCCTGTTCGATCGGATAAATTGGGCCTTGATGGGGTTCTGTTGTCTAGCACGTAGTCAAACCGTCTCGATAAAACCGCAAAACCTTCAAAACTTAACAACTTTTCAAGTTGCAAAGAAGATCAGACCGCGGGACGGATCGCCGTCCAATCGGATTGCCATCCGATCGACCCGCAATCCGATTAGATTGCACTTGGTCCCACACTTAAACTTTTTTTCCAACTTTTCAAAGATCTGAACGTCGAACGGATTGCCGCCTGATTGGATAGCCATCCGATCGAACGACCATCCGATCATGTGACATTTGGAACTTCGACACTTTATTATTTCATAATTTTCAAAGATCATTAGTAACTAACGGATTGCCAACCGATCGGATTGCTATCCGATCGAGTGACAACCCTGCTGTGAACTTGTTCTCACTAAGTGTCCTGCCAATCGGATCGTCATCTGATCGATCGACGACCTAAAGGGTAGAGATACTTCTCTGATTTCAAAATGCTACAACGAAAACTTCAAAGCCATCATATACAAACACATCCTTACCAACGAATGTCAATCCAATCGAATGACCATCCGATCGGATGACCATCCGAACGGATTGACATCCGATCGACTGGCCATCCGATCGGGTTGCCATCCGATCAAATTACCACTCGACACTTTGACACTTTTTACTGTTTTACGCACCGCTCATCGTTATGCTATCGTTAACCGTTCAGGCTAATCCCTCAGCGATCCCTTCAATCCAAGACAGTGTTTACTTGTTAAACGCTATCTGTGAGTATACTTGAACCCTTTTTGCTTTACGCACTTTTGGGTGTTACATACGTTACTTATTCTAAAACACAGTCGACACATAACGCAAACACTATTTATACGCTGACCGTTATTGCATGCTACGTGTTATTCGATGAATGCTTGTATGTTATGTTAACACAGTGATTGTTGTCTGACACCTTAGCAACGATAGTACTATAGTTTGGACTCAGCACCTGTCGTGGACAGGGGTTGTTAAGGGCTTTACTTCACGTGTCCCAGAGGGGATATGTGTTGTGCATTCTACAACTCGCAGTCACGTCTGTGCATATTTCTCTGTCGATAACCTACTTGCCTTCACATTGTACATGTTACATGCTGGTTATGCGTAAATTATTTCAAACTCTATTATATCTACCAAACTTGTATGCTCACCTTTACACTATGTGTATTGGCCTCGATTTTAACGTATGTGACAGGTGCTTAGGATGTTTTGCTGCTATGTGGGAATCGAGCTAGGATGGAGTCTTAGAAACAAACGAATTAAATAAAATCTGAGTTGTCGGAACAGTATTTGGTTTATGAGACAATTATTTGTAATAACTGTTTATTTAGATATGTTATGGTATGGGACATGACGTTTAATTATCTGGTAATGAATAGTTGTTATGGATACTCATGGACAATCTGTTTTGTTCAGTGTCGCGCCCCGATGATTCCGCCATCGGTTGGGGTGTGACAGATCACCTCCTTCCCTTCAATGTAGTAGAAAGATAACCTCCTAATAATGACACCTTCATCTTATTTTTGTTTCATTTTTTGAACTTTAATTAAATTATGTTATTGTAGTGAAATTGCCCACTCTACCGCAATGTGTAGGTTCCCCTCTGATAATATTCAATGAATTTAGTTAAGCATTTAATGCTCATTGAATGTTTTCACCAATATTTGTAATCCTCTAACCAAAATATATGAAAATGTGTTGAGACTTTTGGTAAGAAGACAAACCACCATGCTTTGGTAGACCATATGATGGTCAACACTTTTGAGTGGGTATTTTCAAATCATTTGAATAAGATAATAACCTTCCGTTATATTATATTTGTTCTTTGATGATCTTTAGCTTTTCGTGACTCTAGTAAATGTTTTAATATATATATATATATATATATAATGACAACCAAAAGGGTAATATAGTCATTTAATCAAAACCATCAAATCATCTCTCTCTCCTCTTTAAAATCTCTTTTTAAAGTCTTTTCAATTTATCTCTCTTCAATTTCTCTCCCCTTTTTGTTATTTTGTAAAAAAAAATTGTAAAAAAAATTATAAAAAAAAGTTTAAAACCGTAAAAAAAGTTTTCGTAAAAAATGTAAAATAGTTTAAAAACGTGTGTGTAAAAAAAGGTTAAAATCGTAAAAAAGTTTTCGTATAAATTTTTGTCTTTTGTAAAAAAAGTTTTTATAAAAAAAGAAATTTGTAAAAAAATTTTGGTAAAAAAGTTTTTGTAAAAATAAGTTTAAAACCGTAAAAAAAAATTTCGTAAAAAAAACGTAAAAAAGTTTAATAAACGTGTGTAAAAAAAGGTTAAAACCGTAAAAAAAATTCGAACAAAATTTTGTTCTTTGTTAGAAAAATTTTGTAAAAAAGTTTATTTGTAAAAGAGTTTTTTTGTAAAAAAAAGTTTTAAACCGTAAAAAAAGTTTTCGTAAAACAAAGCTTAAAACCGTAAAAAAAGTTTTAAAACGTGTGTGTAAAAAAATGGCGCGTAAATACGGGGCTAAAAAACGGCGCGTAAAAAAATAACACGTAATAAACGGGGTGTATAAAACGGGGCGTTAAAAAACGACGCGTAAAAAACGGCGCGTAAAACCGGGCGTAAAAGCGGCGCGTAAAAAACGGCTCGTAAAAAAACCGGCTCGTAAAAACGTTTTTTGTAAAAAAATCCTGACAAAAATTGTTTTTTCTAAAAAAACTCATATTTTAAAATGTTTTTTAATTAAAAAATCTGATTTTAATAAAAAAAATTAATTTAATAAGACAAAAAGGTAATAAAAACAATATATACAATAAGACAAAACAAGCAAATTTACTAAACTGCCTTTTGACATTAAAATATTAAAAACATAACAAGACAAAAAGAAATTTAATATTGTTTTTATAAATTTTAATCTCATCCATCCATCTTCAAAGATCAATGGTTGGAAAGTGGTTCTCGTGGTTCTCTTAACTAGGGGGGATTTTCATTTTAGCGGCCCCCTATATATAGAGAGAGAGAGGGATGTGTTAAAATGAGAATCACCGTATGATAATTAGGGTTTTTGAATGATATGGATGAAAAGCGTGTTTGAGAAGCCGCTTATTGAGAAAACAAATTGCCGCTCAAAATCAAGCGGGAAGGAATATCACACTGCCACGTGGCAATTATTGGCTTAAGTTACTGCCATGTGGCTTAAGTTGCTTTATTATTATTTATAGATTATAGATATAAAGTTATTATAATTAATAATGCATAAATAATTAAATTGAAGATAATAATAATAATCATTGTTTTATTATAGATAAACCTAAACTAACGGTTAAAAGGATTTTCATATTGTCATAGTTCATTGGTTGAATGTATCATTAACCATTTTTTTGTACGAGGAACTTATCATGAATCCACTGATTTCTGCCAAACACAAACATATTAAAAAGTATAATAACTCTTTATCGTGTGTCATAGAGGTGAAGATAATCTTGATCTCTAATCTGTAAAATCGGTATATTCAGGAGATAAAATAATTCTTATATTTTTATCTCTATATCGTATAGTATAATATATTAACCCAAGCATCATGGTATATCAATTTCTTTTGAGGGAGAGGAGGTTTATTTAGAATTATTTATTAAGGTGGATAATGGTTCTTATATTAATTTACTTATTTATTATTATATATTATGGTTGATGTAGCATAAGAAATTGACACATGTCATTTTGATGACAATATTATTACTAACATACTGTTTGGTACGGGGTAATGGAATGGACGAGGGAATACAATGGACGAGGTAATAGAATGGACAAGGGAATGGAATGGATCATTACCATTCCATGTCTTGTTTGGTTACCATGTGGGAATGGAATGAATTATTATTGTGTATTGTTTGGTAGGAAAGAAAAACGAAGGAATAAAATCAGTGCTGAGTGGTGGTGGTCGATGGTAGTGATTGTGTGTGGCAACGACAGTGGCGGCGACGGTGGATGGTGGTGGCGGCGGCGGCGATGGCGGGTGGTGGGGACCGAGGGGGTGCGTGGAGGCAGAGGTAGCGGTGGGTGGCGGCGGCCGTGGTTGGTTGTGATGATGGTGGTGGCGTCGACGGTGGTGGCGTCGACAGTGGTGGTGTGTAACACCCTTATTATTATTTAACGAATTTCGTATAATTTACGAAGATAAACGGGTAATTAGAATTTCAAATACATTGAAATTACGGGTTTCATTAAACTTTCTTACAGAATTAAAACTATACAACATAACATGTGTGAGTTCGTCATTTAACATAACAACGATACAAAGTGCGGAAGCTTATTTCTTGATCGTGTTTGGTTCTTTGTTGTGCTTGATCGTCCTCCGGTGCCAAAATTATACCTGAAACTCATAAAACATGAGTTGGATTAGTCATACGTAACTTAAAACATATTTAAACGAGTCCGGGAAGCGAAACTGATTAAAATAAAATTTTTTCGCTAAAACAGTGCCCTTTCGCGCCACGGGAAGGCACCCAGTTGCTCCCTCGCGCCACGCGATGGAGACCGTTTTCCAGCATCTCTGGAGCTGGGTCCTGCATTTTTCAACATTACAAGTTTTTACGGAAACGGCCATAACTTCTTCGTTATTGATCCGTTTTACGCGATTCTTTTTCCTACGCGTCCGTAATTTAATTTTCCATCATATGGAGTTAAAATCCAACATCCAACATAACAAATTTTGAGACTTCTAAGCCTTCGACTCGTTACCTTTTTACCGAATTTTAACCCGTTTATGCATTTTATCAAACAAACATATTTGTTTGATCCTTATATCACATACACTTCATCAAATTAATGTTACCTACCATATTAGGTTCTAATCATAGGTTTATTACACAATTTAAACCCGTTTTCGCTCGTATGCTTATTTTGACCCGTTAAGGGTATTTTAAGCACTTTAAAGCTTGAAATCGCTTTCATTCATTTCTAGCATCTTATTCCTACATTTCTTATCAAGTAATCTTCAACTACAACTATATGTGTGTTGGATTTAATGTGGATATCTAAATGTTCAGAGTTTTACCCCTCGGATTATTATTTTATGGCAAGACTCAAAAAGAGCCATTTGACTCACGTATTACATCTTTCAACTTCTACATTTATTCTAAGTATTTATCTAATCATGAAACTCGTTTCCAAACAACGTTTAAGGGTTATTTGTTCAATTTAGCCTACAAGGGCGTTTTGGTCAATTTTGGTCCTTCTTTTACGACGAAGGACTTTCAGATACTTGTTTGACCCAAAAATCCGGTCTTTTAACTATAACCTTGTTTAGAAATCATTATGTTTCTAAAACACTACAATTATAACTTGAATTATTCGGTTTATCTTTAAGATAACCAAATATCCAATTTGACCTTGTTTAACTCTTAGAAAACCTCAAATTCTACATGATGAGTTGAGTCATTACACAAACCTGGCTCGGATCAATATATTGACCCGTTACGATACCTTGCCTTAGTGGCGCTAAATAATAGCGATGTCAACATTCAATCGATATTTATTCCTGTAATCATGCAACTCGACAAAACATTAGCCGATATTGTCAAAGGGTGATATTTTCACCTTTTGACCCGTTTGGTCTATATGACCGTTTACTTTTACGAGATGGATTTATTATCATCTCGTCTACATGACTTGTACCGGTTTACACCGTATGGTTAATTTACTTATGAATCTATTTCTTGATTATTTTGACCCCTTTATATCTTACGCCATAAAATGTCCTTCAAAACTAACGGTTATCGTCAACGAGTGACCACATTGTCGTTTTACCCTTATTAATTGTATTGATTTACCTTATAAGGTAAATCATTCAAAACTCGTTATTTATTAGTCATTACATGACTAAATGACCTTATTAGCTCTTTTTAACCATTCAACATGGTTTATCATTATTGTCTTTTGTTTCGAACCTCGCGTGTCGGGTCGAAACATCATAAGTCAAAATGTGACTTTTGATTATTCAAAATCTATAAAACCAATAGATATCAAATAAAAGGTGTAAGTTTTAACTTACCTCACATCCAAATTACGCTTTTCTTTTCTCACTTGCTTCCATCGACCCGCTTGCTCCCCAAGCTTCACCTAGCTTGTTAAGCGCCAACTATCATTCATCATTCACAAGGTTGTTAGATTAGTCATTCTAAATCATGACTTTCACACCTTATGAATCTTTGACTACTTTTCTTATTGAACTAAATCATAAATCATGAGTTTAGTTCTTGTGTCAAGACCCACTTCAAATCAAGTATGAACTCTTAACAAATCCCCATTTTGTTCAAGTAGTTCATTCATACAAGTTAGTATGGTGTTTATAAACACCAATACAACATCAATTTCATTAAATCATCCAAAACCCATTTTTCAAGTCATGTATGATCAACACTCAAACTTGGAAATTGTTCAAGTATCTTGCATCAACTATCACTTATGATGATTTCTAACACAAACATATCATCATCTTCATTATTAAATCAAAACCCACTTAGCACATATATGGGTAATCATCAAATCCCTAGTTTCTAACACCAATTCATCAAGTTTTCAACTAGGGTTTGTTTTTAAACATGAATTCAACACATATATCACTTATACATTCAACATTCATTCACGAATTTTGATCATGAGTGTTCATCATAAATTCTAAGACATCACCAAATTACAAAATTTTACATACCTTACGATCCCCTTGACTTGGTGATCATTTGTACGTGAACATGCATTTGATTTGAGCTAGCTTTGCCCTTCAATTTGGTGAAATTGAGATGAGCTAGGGTTTGAGCTCCTGGCTCCTCTTCTGATCGATTTCACACACACACACACACTAGTGTGTGTAGTGTTTTAATTAAATTAAAAATCAAGTTTTAAATCTTCCTCTTTTGGCCCCTCAAGTTTGTAACTTTATAATAAGGGTTATTTCCCAAGTTTCCTCCTTTGTTTTAAGGCACATATTTAACTAGGTTGATATTCCTAGTTACTTGGTGGGTTCGGGGAAGTTATAACCCGTTTTATTTTTATGTCCTGTTAACTCGGGCCTTTTATAAACTTATTTCTTTAAAAGCATTTATTCACGTTTTATTAAATATTAGGTTTGTTTATTTAAATCCTAATATTTACCGGGTTACTTTTACCACTAACGGTACTTTACCCGCCTTTTAGTATTAACGGGGTTTGATTACCAAACCCGTTTTCGGGGTGTTACAAGTCTACCCCCCTTAAAGAGGATTCGTCCCCGAAACCTTCTTTACGTAGTTCTTTTAAATTTTAGACTAAACGAACTTAGCTTCGTTTTCAAGGCATTCATACATTCTTTTTGATCTAAAGTTTTCGTTTATATTGACCCGTACGTCTTCCATGTGTAAGGCCTCGCGGGCCGTTACTTTTAGCTTATATCTTTTATCTTTATTGACCGAGTTGTTACTTGACCACTCTTTCGCTTTAGTCTGTCAACATGTTTATTTCGCGCTTGTCTTATATTAACAAGTGCTTTGTATTTGTCATGACAATATCTTGACTTCAAATAGTTTTACCGGCTAGACTAATTAGTCGCCGTCACCTTATATCCCGTCACCCGGGTATACTATTTTGCCATCTCCGGCCTTATGTGTGTATAAGATTTTCTAAATCACTTCATACTACTTATGTTTTGTTAAAACGTTGTTTTTGACCAAAAACTGAATTTTTAGTTTACGTTTCCTCTTTGTCTCACATCTTTCTCTCATTTCAAGGAATGTTACTCCCGGGGATCTATTTCTTTCCGTTATTATTTAATGTGGGGAATTATAACTAATTCCCCCGCTTAACCCATATGATCCGTAGGTTCTTTCACTTAGCCTCATATGCTATTTCTTTATATTTCCACCTTTTTAAGGTGACGCCCAACAGTTTGTTTCTTTCTATTTATGACCCAAGGGTCTTCTTGGTCCTGTAGACCTTGACACTATGTTTAATCCTGTAGGTTATGATAATCCCGTAGATCATCTTTTATTCAAGTCTTTATTCAACTGTATATATATATATATGGTGTCAAGGCACCCCTTTTATGTCTAGAACGATCTACTTTTGCTTTTTGGATTTCATTAGACCTTGACCGTAGTCTAAGGCTACATTTGTTCGCTTTCGAATTATCTTTCTAACTTTATGACTTCTAACGTCATTTACACGTCGGTTTGTCCTACACTTACCGTTACCCGGTTCTTACCTATACTTCTTTACGACCCATTACCCGGGTTCTTTATCTTAGGGTTTTTAACATTTTTGTTTCGCTAGTTTCGTTTTTCCTATATATATTCCTTTATGACCCATCACGTAGGTTCATTAATGTTTCGCGCTTCCATTATTCAGTTTGCGCTTACTTGCACTACCAAGTTTTTATACCTTATTTATCTCGTTTGACTTGTTCGTGTGAAATTTCATCACTTGTGAACATCAAACTCCATTCTTTATTCGACCCGTTCAACTTTAAATTAGTTGAGCGTAGTTATTAACATTTCTGTTTGCAAATTCTCATTGTCTTTTAGTCATGACTCATATTCCGAGTCTTTTGACTTTCTATTTCGCGTTCCCGTCTCTTGGTTTACGCATTCTTTCCAAATCCTACCCATTCATCGGGTATCTTTACCGTAATCATTTTCAAGTAACCATTCTTATATGGTTTTAGACGTTATTTTAATTTATTTGGTCGTCTTAGCGAGATCCATCGCTTTTATTCAATCAAGTCCTTTATTCTTTATTCAATTCGTTTGACTTGCCCATGTGAATTTCATCACTTGTGACAGTCAAACTTTTATCCCTATGCCTTAGCATTCCTATTGGTCGGTCTGTATTTTCTTTTTACTTGATCCTTGTCCCTTCTCTCGGGCTCGTTATTCTTACGTAATACGCTTCCGTCATCCGACTTACGTTTACGTTTACTATCAAACATCTTACTTATTTGATTCATTTGGGTACCATTTAAGTTAGTCCCATTCACCCCACCCTTACTACATCGGACATAAATGTGTCCATCATAAGAAGTTCATGGTACCACGTGTTCACTACTTACTTGGCCAGAGTAAGCGATCAACACCTGGTATACATGACCTTTTTATAATTTTCACATTACACCCCATGTAAGTAATGCCTCTATTTGTTTTTCTTGGAAACAATATCCCGGATAGGTTTTCTATTCAGGTTTTTCCAAGTTTTCAATCTACATATGCAACTTTCAATCTCTACGTATTTGTTGCATATTACTATTTATGCAATAATTTAAAACGTGCACCTGATAATGCTTGGTCTAACAGGCTCCCCTTGCCATTAACTTATTCGCAATCATTGCGCGATTTAGGTCCTTGGTGAGCGTGCTCTATTTGTCATACTTTGGACCGTTCCTCTGTCAAATCCATGATTTGTTAAACTCTCGCTATCTTCATATGTGAGTGTCCTTCAATCAAATCATATACAACAGTTAGTAATTTCGACATTAAAAGATGCCCGTATTATAATACAAGGCTTTTCTACTATACGCATCAACGCGTGTAATTTCGTTGACTATATCTATTCTATATCGTTTTTATTGGTGTAACGTGTATTACACGATAACCATATGTGTTGTTCTCAACACTTTAATCATACTAAACCATTGATATACATGTACTTACCGGATTTGCGATCAAGCCTCGAACCGAACACACTTTATTCTTTAACCATGAGCTTTGATTACCAACTTGTAACACCCTTATTATTATTTAACGAATTTCGTATAATTTACGAAGATAAACGGGTAATTAGAATTTCAAATACATTGAAATTACGGGTTTCATTAAACTTTCTTACAGAATTAAAACTATACAACATAACATGTGTGAGTTCGTCATTTAACATAACAACGATACAAAGTGCGGAAGCTTATTTCTTGATCGTGTTCGGTTCTTTGTTGTGCTTGATCGTCCTCCGGTGCCAAAATTATACCTGAAACTCATAAAACATGAGTTGGATTAGTCATACGTAACTTAAAACGTATTTAAACGAGTCCGTGAAGCGAAACTGATTAAAATAAATTTTTTTTCGCTAAAACAGTGCCCTTTCGCGCCACACGAAGGCACCCAGTTGCTCCCTCGCACCACGCGAGGGAGACCGTTTTCCAGCAGCTCTGGAGCTGGGTCCTGCATTTTTCAGCATTACTAGTTTTTACGGAAACGGCCATAACTTCTTCGTTATTGATCCGTTTTACGCGATTCTTTTTCCTACGCGTCCGTAATTTAATTTTCCATCATATGGAGTTAAAATCCAACATCCAACATAACAAATTTTGAGACTTCTAAGCCTTCGACTCGTTACCTTTTTACCGAATTTTAACCCGTTTATGCATTTTATCAAACAAACATATTTGTTTGATCCTTATATCACATACACTTCTTCAAATTAATGTTACCTACCATATTAGGTTCTAATCATAGGTT
The DNA here is from genome assembly GCA_030545235.1 of Helianthus tuberosus. Lineage (NCBI taxonomy): Eukaryota > Viridiplantae > Streptophyta > Magnoliopsida > Asterales > Asteraceae > Helianthus > Helianthus tuberosus. Next base: position 66,808,132 of record CM060396.1, read on the forward strand.
TATTACACAATTTAAACCCGTTTTCGCTCGTATGCTTATTTTGACCTGTTAAGGGTATTTTAAGCACTTTAAAGCTTGAAATCGCTTTCATTCATTTCTAGCATCTTATTCCTACATTTCTTATCAAGTAATCTTCAACTACAACTATATGTGTGTTGGATTTAATGTGGATATCTAAATGTTCAGAGTTTTACCCCTCGGATTATTATTTTACGGCAAGACTCAAAAAGAGCCATTTGACTCACGTATTACATCTTTCAACTTCTACACTTATTCTAAGTATTTATCTAATCATGAAACTCGTTTTCAAACAACCTTTAAGGGTTGTTTGTTCAATTTAGCCTACAAGGGCGTTTTGGTCAATTTTGGTCCTTCTTTTACGACGAAGGACTTTCAGATACTTGTTTGACCCAAAAATCCAGTCTTTTAACTATAACCTTGTTTAGAAATCATTATGTTTCTAAAACACTACAATTATAACTTGAATTATTCGGTTTATCTTTAAGATAACCAAATATCCAATTTGACCTTGTTTAACTCTTAGAAAACCTCAAATTCTACATGATGAGTTGAGTCATTACACAAACCTGGCTCGGACCCGTTACGATACCTTGCCTTAGTGGCGCTAAGTAATAGCGATGTCAACATTCAATCGATATTTATTCCTGTAATCATGCAACTCGACAAAACATTAGCCGATATTGTCAAAGGGTGATATTTTCACCTTTTGACCCGTTTGGTCTATATGACCGTTTACTTTTACGAGATGGATTTATTATCATCTCGTCTACATGACTTGTACCGGTTTACACCGTATGGTCAATTTACTTATGAATCTATTTCTTGATTATTTTGACCCTTTTATATCTTACGCCATAAAGTGTCCTTCAAAACTAACGGTTATCGTCAACGAGTGACCACATTGCCGTTTTACCCTTATTAATTGTATTGATTTACCTTATAAGGTAAATCATTCAAAACTCGTTATTTATTAGTCATTACATGACTAAATGACCTTATTAGCTCTTTTTAACCATTCAACATGGTTTATCATTATTGTCTTTTGTTCCGAACCTCGCGTGTCGGGTCGAAACATCATAAGTCAAAATGTGACTTTTGATTATTCAAAATCTATAAAACCAATAGATATCAAATAAAAGGTGTAAGTTTTAACTTACCTCACATCCAAATTACGCTTTTCTTTTCTCACTTGCTTCGATCGACCCGCTTGCTCCCCAAGCTTCACCTAGCTTGTTAAGCGCCAACTATCATTCATCATTCACAAGGTTGTTAGATTAGTCATTCTAAATCATGACTTTCACACCTTATGAATCTTTGACTACTTTTCTTATTGAACTAAATCATAAATCATGAGTTTAGTTCTTGTGTCAAGACCCACTTCAAATCAAGTATGAACTCTTAACAAATCCCCATTTTGTTCAAGTAGTTCATTCATACAAGTTAGTATGGTGTTTATAAACACCAATACAACATCAATTTCATTAAATCATCCAAAACCCATTTTTCAAGTCATGTATGATCAACACTCAAACTTGGAAATTGTTTAAGTATCTTGCATCAACTATCACTTATGATGATTTCTAACACAAACATATCATCATCTTCATTATTAAATCAAAACCCACTTAGCACATATATGGGTAATCATCAAATCCCTAGTTTCTAACACCAATTCATCAAGTTTTCAACTAGGGTTTGTTTCTAAACATGAATTCAACACATATATCACTCATACATTCAATATTCATTCACGAATTTTGATCATGAGTGTTCATCATAAATTCTAAGACATCACCAAATTACAAAATTTTACATACCTTACGATCCCCTTGACTTGGTGATCATTTGTACGTGAACATGCATTTGATTTGAGCTAGCTTTGCCCTTCAATTTGGTGAAATTGAGATGAGCTAGGGTTTGAGCTCCTGGCTCCTCTTCTGATCGATTTCACACACACACACTAGTGTGTGTAGTGTTTTAATTAAATTAAAAATCAAGTTTTAAATCTTCCTCTTTTGTCCCCTCAAGTTTGTAACTTTATAATAAGGGTTATTTCCCAAGTTTCCTCCTTTGTTTTAAGGCACATATTTAACTAGGTTGATATTCCTAGTTACTTGGTGGGTTCGGGGAAGTTATAACCCGTTTTATTTTTATGTCCTGTTAACTCGGGCCTTTTATAAACTTATTTCTTTAAAAGCATTTATTCACGTTTTATTAAATATTAGGTTTGTTTATTTAAATCCTAATATTTACCGGGTTACTTTTACCACTAACGGTACTTTACCCGCCTTTTAGTATTAACGGGGTTTGATTACCAAACCCGTTTTCGGGGTGTTACAAGTCTACCCCCCTTAAAGAGGATTCGTCCCCGAAACCTTATTTACGTAGTTCTTTTAAATTTTAGACTAAACGAACTTAGCTTCGTTTTCAAGGCATTCATACATTCTTTTTGATCTAAAGTTTTCGTTTATATTGACCCGTACATCTTCCATGTGTAAGGCCTCGCGGGCCGTTACTTTTAGCTTATATCTTTTATCTTTATTGACCGAGTTGTTACTTGACCACTCTTTCGCTTTAGTCTGTCAACATGTTTATTTCGCGCTTGTCTTATATTAACAAGTGCTTTGTATTTGTCATGACAATATCTTGACTTCAAATAGTTTTACCGGCTAGACTAATTAGTCGCCGTCACCTTATATCCCGTCACCCGGGTATACTATTTTGCCATCTCCGGCCTTATGTGTGTATAAGATTTTCTAAATCACTTCATACTACTTATGTTTTGTTAAAACGTTGTTTTTGACCAAAAACTGAATTTTTAGTTTACGTTTCCTCTTTGTCTCACATCTTTCTCTCATTTCAAGGAATGTTACTCCCGGGGATCTATTTTTTTCCGTTATTATTTAATGTGGGGAATTATAACTAATTCCCCCGCTTAACCCATATGATCCGTAGGTTCTTTCACTTAGCCTCATATGCTATTTCTTTATATTTCCACCTTTTTAAGGTGACACCCAACAGTTTGTTTCTTTCTATTTATGACCCAAGGGTCTTCTTGGTCCTGTAGACCTTGACACTATGTTTAATCCCGTAGGTTATGATAATCCCGTAGATCATCTTTTATTCAAGTCTTTATTCAACTGTATATATATATATATATATGGTGTCAAGGCACCCCTTTTATGTCTAGAACGATCTACTTTTGCTTTTTGGATTTCATTAGACCTTGACCGTAGTCTAAGGCTACATTTGTTCGCTTTCGAATTATCTTTCTAACTTTATGACTTCTAACGTCATTTACACGTCGGTTTGTCCTACACTTACCGTTACCCGGTTCTTACCTATACTTCTTTACGACCCATTACCCGGGTTCTTTATCTTAGGGTTTTTAACATTTTTGTTTCGCTAGTTTCGTTTTTCCTATATATATTCCTTTATGACCCATCACGTAGGTTCATTAATGTTTCGCGCTTCCATTATTCAGTTTGCGCTTACTTGCACTACCAAGTTTTTATACCTTATTTATCTCGTTTGACTTGTTCGTGTGAAATTTCATCACTTGTGAACATCAAACTCCATTCTTTATTCGACCCGTTCAACTTTAAATTAGTTTAGCGTAGTTATTAACATTTCTGTTTGCAAATTCTCATTGTCTTTTAGTCATGACTCATATTCCGAGTCTTTTGACTTTCTATTTCGCGTTCCCGTCTCTTGGTTTACGCATTCTTTCCAAATCCTACCCATTCATCGGGTATCTTTACCGTAATCATTTTCAAGTAACCATTCTTATATGGTTTTAGACGTTATTTTAATTTATTTGGTCGTCTTAGCGAGATCCATCGCTTTTATTCAATCAAGTCCTTTATTCTTTATTCAATTCGTTTGACTTGCCCATGTGAATTTCATCACTTGTGACAGTCAAACTTTTATCCCTATGCCTTAGCATTCCTATTGGTCGGTCTGTATTTTCTTTTTACTTGATCCTTGTCCCTTCTCTCGGGCTCGTTATTCTTACGGAATGGGTGATTCCATTCCATTGACCAACCAAACACCCCTTTCTTCATTCCCTCGTAATGATCCATTCCATTCTGCCTCTCATTCCTGTATATCAAACACTACCTAAATGAATGAGAGAATGCCATGTGACATTAAATGGATTCTTTTATTAGTATTATATTATATTATATTATATTATATTATATTATTATTATTATTATACATATTAAATGTAATTGGTCATGAATAGTATAATAATATTTAAATATTATTTTAATATTTTATTACTATAATGGCATACTATATATAAGAGCTATTTTAATATTGTATTACTATAATACCATACTATGTATATAAGAGCTTAATATATTAACTTGAGTGGACATAAATGATAAGATATAGTCTTTTCTTCTTATTTTTTAAGTTTTTAATATTATAGTTATTTTCAAACATATTTTATTTTTTCTTAAAATTTATAAGATACAATGTTTTATAAAGTAACGCTCATTTTTCGTTATTATAATAATATTGTAATGCTTTATAAAACTCTGAATATACCGTTGCGACATACTTATTTTATGGGTGTTATGATAAAAACTTTTTAAAATTTGAATGAGTCAATTATAATTGATTTTTTTTGCTCGAACAACTTCGATATCGGTATAGAGTATTTTTTATATTATAAGACATAAGCTACAGCGAGTGTCAGTGACGAACAAAACTGATACCGTTCAAACAACATCGGTACCATGTCGATTTCTACTGAACATCGGTACCAGTATTTGTACTTTTGAAACCTTTATCAATATTCATTTTTAAAGTTTTTGATCGATGTAAAACATGTGTCGATATCTTTTAGGGTATACAATGACTTTATGTTTTTGGGTTTATCTTTTTATCACTATACAAAGTGTCAATTACATTACTGATACCGTTTGAATTGAACCGTTACCGACTTCCCAACGCAATGCGCGGGAAAGTCCACTAGTTATTGTTATTATGAATATTAATGAACTAGAAAATTTTTATTAATACATTTACTAAATTAGGTTTGATATAAATCAATAACAACTAATTTCCTACTCGTTTGATATTTAATAATTTGTGTTTTAAATACTATAACCATAAATTATGTTGTCTTTAATATATTTTATATATATATATATATATATATATTAATTATAACTAGTTTTTTACTATCGCCGCGTTGCGGCGAACCTCTTTTGTTGTTTAGTCTGTGTTTACATGTGTTTTGAAATTACTTCGAGCGCGTTGCGCACGGAAACCGCTGACAAGAATAAAAAGAAAATATAGAAAAAAACACTAAAAGATAACCAAAAGAAAATCAACCAAAAAATTTGTATGGTAATAATGTTGTTCGTATGAAACCTGTGGTCAGAAATGAGCAAATGATACTGGGTACCGGTACCGAATTTTCCCGAAACGAAAGATCTTAAGTACCAATTCGGTACGACTTTTGGCGTTTCTGGTACTGGTTCGCTACCACTTTTTACCTTCATATACAGGTACCGTAATTGGTATTTTCGGTACCAGTACCGATTCGGTATTGGTTGGCACCAACTTCATCCCTACCCCTGAAACTAAAAAAAGAAATCATTAAAAGTTGAAGAAACTAAAAAAAAAGTTGCACGATACCGTTGTTCATACGACACCCGTGATCAGGGATAAGCAAATGGTACCAGGTAGCAGTACCAAATTTCCCGAACTAAAAGATTTTGAAAATCAATTCGATACCGACTTTTGGTGTTTTCTGTACTAGGCTGGTGTCGGTTTTTAACTTTATGTACCAATAACCGTACTGATATTTTTGATACCAGTACCTGTTGACAAAAACTTATCTAATTTAAAAAGTCAAGAAGATAAAAAACTATTTAAAAAAACCATATATTATAATATCTTTTACTGTTCAAATCATTCTATTATTAATATACAGGGGAATATCAAATAGCTGAATTATGATTTCAACTATTTTTATTTATAAATTTGAAAATTTTGAGATTTGATTTTCCACTTGTTAGGTTGAAACCTATGAAAAAGCTGGTAATGCAATCTCTCTAATTAATGGACCAAATGCTTTTATATTTATAAACTTAGTAAACATTACACGTTTATAATCATACACAAAATTAATTCAAACGTTTTTCAAACGTCTAAAAAACTCGTTTTATAATTTAAATCTTCATTACGACGCGTTTGATTTTTTTTATTCAGTCTAATAATAAATTACGTTATAATATAGTAATATAGTAAATAAATAAAAATCTATTATCTATATTAAAACAAAACAACTTAGTGCCACTTGGCATTTGCTTAAACCTATAATTGCCACTTGGCATTTTAATACTCCCTGATAAAAAAATTTGAGCGGTAAAACTACATGAACCTATGCCTGTTTTCCTTCCTTCATACACTTCTCATTCAAGGGCTACTTTTCCTCTCAATTTTCAATCAGATTGGAGTTTCCATAATCAAGATATCCTTTCCTTTGTATCTTACTTTGCAAATCAAAAACCCTAAATCTAAGTCGATCATCCTCTCTGGCGATTAGTCTTTCACGCATTACTCAGTCCTCGCTCGCTGCTGGATCAATTTCTTCTTCCATCGGTATTTTTTGTTTGTGAATCGATTATGTTGTCTCATTCATTCTATGATTGTATATGTTAATCTTTGATTTGTGTATGTTTTAGTTAGGTTTCATCTCTTTTCATGAATTTTGGGTTAGATTCAAGATCAGAACCCTAGATCTATATGTTTCTTGTGAATTAGTTGATCCAAAATCCATTAACACAAAGTTATTTAAGTGTTTTTGCTAATGTTCATCCACTATCATTCTCACCGAATAGTTTATGTATCTTTTTTTTGTCAGATTACTTATTTTCTTTCCTATTATCTTCATAAAGGAACTCAATTAGACAATATTATGGTCGAAGGTACGATGATAAAAGCCCATTATAAAGAACATCTGTTGTTAATAAGGTAAAATGATTATATAGTATTCATAAGTTGCTTCAATTTTGTCTGTCAGTTTCTTCATACAAAGTTATGTTTCACTTGAAGCTACAGCAAAAAAAGGTTCCACTTTAATTACTTATTAAGTTTTTTTATCATCATGATCATATCTTTCACTTGAAAATATTAGTATAGACATTACGATCACCTTGCAGGTTTCTAAAAATCTTAGGGAAGAGCCTAACCTGTTACGTTCTCAACTGAAGAGACACGGACAAGGTTTCTGAGATGGAGGATTAAGTTTCTTGAAAAGAGTACCCGGAAGCTCAATTTCAGCCCAAATGGAGTGTGTACGATTGTTCATGTTATCGATTTCAAGAACTTTCATGGATTGTTTAAGTGGGAGCTTCGTCAAGCTACCAATCAGGCACTACAAATGTTTCAGGATAATTATCCCGAATTCGTTGTGAAACATGTAATTATATTGCCTGCCAAGTGTTCGATTAAATGTCTAATTGAATTTGGGTTTTGCCCGCCAGGTGTTTGATGAAATGTCTAATTGAATTTTGCTTTTGTTTTTTTGGTTTTGTAGGTGTTTATTAGAGTGGATTACTTTGTTTGTCCATTAAAAGATGATTGGTTAAGAGTTGCAAGTGTATTTGTTTTCTTAAGAGGATCCTAAGTTCTACTCTATCCTGTACCACATTCGGATATTGGTCAACATTTTGGCAGCTTTTCGAATGTGCAAAGCAAACTGATGTTTCTTTTGTAGTAACTGGATAAACATTTTCCCCAGTTTTCAAGGTTCATTTTACTCACCTGTGTTTTAAGGCTCAACTTCCTGGTCCAGAGAAATAACAAATTGTGATCTTATCACAGGTAAGCATGCTGGATTCTTGATGTTAGATTCATATGGGTTAAGATAAACTATTAGCTAAAAAATAAATACTGTCAGATGGGTTGAAAGTCATGAATTCTGAGTGTATTCAACTGCATTGAAAATACCTTTTATTTCTTTTCATAAAGCTAGATTTCTTTTTGTAGTATTATAGTTTTTGTAATCACATTTAGTACTTTTATATACATATTTTTTTTTAAAATGGATAAAAATGTGTTTGCTCAACCTCTTTCGCCCTGCCGTGTTGCTACCTCTACTTGATGTGATGGTTCTACTGATACGCTACCTCAAGTTGAGTTTTTGCGAATTATGTATGAACCTTTTAAAAGCGGACGAGGAATTTTGTATGCATATCAACACAAACAGGCATATGTTTTAAACATGGTTTGATATAATTCATATATGTACATAGGTTTGATAAAGTACATATATGTACATACGTTTTATAATAGATTTTAAGCCTAAATTTCAATAATACAATTCAACTTTATTGTGATTTTGTAGGGTTCTACAGTAAGCTCACCACAATTCTGGTAGAAGCTTCTACAGTAAGCTTCTACAGTAAGCTCACTATATTATTTATGCTCTATAAAGAGCATATGGACACAAAACAAGTAAGCAATATATTATTGTTAATATTGTGGATTTATTGAGTTGAACACAACCATATATGATAGCCTGAACTTGCATTTATTCATTCAGGATTACATTTCAGATTCAACAGATCTTTTTACGTAGACATGTTCTAGATGTCATGGCCTAACTAAGGTATTTGTTGATCTGGTAACTTATTGAATCAGTGATTGAAAGTTATAGAGCTCATTGTTGGTGTTTAAAACGACTTGCAGGTACATCAGTTTTGTTTAGTTTTAGTTGCATTGGCTTGAAAAGGTGAAATATATGTTTTTATCTTTATTGAAAATGTACATCTATTTTGTTCAGTCTCAGGTGAAATATATTATATTAAAAGATATAAAGCAGCTGGCACCTGTTGATTTGTGAAGAAATTGATGGGAAATAAGTGTTGATTGAAGAATGGGGGTTGAAAGTGGAAAGAGTGGGAGTCTTTATAGGCTGTTCTTCTACTTCTGGTCACTGCATTGCTATGTGCATACGAATTGTGTGCAGTTTATGTGACAGCTGGCTCAACTGCTCCGCAACGGTATTCACCTTCTGGATTCTTCTTTGGGGTGTCAGCCATTGCTTTAGCAATCAATATGCTCTTCATTTGTAGAATGGTCTTTAATGGTAGGTTCTTACTTCTTATTGAGTTTGATTTTTTGTAATATTAGTTTTAGATTTATACTCTTTAATGAATTTTAATCTGGTTAAGTATAGATAAGATCAGCAAAGGTAATTGGAAAACTAAGAGAGGAAATAAAGAAAGTGGGCTTGATTTACAAAGGGTTATTTCCAGATGGGTTCATGAGAGAGAACAAAAAGTTAAAGTGAAGAATGCTCTAGAGAATCTTACGAAGGTCTTTGCAATGGTACACGACTATAAGTCAAAAAAATGTATAGCCGTGTAATAGAAGCCGAGATAATATCCGGAGGGAACATAGGCACTCGCACTTATATACCAAAGATTAGTTTACTAATTTATTATTACTTGAACGGTTATTTAATTCAAACGATTACTTCAATAAATTAAAGTTATTCATTTGTGTTTTAGTCCACCCGCGAACCTCGCGGGTTCTTAAACTAGTAAATGAATAAACTACAACCTAATGCTCCAATAATTAATTGGAATCATCTGATTTTATTAAATATTAAATCATTATATTCTAAAAATATAACTAAAAAAGATGCGTGTACTATATATAGTTTGCTAAAAGTCTTGATGACATAGCCTCAGAGTCAGAGAAGTCAAAGACGCCGTTGCTTTTTAAACTCTTCCAAACTCCCCCAAATTTCTATCCTCCTTCACCAAACAAACAAAATTAGGGTTCATAACGTATAAGGTAATAATCTTCAAATCACTCGATCGTTGTCTATTTTGCTTTTGTAGATCAATTACAGCTCAATTCGTGTATCATTTGCTCATCGATTGTGATCAATGAGTTCTATGCTCGACGATTGCAGTGTTTATCGTTGAAAAAATCGGATAATTCGGTCAATTTGTATCTGATGGATTGAATTTTGATTACGATGTGTTTGTTGTTTGTTCGATTTGCATATCTATAAACTGATTTTCAATTACGGAAGTGTTTATTGTGTGTGTGTTGGATTTGGGTAAACATCCGTTAATATATGCTTGATTGAAATTTAATTCGTTTAGAGTTATGAGAATGTAGGTTTTGGGAGTAACTATGGATATCATTTGATGAGGATGATGATGTGTTAAAGTTTTTATGTAGATTGCTTGATTTGTTAATTTGCACAGAATTTGAAGCTTATCGGAGAATTCGGTTAAGTTGTATCTAATGAATTGATTTTTGATTACGATGTGTTTGTTGTTTGTTCGATTTGCATATCTATAAACTGATTTTCAATTACGGAAGTGTTTATTGTGTGTGTGTTGGATTTGTGTAAACATCCGTTAATATATGCTTGATTGAAATTTAATTCGTTTAGAGTTATGAGAATGTAGGTTTTGGGAGTAACTATGGATATCATTTGATGAGGATGATGATGTGTTAAAGTTTTTATGTAGATTGCTTGATTTGTTAATTTGCACAGAATTTGAAGCTTATCGGAGAATTCGGTTAAGTTGTATCTAATGAATTGATTTTTGATTACGATGTGTTTGTTGTTTGTTCGATTTGCATATCTATAAACTGATTTTCAATTACGGAAGTGTTTATTGTGTGTGTGTTGGATTTGTGTAAACATCCGTTAATATATGCTTGATTGAAATTTAATTCGTTAAGAGTTATGAGAATGTAGGTTTTGAGAGTAACTATGGATATAATTTGATGAGGATGATGATGATGATGTGTTTAAGTTTTTTTGTAGATTGCTTGATTTGTTAATTTGCACAGAATTGGGAGCTTATCATAGAATTCGGTTAAGTTGTATCTGATGAATTGATTTTTGATTACGATGTGTTTGTTGTTTGTGCGATTCACATATCTATAAACTGTTTTTCAATTACGGAAGTGTTTATTATGTGTGTGTTGGATTTGTGTAAACATCCGTTAATATATGCTTGATTGAAATTTAATTCGTTAAGAGTTATGAGAATGTAGGTTTTGAGAGTAACTATGGATATAATTTGATGAGGATGATGATGTGTTTAAGTTTTTATGTAGATTGCTTGATTTGTTAATTTGCACAGTATTTGAAGCTTATCCGAGAATTCGGTTAAGTTGTGTCTGATGAATTGATTTTTTGATTTTTGATTACGATGTGTTTGTTGTGTGTTCGATTCGCATATCTCTTAACTGATTTTTAATTACGGAAGTGTTTATTGTGTGTGTGTTGGATTTGTGTAAACATCCGTTAATATATGCTTGATTGAAATTTAATTCGTTAAGAGTTATGAGAATGTAGGTTTTGAGAGTGATTATGGATATAATTTAAAAGGATGATGATGTGTTGTAGATTGCTTGATTTGTTAATTACACAAAATTGGAAGCTTATCTGAGCATTCGGTTAAGTTGTATCTGATGAATTGATTTTTAATTACGATGTTTTTGTTTTCTGTTTGATTCGCGTATCTATGAATCGATTTTCAAGTACAGAAGTGTTTATTGTGTGTGTGTTGGATTTGTGTAAATATCCGTTAATGTATGCTTGATTGAAAATTAATTCATTAAGAGTTACTAGAATGTAGGTTTTGAGAGTAATTATGGATATAATTTGATGAGGATGGTGATGTGTGTATAAGTTTATATGTAGATTGCTTGATTTGTTAATTACACAGATTCGGAAGCTTTTGTTCTGTAGTTTTGTTTTATAAGAAACAACGTTTACGCTAATAAAACTAGATTGTACAAATTTTATGAAAGGAAAGCTTGGAAAGATGAATCTTAGGGCCATAAAATTGTGGTATAGAATGTATAAATGTCGGTTATACACAACAATGTAGGCATTTATATATTAGGCGTTCAGGGTTGACCCTTTAAAAAGAGTGATTTACGAAATAATCGCATTAAAACGGAGGAATGAAGGAGGATATTGCAAAACATGGTGATTATGTTATGTTCATTTTGCGCTTCATGGGAAGTGTTCACTACAAACAGAACTAATTCATTAGGTTATTAAATTCAGGTTTGCAGGGGCCTAAGGCCTAAGCTGAATTTCCCCAAGTAGGTGCAGACAACTATGAAGTTGCATGCCGGCATTGTCTAACAAGTATGCCTGGCATATTTATAGCCGCTCGTGAAACCAAGTACTGTACCTTGCATTTCATGTTACTTCATGTACTTTGTATAATTAGTTGTTCAGTTCTTTAGATTGTCTATGAGATTCTTTTAGCGGTTCTGTCTTCTCTTTCATGGCTGTATTTATTTTCTTTCTTTTTAGGTAATCATTGGCTAGACATACTCTTTGCGTTATATACATCTATTTATCTGTCCTTTTGAGTATTTGCGGGTGCATGAACATAGATATCCGTCTTATGCAAACTAATGGAAAAAAAAATCTGTTTGCAATTGCAGTTATTCTATAAGCTCAGACCAAATGTGCCGCAATGATGCTCGTGCTCATTTGACTCAGGAAGAACAAGCTGCAGCTGAGGAGAGTCTTTCCGTTTACTGCAAACCTGTTGAATTATACAACATTCTCCAACGGCGTGCTGTTAGAAATGTGACCTTCTTGATCTGTTCTCTTATCCACTTTTTCATTTGGTTATATAATTGTTTATATTTTTATCTACGATTGATATATATTACTGGGAAACTTATATCTGTTGGTTCTGAATTAACATACATACATAAATCTGCATGTATCATATAACAATATAACATAACTATGGAGTTTTGAAGGCATCGGCACACGGATATCTATAAAAGTGTTTTTTATATGTGTCTTTCTAACCTGTGTATGGTTTTTTGCAGCCATTATTTCTTCAAAGATGTTTGCATTACAAGTTACAAGCAAAGCAGAAAAAAAGGCAAGAATCGCAACATCAAACTCACAACTATTTGCACTGATGACTAGATTTGATTTCTTTAATGAATATACTGTCTAGATCCGTTCTCATATTTATGGTCCCGGTGCTTTTAATATAAATTAAGGTTTTATAACGATATGATTATACGGTTTTAAAAGATACCAGTTTCGCTTCTGTGTATTGTAGGATACAAATATCAGTATCTGTATCTGGGGCTACTAGTGATGGACATCAAACTCAGACGCTTTTTCCTTTGTACGTGTTATTGGCAAGACCAGTGTCTACTACAAATGTGGAGGTGTTTACAAATTTCATTTTTGGGCGAACCCTTTTGTTAATTACTTTTCTTTATTTTCTTACTCTCTGTTTATGATTTCTAGACACAGAGTACAACTGTTTATCGCTTCAATCGAGCACGTAAGTTGACGGTTTTTGGTGGGGCTGAGACATCGAGTACAGCTCGAGCAAAGTTTATGCTTCCCGAGATGAATAAACTATCCAAAGAGATCAAATCTGGCTCTCTAGATGTATTGTTGGTTAGCTGTGGTATTACACTGTTTCCGTTTTTTTGTTATATTTGGTGAATTGTTGTGTTAAGTTTGTAGTGGTTTTGAATTTTATCTACTTTTGCAGCTGACTCCACAGATTCTCCGAAGATTGACCTAACGGAGGATCATATGTTTTGTAACTCATGTAAGATATACTTTAGATGTGGAATCTTCTTACTACTTCATCTCTAATGATAAATAAATGATGAGCGGATTTTAAGTTTTATATATATATATATATATATATATATATATATATATATATATATATATATATATATATATATAGAAAAAGTATATCGTACATTACGGCTTAACGTACTTCACGTACAACAACGTGCGTGATTAATGTTTTCAATATGCGTGATTATTGTGTTTCAACATGCGTGATTTTGCATTTTTGAATTATAACGTGCGTGATTTTAAAATGAACGTGCGTAATTACCTGTCGTACGTGATGTACGTTAAGCCGTAATGTACGTTAACCTTCCCCTCTCTCTCTCTCTATATATATATATATATATATATATATATATATGCACGCACGCGTGTGTATAGATATATCTTTACACAGATACATAGGTGCCAAAAGTTGATTATTTTTTATTTATTCTAATATATACGGATTACATTTTGCGTGTCAGTGAATTGTGAGGGTTACTGCTTGTTTGGGAAGATTCCAATGGATTTACTTCATTCTTCATGGGAGAAATCTCCGACATTAAGTTTAGGGGGAAGAGCTGAAATGATGTCAACTGTTATTATGCAGTCCTGCAGTATGAAGGTATGCAATATACCTATCTATGTGTGTGTGTATATATATATTGAAATCACATATCTTATTGCAAGACATCGCATCTAAAACTCACTGTATAAATGTTGTACGGCTAAAATGTAGTTAACTGATTAGGAATACTTTCGAAGAACAAGACATTCATTTTTCCAGCTTTTGCGAGATATGCATAATTAGGTGTTTTTAATATAATAAATCTATCATCTTTTTGTTTCTCATGGAGTTTAATGTTGCAGTTGAGTTCTTCAAATGGGGAAAAGTGTGTATCTTTTCGGTTTCCATATAACTCTGAAGCTGTGGTATATATTCTCTTAAGTCTTAACTTCACGGCATTTATGTTTTTTTTTAGTTTAATTTGAACTATGTTCCTACTGCTTAATTCTATTTTATGGTTTTTAAAGAGCATATTGCAGCAAGTACCGGTCGTCATTTCTGCTGAAGAATTTGGGGCAAAAAATATGTTGCCCTATGACGTATATTCATACAACGATGCTCCTAGACCCGGTGTAATGAGGTAATCACTAATCATTATTGAGTATTTTTGAGAATTTTTGTTTTGTTTTCATTATTGGGCTTGTATTCAGTTACTAATGCATTAATTACTTCTTTAAAGTTCCTAACGACAATAGTTTCACTTGTAAATAGTGTTTCTAGATGAGATTTATCTGACATATGTATTTATTGCTTGTTTGTGCATTTCAGGTTGCGGTCCGGAAATGTCATTTTTAATTACAAGTACTACAACAATACATTGCATAGGACTGAAGGTATCGTTTGGATATCATATACTATAATTAATAAACTGTTTTAAACACTGACATATACTATAAACAAGTAATTTTCCAATTCCAAAAATGTCAGAACACTGGAATGTTTAAAAAGTAGAGTAGACTACATCACTACAAAAAAGTCATAGGTCAAAATCATAATTAGGTTATTCGGTTCAACTGAAAACTATGAAACCCACATTCCCACAATCCAGCACGTGTAACTCCCATAAGAAACCCAAGAACTGTATAATGGACCCGATATCTGATTACGCCAACCTGTTTAACATGACTTTTCGGGCCAGACGGGTTATTTGCTTACGCTTAAAAATGACACTCCTAGGTCACGATATATTGTTAAAGCTTCCCCATCTTTTTATTCTTTCTACTATATGAATGTCAATTCTGATGATGTTTTTGCTTGTGTAATATCCATGCTAAATCTACAGTTACAGAGGATTTTTCTTGTCCGTTCTGTTTGGTGAAATGCGCTAGTTACAAGGTAGATATTGCTTCGACTTCATTCTGTATCATTTGCTCAATTACTCTAAATTCACTTGTAATATTTGAATGAATAGCATGTTATTGTTTGTTGAATGTCTCTGATGTCTTTCAGGGCCTGAGATTTCACTTGACTTCATCACATGATCTCTTTCATTATGAGTTTTGGGTTAGTAATCCACCGAAGTTCTTGTTGCTATCTTTGACGTGAAATAATTACAGCCGTAATACTATTAATAATATGCAGGTTACTGAAGATTGTCAGGTCGTGATTGTATCTATCAGAACCGATGCAAGCAGCTCTGAGGTTAGCTTATGACTTCCTTGTCAATATAGTATTTGACACGATATTATTTGTTGGTGTCTATGATAAACAGACATTTTTTTTATCTTCGCTTGCATTGTTAATTGTGCAAATCCTGGAAAGCTCCTGTTTAGAGGGTGATTGGATGCGTAAACTGAAAGTTCGAAACCAATTATATGATACTAGGTTATAGACCCATGTATTACATGGTGTTAATAATGTAAAAAAAAATTAATACGATAATCGGTGATTGAAATACAAAATTGAAAGGATTTAAGCAACTAAATTATTAATAAAAAAAGAAAACGTAATCAAATAAATATTGATGGTAACTGATTTTTTTTTTTTAAATTTAAATCAATACGCAATTTTGGATACTGTGTATAGTTGGTTTGGCATCTATTAAAATTGATTTAAATCTATATGAAAGGAATTCGATAATATAAGGATAATAGATTAATTAAATAAAAAAAATTAAATAAATAAATTTAAATCAGTGATTGATATAAAATTTCAAGGATTTAAGCAACTAGTTTGTTGGTGATTTGAAAAAAAAGAAACATAATCAAATAAATATGTATAGTAATTGTGTATGATATGGATATGGATAGTAAAAAGATACAGTGTATAAGATATATAATATATTTCAACCCTCTTTTAAACAGTGAATTATGTTAAAATATATGATAATATGTTTAGGCGGGAATTATGTGTGAGAATGAAGGTGAGACTGCCATATGTCTAAATATGTAATTGTTTATTAAGTATAAGTAGATTGAATAATTTGATTAGATAAGCAACTATTATTAATGGACTTAGTTACACAAGGTAGCGTTTGGATGTGCTTATGTAATTGTTTATCAAGTATAAGTAGATTGAATAATTTGATTAGGACTTCGTGGAGGCGTAGGATTAGGGTTAAGGACTTCTAGAGGATACTGCAGTAAGGTTTTAGGTGTATTTTAGGGAAGTAGGTTTTCTTATTCTTTTAAGTGACTTTACCGACGATTGACTTCTTGTGTATATGCCCAAATGATGTTGTATGCTATTATACATGATTTACATTATACTGTGCCACTGATCACTTGCTTCGTATAGGTGACTTATTTTTTCTCTAGTCTATTTTTCTATTTTTCTATATTCTTGGACTTGATGTGTTGGTTTGCTGTTCGTTTTGGAGCCGAGGGTCTCTTCTGGAAGCAGCCTCTCTATCCCTAGGGATAGAGGCAAGGTCCGTCTACATCCCACCCTCCCCAGACCCTATGAGTAGCTTTGCTATTTGTGGGATTTACTGGGTATGGTTGTTGTTGTTGTAATAAGAAGATAATCAGTTGTTTAAATGTTTGGCAAGTTCGATTGTGTAAGTCGGTAATAGATAGATAGATACACTGGCCAAAAAGGTATTCTTTAATATTATCATATTAAAAAGTATTACAGTTTATTTACTACCAGATGCACCTTTTTTTTAAGATAAATATTTATGGATAATACTTCGTTTTTGAAGTTGACTAACATGATGCATTTTTTTCTATTCAGATAATTCCTGAGAACGTTGATCCGAAACAACAAATGTTCTCTTATTGGTAAGCTTTAATCCCTTTAATCTTCTACACTTCAGACATAATTATTTCCGCATTTATGGAATCTGCCTTTTTACAGCCATAAATCGAGAAGACGCCGGAAACCAAAAATCCAAACTCAAAACGCAAATCATGTGCATCCGCTCGTGCTGGATTCAACCATGTCTACAGCTCTCAGTGAGCTTATAGATAATACAGATGGTATAGTCTCTTCTATATCTCTAGAATTTAATATCGTTATTATCTTGTGGCATAGTTGTCAATAGCGAGCGTAGCGATCGCTATAGCGCGCTACGTAGCGTATACGTCTAGGCTCGCTATTAGGGTTGTAGTGACACTGCGATAGGTAGCGACAATTTTTTTTTGTTTTTAATATAAATAACAATTAAATATAGCTATAAAATAGCTGGATTTTAGGTTTTTGTTAAATATACATGTAAAATATATACTTGTAGAAAAAAGGGTCATCTATATTTGCTGGTATGGTTGATTGTAGGTGTAGCTGAGTGCATGGAGCTGGATGCATGTAGTCCGGATGCAAGTGCCACATGCCCCTCAAATGCCGAACCCGAGCCTATACAGTCATTACCTGAAAGCAGCAACCTTGCACCTCCAGCCATGCTTCAGTTTGCAAAGACGAGAAAGTTATCGGTTGAGCGATCTGACCCTAGAAAGTACGTGCTTTTCTTTCTTTCTTTGCTCTTTTATGCTGGTCGGGTTTGTTGACCTGATCACAATTGCAGAAAATATATTACAGTAATAATCTAAATCCTTGAACAAATGATTTTAGAAAGTTGTACTTGTATGCATTAAAGCTATGCAGTTAATGCGGTAAAAAATCGGATATCGGCCAAGGACCGATATTTGAGATATAGGTTATCGCGGTGGGATATCGGTAATTTTAATATCATGCAGAGTTTATATATATAGCAATTTAACACTAACAATTCAGTATACTCTCCTACCATTAACAAATTAACCTTTTGCAACTTGCAAAACACTAACGATTGTAGCAGTAGGAACTCATTAAGACTTGAAATACTAACAATTAATAATTAAGACTTAGAACACTAATAGCAGCAATAAGAAGAAAGACAAATGGTAGAACTAAGAAGAAAGGTATTGATATCAGGAAAATCGGTGATATATTGGTCAAATCTTGGTCAAATATTGGTCAATATAGTTGATAATATCGTTACCAATATTCTGACCGATATCTGACACCGATATTTTACACGGGGACCGATAAACGATGTATCGGTGATATATCACCGATATTAACTGTATAGCATTAAAGTAGACTTTGGGGAACTTTAAACTCTTTTTACCCGTTCAATTTATTAATTTGTGCCGTTTGACCTGTTTGAGAGAGAACATACCCAAAATCGACCAATTTTATAAATTAAATGACTCGAAATTGTCACATCTAGTTCCTACATACATGAATCTTACTAGTGTATGTGAATCAATACACTATACAACTCACTTTAATATAATATTATCATTTTGATTTTTGGTGACCATTAAATGTGAAACGATAGTGAATAATGAAGGAATGGTCTAAGTTAATAATAGCGCTATAGCGAATAGCGTAGCAAAGCACTCATGTGTCGCCATTTGATTTTGGCGCCTCCATAGCGGGCAAATAGCGGGATTTTAGTTTTTTTTTTTGTTTTTTATCTGCTTTAATATAAATAGTGCGATTTTATAGGTATAAAATAACAGGATTTTAGGTTTTTTTTTTTTATTTGGATATAATATGTGTGTATATATATATATATATATATATATATATATAATATCTCTAAAATTTTCTTCTAGTGTGTCGCTAAACATAAAATAGCGCCCGCTATTTCATCGCTATCGTTACGTAGCGTATCTGTAGCTTGTCGCTATCGTCCGCTATTTGCTATTAATGAATGGTGTGTTTCAAATTCGTAGACATTTATCGCTTCTTTTTTTTTTCTGTGATTTTGTTTATTGCAGCCGAGCCCTGCTTCAGAAACGGCAGTTCTTTCACTCCCACCGAGCTCAGGTTCCCGCTTGCTACTAATAACTTCGGTTTTATTTTTGCTTTATTAAATGTAGTCCTGTCTTGTCATCTGTTGGTAAAAGTAGTTTTGCATTCACCATAATCAATGTAGTTATCTCTTACTTTTTATTTTTGTTCTATAAAAGCCAATGGCGATAGAACAAGTATTCGCTGAGCGGGACAGTGAAGATGAAGTTGACGATGATGTTGCTGATCTCGAGGACCGTAGGGTGTGTCTTGTTCTGCTCTGACCTCATATTTATGATATTTAGTTATTTACAATCACCGGTCGTGTGCTCCGCTGAAATTTGAAACTGAGATGCTAACATGATCTTTCATGTTTATCAGATGCTGGACGACTTCGTGGATGTTTCCAAAGACGAGAAACAAATGATGCATCTATGGAACTCATTTGTGAGAAAGCAACGGTAGTTTAAACTTTAATCTCTCTTTATCTCTCAAAATAAAGTAAACAAAAATAGCAAAACGTGATCGTTAAAAGTTGTTTGTTTATGATAATGCCAGGGTGCTGGCGGATGGCCATATTTCGTGGGCGTGCGAAGCGTTTTCAAAGCTGCATGGTCAAGACCTTGTTCAGGCTCCATCACTACTCTGGTACCCTTTTATTTCAGTCGAATATATAACGCATGGGTTGGGTAAACCCTAATTACGCACGTTATATTGGTGGTCACGTATCGTCGCACGTTAAGAGCCTTTTGTACGTTTTTGATTTTGGCGGTTTTATGATTCAAACTAGTTTTTTGAATTTTCTTCCCACAAATTGTAGTTTGTATTTGAAATTTAAAATGGTGAAGATGGTTCATGATTGTAATAGATATACCTAACTACATATTTCAAAAATGAAAAAAAATATAAATAATAAAGGTTTCAACGGCTTATGAACATCCCTCTTTGTTGGTATGACTTCAATATTACACGTTCAATTTAGTGTACATAGGTCTGCACAACACCTTTTACCATTTACAGGTAGGGTTGACCAAATACTATTAACCAAATATACCTAATATGGTTTTTATTAAAAAAATGATTTATGACGTTTATATCAAGTAAGGCACCTTGGGGGCCGTTTAACTCATTCGACCCATTAAGTAAAACATAACCCAGATCGACCCATTAGAGGAATGGTTGAAGTTTACACCATATTTAAGCTGTAAACAGTAATTTGTTGCCCATTAAGTAAAACATAATCCATATCGACCCATTAGACGAATGGTTGAAGTTTACACGATATTTAAGCTGTAAACAGTAATTTGTTGACAATTAGCGAAGAATTATCGCCTTTCTAACTTTTGGTGTTATGACAGGTGCTGGAGATTGTTTATGATAAAATTATGGAATCATGGGCTCCTAGACTCGCGGAGCTTAAACAATTGTAATGTGATCCTTGAACAATACCAGGGTCAAGGTCAGGGTCAAGGTCAAGGTCAAAGTCAAGTTGAAGGTCAAGGTCAAAGTCAAGTTGAAGGTCAAGGTCAAAGTCAAAATCAAGACATAGATCCCATGAAAATTGATAACTAAATCTATTTTCCATTTTGGGGTTTTGGTGATCTTAAAACATTCTTTTTTTCGTATAAGGTCAGGTGATATATGTAGTCGTTAACTATCTCTAGTCGTATAATGTAAGAAAACATAAGATCTGTTGTTCATCCCCATTTGGAGGATTGGTTTATTTTATCATCAAGCTTTTGGGTTTTGCCTTTTTTTTATATATTTTTATTGCTTTTTTAGGAAAATACAGATGATATCCTGAGATAAAACACCTGATCATATAATGGGTAAAATAAGGTTTAGATTAATTTTTGTTCCAATTCGTTTATCAAATTATGAATTGGGTCCTTTTTAAGTTTTTAATTTTCACTTGCTGTCAAAGTTACCTTGTTCTTTACAATAATCACCGATTCACCATTCATTTTTTCATCTAAGTGATGACTATTTTTGTAAACATAATATTAATTTAAGTTTAAAAATTAATCAGATTCTTATAGAATATTACAAATTATTTAATAAAGACTTGATGTTAATTAATTTAATATATATTAGTAAACATTAAAAGGAGTTACAAAAATTACATTTTCAAATAAAACTACACCAAAAAAAATAACTAAAAATACTAATAATTTGGAAACTGAAATTAAACTAATAATCAGAAAAGTAGTGCAAAAACTTGAATACAATCTTTTTTTAAATTGTTTTCTTTGGCTTTACAATTTTTTTTGTTAACCTTTAACCATTGTTTTTTAATTTAATCTTAAATAAATTAACTTGCCTTTGGACCTATATCCTTTTAAAAATACTTAAAAATGTCCAGTTGTCTTCTCCGATGTACAAACAGTTATACAGTCATCTTCATCTTTCACCACATCGCACCACCTTCTTTACTTGTAGGCCAACTACCACAACTTGTCGTCCACAACAGTTAGATTTTGGGGGGGGGGGGGGGGGGGGGGGGGGGGCTTATGGTTTAGAAAAAATAAGTGGTCTAGAATGGTTCCTACAATTTCAATTACAAAAGTATTCTCACATGATCCTAATCCTATATATATATATATATGAGAATGATCCGCTAGGAACCACCCTTTATTGCGAGAACCAACGTGAACACAAAAAAAAAATACATAAAAATAGCTTAAAACACACAAATTTTTTTTAACATTTTTTATAAAAAAATCGCTACTTAAAAAAAAAAAATTTTTGGCTACTAAGAGTAGCGATTTTAATGTAAAAAATACTAAAAAAAAAGAAAACTTTTTTTTTGTGTATTTTTTTGATTTTTTTGGGGTTTAGTTTTTTAGCATTTTAGCTTTAGGGGGGTAGGTTTTTTTAGCTATTTTAGGTTGTGTTCACATTGGTTCTCACGGTTCTCACAATAAAGGTGGTTCTCGCATGAACCTTATCCTATAGAGCATCAATATAGTTAAATCTAGTTTTAAATCGTCATCTTTTAACTTGGATAATCTATGAAGGGTGTTGGTAATGAAATGACCAAGTACCTTAACGATTTTCAGTTTGGAGTCGGTGTGTCGGTTGGCGCTGAGGCCATTTTACACAGCGTCAACATGGTTCTAAGCGAACGTCACACTGATGGGTCTCTTGCAATGCTTACTATAGATTTTTCTAATGTATTTAACCAGGTGGATAGACCAGCCTTACTTCGTGAGGTCAGGATGAGGTGCCCTTCTATTTCTTTATGGGTAGAATTTCTATACGGGCAACCAGCAAGATTGTATCTTGGAGATGAACACATTTGGTCTACCACGGGAGTTCAGCAAGGGGACCCATTGGGGCCACTTCTTTTCGCTCTTATTTTGCACCCCCTTGTGCATCAGATTAGAGACAAATGTAAGCTTCTCCTTCATGCTTGGCATCTTGACGATGGGACTGTCATTGGAGGTTCAGAAGAGGTGGCTAGAGTGTTGGACATCATTAAGGTGACATGTCCAACATTGGGTCTTGAACTTAATATTAAGAAAACGAGCTATTTTGGCCTTCTTGTGATGGTAGCAAGTTTCGTGAAGGGTTATTTCTTATGGACATCGGGAGGCCATTAATGGGGGTGAAGCTTCTTGGGGGGGGGGGGGGGGGGTTAGTAGAGACGCAAGCTTTATTAGTGGGTTGGCAAAGAAAAGAGCTGCTAAGGCGGTAGATTTGATGCGTCTTCTACCCAAATTAGGTGACCCGCAGAGTGAACTACTCTTGCTTCGATCCTGTATGGGCATTGCCAAACTTTTCTTTGGCTTGAGGACATGCCAACCTGTGTACATAGAATAGGCATCGTTGTTCTTTAACAAAGGTTTGCGTGAGGCGATTGAGGAATTGGTGGTTTGTGGAGGTCCTTTCTTTGGAGACTTCCAGTGGTGACTTGCTTCCTTACCTATTAGGTTTGGGGGTTTGGGGTTGTATTTGGCTGTAGAGGCTTCATCCTATGCTTTTGTGGCCTCGAGGACCCAATCGTGGGTGCTACAGGACCACATCTTAAGAGACAGTGGCATATGTGGTATGGATTCTGATTATGTTTGTGCTTTGGCTTATCTTCGTGATACGATTCCAAGCTTTGACTTCAGCGGTTTCACTAATAAGGACACCGCCCCCTAAAGTCCAACATGCATTAGCGAGTGCTCTTTATAGTAAAATTGTACACGACATCGAAGTACAGTTTGACTTGACCGTTAGTCAAAAAGCCGTTTTTGAGTGTCTACGAGCACCACATGCACAAGATTTTCTTCTTGCTATACCTATAGATGGGTCAGACCAACATATGTCGCCGGTGGAGTACCGTACTATCCTTAAGTATCGCCTCATGATTCCTTTATTCCCAGTTGATGAGGTATGCCCTGTTTGTCATAAGGCATGTTTGGATTCTTTTGGGGAGCATGCAGTTCATTGTAGAGAGCTCCCGGAGTTCAAATACCAACATGATTTGGTTAGGGATGTCCTTTTTGACATATTTAGGCGCGCTGGTATTTCTGCTAAGAAAGAGGCACCCGTTAATTTCTTAACTGACCCGTTGACCAGCCGACATTCTGGTCTTTGGATGGGTAGGAGGAAAACATACATATGTAGATCTAACAGGGGTTTCCCCACTTGTGGGCTTAGGGGGTAGTGCTTTCACGGTGGATCAGGCTGCTTCCGGTAAAGTGAACAAACACGAGAAAGCGTGCCTTGACAACCAACATGTGTTTATCCCATTTGCTTTTGATACTTTTGGTTTTCTGGCGCCAGAGTCTGTGGACCTACTTAGTCGGGTTCAAAGGGTCATAGTAATGGTATGACCCAGATATCTGTGGATGTAGTTTTTAAAAGACTTAATATTGCTATTCAAAAAAGGGTAGCAGCGCAGCTTATTGCCCGTTTGTCAAAATAGTAAAGTCCTGTTTTATTTAATTAATCTAGTTAAACTGAACATGTATCTAGTTTTCAAAGAAAGCAAGAACTCTAATTGAGCACTGACAAACTAACAACCATCCTAAGTGGTGATGTGGAGCAACACATCTAAAAGTAACTTAATCAAAATTTTAGACTTTTAAAGTTTATCACTATCATGTGATTTCTATAGCTCTCTGCTATGAGCAATCAACATATTATGAAAGATTAATATATGCGTTCTCCAAAGGATGAAAATGATTACAAGTAAAAATGCTACATTTTTAACAAAATGAAAAGCTTATGGTAAGGTCAAAACGGAGATCTCCTAAAAAACTCGAAACAAAATGGGAGAAAATAGAAGTAACGGAACAGGAAATAAAGCCTACCTTGAGATGACATCTGTCACACCCCCAAAAATACCATAAGCGGAAACCCCTGCGAGGCGTGTGAAGTACCAGGATCTAGCCACTAATCACATTGAACTATAAATACATAAATAAAATAAAACTCTCCATTAAATGTAATTGTATAATTCGAACACCAATTAGAAAATCAACATGTTCAGTGGAAGCATATTAGTTTGTTTATTAAGTTTAAATGAAAATATTCAAAACAATGCAACATCGAGAAGCGTTCCAATTTCCACGACCCATGACCACTCCAGCTTCCCAGACAGCAAGTTCCATGACAGTGTACCTAAGGACCTGCAAGCATGCAGAAAAGTGTATCAGACAACGCTGGTGAGTTCACAGTTTGTTTAACCGTTTGTTACCACGTAATGACTTATGCTATGTTGATAATAACTCGATACCGCAGACGGCTCCTTTTGCCCTTCTCCAATGCTCTATCAAACATTGGTCATGATTTTAAAGTTATTAGCTCACGCCCGTCCTATCCAGGTACGTCGTGAGGGTGCCAAACCTAATAGCGCTATCAACTGATAACCCCGTTGCCCTACAAGCAACTAACCCGGTAGTATGATGGGACTTAAGTGATAGAAAGTGAGTGAATTATCCAACATCCACATTTACTGAAAACTGTTTCATATCCCCTGCAAGGATATGGGTTTGTGAAATCCGCCTCACATCCCCTTCAAGGATGTGGGTTCATGAAAATCCGTTTATTTGTTTGCCTATTTGATTGCCCCCACCGGACGCATGCTTGTTTTGAGAGAAGTGAACTCACCTTATGTCACACCCCAACCGATGGCGGAAACATCGGGGCATGGCACTGAGCGAAACATATTGTCCAGAAGTTTCCATAACAATTATCATTACCAATCAATTTAAAGTAACATGTCCCATACCATGTCTCAAAAGGTAAACAAATTATTACAGACAAAATCTAGGCAAATAGTTCTATTCCGACAACTCAGATTTTCAAATAGAGCAATTGTTTATCTGCTTCTAGAGACTCTTGATTTAATTTGTACAGACAACTATTTGTTGGCCTCTAGAGCCTTATTCTAGCCTCGATTTCCTAGCAGATGTGCATCCTAAGCACCTGTCACATACGTTAAAATAAAGTCAATACATATAATGTAAAGGTGAGCATACAAGTTTGATAATAGCATATAGAGTTCGAAATTCGTTTACGCATAACCAGCACGTACACATAGTGAAATGAAGCACGTTAGTTATCGACATAGATCCATCGATACCAATGACTGCGGGTTGACTGCCTGAGGCAGTTCGCAATACATGATTACCACCGTAATCCATGCAAGTAATTGTCCTTAACAACCCCTGCGAACAGGTGCTGAGTCCAAACTATAGTACTATCGTTCCTAAGGCAGGTAGACAGCATTCCATGTGTAAACATAACAAACAAGCATTCATAAGCCACGTATAACATGCATTAACGGTTAGCGTTCAAATAGTATTGAGTAGTGTGTTTGTTGTGATTTGAATATTCGTAACGTATGTAACACCCAAAAGTGCGTAAAGCAAAAAGGGATCGAGTATACTCACAGCGTTGATGGATTGAAGGGAGCGCTAGAGAGTAAGGTTAGCCTGAACAGATCGATAACATAACGATAAGTGACACGTAAAATGATGCATGACGTAAGTGGTTCGGACAGCAGTTCGGTCGGATGGTAATCCGACCGGATGGTCCAGTCGTGCGGATGACAATCCGTTCAGATGGTCATCCGGTCGGACAGGTTGTCCGGTCGGATGACTATTCGAGTGGATTGTTTCTTCCTTTGGGAAGGATGTGTTTGTGTATGATGGCTTGTCCTTTGAAGTTTTCGTTGTAGCATTTTGAAAACATTGAAGTATCTCTACCTTTCAGGTCGGTCGATCGGATGGTCAGCCGTGCGGACGACAATCCGCTTGGATGATTTCTTCGGTCGGACGGCGACTCGAGTGGCGAGGTTACTTAGTGAGAAAAAATTCTCAGCAGGTTGTCACTCGATCGGACAGCAGTCCGGTCGGGTGGCATCCTTACTGCATTGAACATGTTGAAAATTGTTCGAGTGTTAAAGTCCAAGTATCTCATGATCCGAAGAGTAATACGGTCGGATGGTAGTCCGATCGGATAGCAATTCGTTCAATACTCAAACTTCAGATAAAGTTGGTTAAGTGTGGGACCCATGGTGCAGTCGCTCGGGCAGCCGGTCGCTCGGATAGCTTATCCGTTCGGACAGTAGTCCGGTCGGATAGCACTCCGTCGCGGTTGTTCCGTTTGTCTTTCACTTGGTCGTTTTGATTGTTTGTCATTTTATCGAGACGTTTTGACAACGTGTTAACCAACAGAACTCCATCTTGACCCAAGTAACCCGATCGACCAGGAATCACCCTAGTTCGATCAGTTAACCGGTTCGAGACGGTTGTTCTTGGTTAACCCAAAATCGGTGGTCTCGTGAGTATAATCCAGATCTTGAGCTAGCACACCACTGAGAATGAGTAGGAGACTAGATCAAGGCCCGATCCTATCGGTTTTGAGTGCATGGAGTGTAAAAGAGTTGAAAGAAAGTTAGAAACCATCTTTCAATCCTTTTTCACCATGAATACGTTTAGATCTATGCATGATCTTTGTTTATTTGTGTGGAAATCAGTTGGATCCAAGTTGTTCTTGGTGGATTGAAGCCAAAACATGAAGTTCCTAAGAACACCATGATGACGTCATCCTAGAACACCTCAAATCCAGTGATTTCACGGTTAAAAGTTAAGATTTAAGAGATAGAAAGGTGTAGGAGTGCGTGTAGATCAAGGAAGTACAAGATTTAGGACGAGATCTTACCGGAATCGAGAGAAATCGAAGAAAAGGTGGGGAGCACAAGCTGTTCGGACAGAGAGTTTCCAAAAGTAGAAAGAATGAAAGTGACATGGGTATTTATAGAGTTCCAAAAAAGGAAAGGGTAGCTCGGTCGGATGGCATCTCGCCCGGATGACTGTTCGGTCGGATGACAGCCTGACACCAGATCAGGTGGCAGCCCGGTCGGATGGCACTTGGTTCGGGTGTTCGGCGCGACGATTTTTGCTGTTTCGGTTTCGATTGTGATCGATGCGGATGCGATAGAGTTTCCTATTCAAATTACTTTTAATCCCAACCATTCATTTCTCGCGCTATCTCTTCTCCACTAATTATCATAGTTCGATTTTGATTGAGTTCGATTGCGTTTCGATTGCGATTCGAGTTCGATTGCGTTTTCGATTGATTACCACACATAACATAATTAAACATGCACAAGTAACACATAAGGCACACACACACACGTATAACAATAACCAAAATGCGTAATTCGAGTTGCGAGTTCGATTCGATGTCGATTTGATTAGCATAGTTTGATCATTGCTTAGCTAACTTTATCGCATTGTTACTTCCTATAGTTCACAGTCGTAAGTCGATTAAATAGCGAATAACACACGTCGATTATTGTGATTATTGACACTTACTCCACATAATACAGCTAAAATAAACATATAAAGGAATTTCACTAAAAGTCAAGTCGCGCGAAATCGGTCGTTGACTTTGACCTTGACTTTGACTTTGACTTTGACTTTCGAAAACACGAGGTGTTACACCTTAGTTTTGCTCGGTATGTTAAATTACCCGTTCCAATTCAATCAACCAACCCTACCGTGGTTACCAAGGAAATCAGTTTCACAGTCAAACAAGTCACGTATATTCATAGTTTGCATTCATAGCAAATATCACATAGCAAGGATTCAATCTCATACAGGTCATAACTATTTGACACCTTACTGTCCAAAAGGTTCTGTTTGTTTATTCTTTTGCAGCATCCTCACGAAGAACCAGTTCTTCGTGGGATACTCCCTCGGCGAAGAAGCCTCCAGGCGAAGAACCATGCTTCGTCGAAAAATGATTATGGCAAAGAACCTTAGTTCTTCGTCGAATGCCAGTCAACGAAGAATCAATTCTTCGTCAACCTGGGTTTTTCGCTGGGAAGTCCTTCGTCGCTGCATCACAACAGTTACGTGATTTCTTTCTGTGATTCTCCACTACTCTTGTAACAACAGTTAATAGATCGATTGACCCAATTTAGCACGATCAAACAATCGTATCGTAAACACTTATCAGATTTTATGACTTACAATAACCCTAATCATTGATTAACAGTTTAATATTCACAATCCCTAATCAAGTCGAACCACCATAATTCCCATGAACACACACACCATCCAAACCCTAGTTTTTCATATCACATCTACACCACAACAATAACTGACTTATGCTCTCTAATCATTATCAGTTTATGTTTAACAGTTATAGATCATCGATTAACATCAAGTATATTTCTAGGTTAGTCATACATTTTGTTGCAACTGTAACACCCCCTGGAACAGGCAGGCATGTCACTATTACAGATATCAAAAACCAAAGAGTTCCAATAAACGATAGAAACCAAGAAACAAAAGTCTCGAATCCACCAGAAAACCTATGTCTAATATTATTCAATTACTAAAATAAATAAACATGGAAACTTCATAAACTTCATTTTTCCTCTCACTCATCCCCGTTTCCCTTGATTGCGGTAAACACATAAGACAACCACCAGAAAGAAAATACGGCTGAGCCAAAAAGTTGCCCAGTAACGGAGAAATCAACAGTAAAGTAGTGGCAGGTATGCGAA
The DNA here is from genome assembly GCA_030545235.1 of Helianthus tuberosus. Classification (NCBI taxonomy): domain Eukaryota; kingdom Viridiplantae; phylum Streptophyta; class Magnoliopsida; order Asterales; family Asteraceae; genus Helianthus; species Helianthus tuberosus. The sequence continues at coordinate 66,837,580 of CM060396.1, forward strand.
GAGCAAAAAGGACCGGTACATATACTAAGCAAATCTAAAAGATGGCACTGAAACAAATACTTACATAACTTGAATCCCAAAACTTATACTGAACAGATAACAGATACTGAACATAATAAGATGCATATAATCATATCAAACATATCATAATAGAGACAAGACATACGTGACAACATGTAACAGTAAAATAAGTCACGTAATATAGAAGCACCCATGAGCCTAAACAGAGGCATACATGGCTATAGTCCATGCGCCGAGATGACGCGTGTAGGCGTACACACATTATTCCATCTCAACAGGAGTCAGGAGTTAGGAGTCAGAGCTAAGATCGATCTATTCGCCTCTAGGGGCCAGGTGCTACACAAGCACAAACTAGAGACGCCGTGAACTTTTGTTGCGCACCGTCACGATGAGTGCCATGTCGTTGACGCCCCAACGACAAGTCTAAACATATAATTGCTCGGGTGACAGAGTACAAAGCGTATCAGAAATAAAAGTATCTTGACATAAGTCTAAAGGGAACATGCAATAACGAGCACAAAATCTAAGGTTTATTGCATGCTACAACAAATACTAATCATATAACAATACGAACTGAAACTACTGACGAAAACATCCGTACTACAAAGTAACAGACTTGAATAAAAATCCTATGATGTCAAGAAAAGGATCCATACCAACGAGTAACGGAAAATAAAAGTATACTATAATGAAAAGAAAACAGAATCCGTACCTTGGGTTTAGCAAAGCGAAGACAAAACAAAACAAGTTGTCCCCAACTGCACGAGAGCCTACAATTTACATTTTAATTTTCGTTGATTTAAATTTTACAAAACACTAAGTTGGTTAATAGATTCGTTGACGTATTGATTTCCGGCGACGAAGACGTTTAGATTGCTATTTAATAATTAGGCCCTTAATACAATATCAAATCATATATATAAAAAAGTTTTTATATTGTTAATTATTGAAAGTGTTGTTTTAGATAGATGTATGGCATGACATTTTCATTTATTCTAACTTACATCCTACTAGATAACAGGTTTATATATAATAATGACATTCGTTAGTAGAAATCCTAAATTTTGCAACATGAAACACGAATTCATAAATTATAATATCAAGGATGCTATGATTATTAGCTTTAATTCTAGCCAACTATGTATACGTATACATGGGCATTTAATGATATTAACATGGGATAAAAATTTGTTTTTCAATCAACATTACAAAATTAATTTACAACATGAACACATCACTGAAGAATTTGTTTAATTTACCTTTTTGTGAACTCAAAATAAATATGGGTTAGTCTTAATGAAATTCAACCCATTTGTCTAAACAACATACACCAAACTATAAACATAAATTTCTTGGCTTACTGGTGGTCTTCACAAGCATTTATTAATATGTAAGTGATTTCTGCCGAGCAACGACCCAACAGAGGACAACTAAAACTCAATTTCAGTTATGGTTACAAGGCTTAATCTAATGTAGGTTCAATAGACAAACAACTAAACTAATGCAACTCTTAGCCGCCGGAAACAATCCGATAAATATGTCTAATTGAACTAAAATCACGGGGTCGAATCCTTACCACCACAAATCGGAACTAGCCAAGAATGATTGTGGTGGTTGTTATCGTCACCATAAAACAAAACTTTAGAACGGCAATAAAACGGAGATACAAACACGTCGACGGAGTTTATTTATTACCTGGTTTGTGGCGGAGAACTAAAACAACAACAGGGTGGTTGTGCGGCGCGACCGAAAACTCCGGCGAACAAAGCTTTACGGTGGATTGCTACGGAACAGAGCTTAAGCAAGTTTGAAAGGTTTATAGAGAAGGATGTTGACAAGATTCCATTCCAAATTCTTCGTTCAATTTGTTTGAAGGGGATATCATTTAGAATTTGAATGAGATTAACGAGAGAAAGATATGGTAACTTGTTTAAATAATTTGTGAAAGTCAAATATTCCAATTGAGTCAAAACTGGAACAACAAAACGATCGACCAATACATAAATTCTCAAAATTGACTAATTCTATTAATCTTATAATCTTATCTTAGTATTATGTAAACATATATATTCACGTTCCCAAAATAATAACATATATTATTAATTAATTCAATCCAAATTTAATTAGATTTTATTTATTTATCATATTAGTATTTATCTTTTTTTTGTGGGAATATTACAGCAACCCTAGATAATCATACAAAATGACTACCACACGAAATCATGTATCGAGCATTAAACCAATGAATGAAAAGAAGACACTAACCTTGAGGTAGGATAGATTAGTGGTGCTTAGGATTAAAGAGTTTCGAATGAGGAATGGGGGAACTGCCGTCGATCACTAGGGTTTGCCACACGGTGAGTTTTTGTGAGAAATAAAACCCTATGCGTGAATATGAACAAATCAGTGAGCCGGGCCCTTCTTGGGCTTCGAAGGGATATGGGCCGGCGAAGAACCCTCTTCGACGAAGGACTATACTTCGTCGAGAGAGATGATGACGAAGAACCTTCTTCGTCGAGAAGTAGAGTTGATGAAGAACCTTAGTTCTTCGCCAGAGTTATGAACATGCTAAGACTAAAAACATTTAAACAACTCCTAAGTTCATGCAATAACCAAACATAACAATACCTGAATCATTCAAACATCATGCACATAATACAATGTAAAACGAATTGTGAAAACAGGATTGTAAAACAAGTGAGGCGTAGAGAAAAGACTTTGACATTTCGGGTTGTCACATCATCCCCAACTTGAAAGAAATTTCGTCCCGAAATTTGATAAGTAACCCAAAGCGGCAAGGTGTTAGGTCAGGATGACTGTGGATTTTCCCCGGGTGCCACAACATCGCTTGTTTTCATTTAACATTTGTAGTGAAATGTTATCAATTAGAAATCTCCAAAGGAGAATTATGTTTTATGATTATGCTTCAAGTGAGGTTTGATACTTACAGAAAATATGGAAAGAAGAATTATGTTTTATGATTATGCTTCAAGTGAGGTATGATAATTATAGATTGATTTACATCATTGGACCTCTAAAATTTGTTTGAATCTTTTGGGGCTTACGAAGACCTGTTCGACTTAAAACAATACAAATGCAGAAATGAAGTTTTAAAGTGCGGTTGCAACGATTCAAACCAAGATCTCCACAACCTAGAATATTCATCACTTAACTATATCAAGAATTCAATATTATGATTCAAAGAATCAAACTACATCGTATTCAATAAAAACACCATACCGAGTATACTTAACGAATTCAAATTATTAGAGAATAATTAAATTAAATTAAATGAAAAATGAAATTATAAAAAAAAACTAAATGGTGTTAATATTATTCATCCTAGTTACATTTTAGTAATAATAGTGTATTTGACCGCATCTTGCGGCGGTACGGTACCGCGAGCACCGGACAGGTATCGCATTGATTCGCTATAGTATCACGGTACATGCACCAAGTATAGAAATCAACCCGTGTTTTACATTGATGGAGAATGATAGAAGCGAACACCGGTACCGGCACCGATGTGTTCTAATGGTATTGTCCGCTTCAGATCGTCATGGAACCGATATTTATATACCATCGTAGATAGAATTGTAAAATTGAAAAATTATGGAAACCATAAACAATAAAAGTGAATACAGGTCCTGATACCAATGTTGTTCGGTACGATACGGTGTAAGTTTATTGAAAGCAAAAACAATAAAATATATTCTCGTACCGAAACTAATATTGTTCCTTCGGTTTTGGCACGGTTCACAACGGCAGCGGCACAATATCCGTTATTAAACATAAAGCCATATAAATGGATACAAGTACCGTTACCGATCTTGTTCGGTTCAGTATGATAGAGATACGGTGTCAGTTCATCGAAAGCGAAAAACAATAAAACTAAATACCTGCATCGATACAGATGTTGTTCGGACGTTTCAAGCCTGTTTGGTACGATAGCGGCACAATATCATTTTTCAGTAAAAGTTATATCACAATGTAGAAAAAAATTAAACATAGAACAGATAATAAATTATCATTTATCGTCCATTTTGGTTTGGTTTGATACCACAACGACACGGTATCCATTTTCAATAAAATTTATATAGCAATATTGAAAAAATATATAAGTATAGTAACGGAGAAAGATTTAAAAAAAAAGTTAACAAACTCACCTTATTTGAAAAAAATAAACTAAATAATGAATAAAAACTTATTAAAAAAAATAAATACTCAAAACACATGATAAAAAAATAAATTCTAAAAAAATAGAAAAAAACATTAAACAAACACTTCAAAAAATATATTACTGTTCATGGAGAGTCTATATCCATATGTATAGTGATTTTTCCTCGCGCTTCGCGGCGGGAATTCGGTTGGTATTTGTTCGGTTTGTTACGGTACCGACATTTTCTATAGTAAACGAAAAAGAAAACCTTACATCGATGGAAAACAATAAAAACAATTATCGATACCGGCACCGATGTTGCTTAGTTGATATTGGTTTGGTTGGTTTGCGTTCTATGTTTTTTGTTTCAAAAATGCCATACAAGCAAATCCGAACAGAACCCGACTGAACAACATTTGTATCGGTACCGGTATTTATTTTTATTGTTTTAGTTTTCGATAATTAAGATCATATCACTACCATACCATACCGTACCAGACTGAACAACTTCGGTACCAGTATGTATTAATTATTATGGTTTTTTGTTTGATAATAAATATCATGTCGCTACCGTAGTGAAAAGAACCAAAACCAAACAAACAACGTAAGTTCGGTATTGGTATTTATTTTTATTGTTTTTTTTCTTTCGATAAACTAACATCGAATCGCTAGCATATTGTACCAAACAACATCGGTACCGTTGTTATCTGTATTCATATTTATGGTTTCTGGTTTCTAAAAAAATTATTATACAACTTTGTCTGTGACGATAATTGAATATCGGTACCAGCACCGTTATAATTTGAACCGATCAATACCGTTTGAACAACATCGGTGTCGGTACCGGCTACCGTTTTTATCGTTTCGGTTGATGTAAAACGCATGTTGATTTCTATAACGAGTGCATGAATATACCGGTACGGTAACGAACCAAATCGATACCCATCCAATGTCCGTGCTAACGTACCATCACACTGCGCGAGCAAATAACTTGGAATGTTAAAAAAATAAATAAACATAAATGCAGATTTAGATTTTTTTTAAAAGTTAAAGAACATAAGTTATAATAATAAAAAACAAATTAAATGCTAAATATAATACTACTAGTGAAAAATAATGAAACAATTACCTGAGAATTATTAATTATTATTTTTATTTAAAAATCAAATGAATAATAGATAAAATATTTCTAAAAACAAAAATAAATACTTAAAAATTTTCAATTACTATTCATGACAACTTTCTATTAATATATATAATATATATAATATATAAAATAAAATAAAATATGAAAAAGCAAAAATAAAAGAAATGAAAAGTGTTCTATTAGTTATATATAGGGTAAATATTATAAAAACCAATATACTTTCTGTTTTTCCTTATAAAAGTTCTACTTTCGTCTATATTAAAATCCCCTTCTACTTGTTAATTATGAACATAATTGTGAATTTTTTCTAAAAAAAAATTTAATTAGTTAGGTCCTTTAAATTTATGCTTACTTGCATATCATGTACTTTAACTTATATTTTTTCTCAATAATTTCTATCCCATTATAAATTACAAAAAACAAAAATCGAATAAATTAAATTTAAAAAAAATCCATACTATACTTTGTTGCTTATCCTAGCTAGAGCTGTCCAAAATGTTCCCGGGTAAAATGGGTTTCATTTAGTGATGACAACTCTTCCTATTTTCATGGGATCATTAATAGTAAAGAAGCGAGGAGCAAAATGCATGGTTTATTTATTAATGGTGTTTGGTATAATGCTCCCAGCCTTCGTCAAAAAAGAAGCTGTTAAGTTTTTGTGCCCCTATACGGATTGGGATACGGTAAATTATTACCGCTTGGTCGGGTATGGGATCAATCACCTTTTGTGTCCAAAATCCGAATAACCTGTTTTAATTCGTTTTGCTTGATAACTTAAAAATTGGGGGTTAATGCAACCGTGTCCTGGATATCCTCGGTTCATTTAATTGCAAATGACTATGACTTAAGCACAGGGTGTAGGCATACACTCGTCAGATGCTAATGCTATAATAAAATATTTTCTTACCCTTTAGGGGATACCCTTTATGGGTTAAAGTGGTGTGTCGGTTAGTCATGTCTCGGAGTTTAGTTCCAGGCCCCATATGTATTGACAAACATGTAATACTGATAACAAGAGATATAGTTTGTCTCAAGTTATTCATGAAAATTGATATACCTATGGTATATAAAAATATTTTTGAAATATGTTCAAAATGTGTCGGTTATTTGTATTTACCAGTGTAAACTGATGTATCTTCAAAAGACTAAGCGCAAGTTGCAATGTACGTAAATAGGCTGAAAGTTGCCCAGTAATTGCTTAGTGGAATTTGCAACACCATGCAAGAAGCCTAGTGGTCTTTTATGTAATCTTTTGTTTATCCGATCCGCCTATGGATCATTTATACACTTCGGTCTGTATATTATTTTGAGCTTTCGGACAATTGTAATTTGTAATAATTATTTTATACTCCCAAGAATTCCGCTGTGTTATTATCTATATCAATTTGTCATATACCCCAAGTCCGGGCCCATTGGGAAATCAGGGTGTGACAGGTTGGTATCAGAGCCAACATTTGAGTGAATTAGACACTAGCCTTTTGTGTCTAAACTCAAATTTCACATTAACATAATCGTTAGACTTTTCGAGTCTAGGCATTGACTTAGGATCACTCATATCTATTTAAGTTATATATTTGTTGTTTTTTATTTTTGACAGGTTATAAATATGCCACCAAGACTAAGAGGACGAGGAAAAGGTCTCATGCAGGGAGGACCATCTAGACAGATACCATCACCGTCCCATAGTTCGGACCACCCATTCGAACGACTCACACTCGTCGCAGCCATCGAGACGTTCTGTCTCGCATCATTCCTCACACTCTCACTACTTACACCACACTCACCATTCGCATCATTCCCATTCACATTCTCACCAGGACTCTTTTGACCGTAACCAGTTTATCAACTCGCCACCACCTAGCCAAAGCCAACAGAACCAACATGATGATGATTCTGACCCAGAAATGCCGCCATCAGGATCCCACATGCATCTAATTGAACTGTCAAGTCACACGGCATCCTATGCAGGATCTCCTTATCATGGTCCTGATGAATGGTACCAATATTTTAATCAATTTACTTTTGTTCATACACCACCATATCCACCTCCGAAAATGCCGCCACCTCCACAAGAGGACGAGCCAATGGAGCCCGTGGAACAACCTCAACCACCACCACCACAACCGAGGTAACCTCATGGTGCACGTATGTCGGTACGTGCTGGGCAACGGTCGGGTTCGCTACCACCTTTGCCTCCAACTTATCCTACTATTCCAGAGGACCCATAAATGGGTGGATCCTCTAATGTTGAACCAGTTGTTGAGCCACCTCAACAACCACCTATGGGTTTTGATAACCCTATTCCTACATATCCAGATATGACTGGATATTATCCTTCATACATGGCAGCACCAATGGATTGTAATTATCCGGCTCCGTCATACGACCCATATTTACAGGCGGTTGTTCACAATGCACTTTATCCATCACCATTTCCACCTGCTTATCCAAATGCTGGATATCCCAATTATGGGTACCAGTACCCTGTTGCTCCTCAACCGCAACCACAATCACCGCAACAACTCGAGGCTATTAATCAAGCCTTGGAACGAGCGGAGCAGATTCAACGACAGACTGAAAGGAATGAAAGGAGAACAAGCAAGATCTTCCAGAAACTTTCCAAGATTATCAGATGAATGAAGACTATATTTTTCTTTTATTTAATTTAAATTTCAAAAGTCCATGTTGGACATGTCATTGTATTTCTTATACGAAAGTCCCTATGTGGACTAAGCTTTGTAATTTCTTTTAAGTCCCTATGAGGACCAGTATTGTAAACCTTTCATTAATGATAATTTCAAATTATCTTATATTTCTCCATTGTTCAAGCGATCGTCTCAATTTTAATTCAAACTTTATCGATATGCGCGGAAATTCACAAAAAAATCTTCTTAATGGTTTTTGACCAGCCATATGGCAAAGCATATATTATTGGTAACAATAAATGGCAGTGTGGCAATGATGAATCACACTGACCTAATAGGTGGATGACTATGTCCAAACCTTATAGCCTCTATAGTCAAATGAGACCTTGGCTAAAGATATATATATTATTATTGTCAAACCATTAAGATATTATTCCTGTATTAACTTTCAAAGTAATGTTAATACTTCTGGTAGTGTGGCAATGAGGAATCATATTGGCCATCAAGGTGGAGGACTATGTCCAAGCATTATAGCCTATATGATCGAATAAGATCATGGCTAATAATATTAATATCATCAATGCGATGATAATTTTATTTTTAGCATTCATTGTAATGTTAAATGATTTGCCTATGGGCTATATCTTATTGTCAAATGAGACAATGACAGCTGTGACGATATGGTGCACTGTCCAAAGGTAAAGGACTATGTCCCAACCTTATAGCCACATGATCGAATGAGATCGCGGCTCATAATATTATAAAAATTTTATTGTCAAATGAGAAAATGGCATTTTGTGACCTTATGGCGCACTGTCCAATAGGTGGAGGACTATGTCCAAGCCTTATAGCGTTTTATGGTCCTTTCAGACCGTGGCTAATAACATTTGATTAAACTTATTTAACATTCAAGGTAATGTTAAATCATATTTAGGCAGTTATGACTATGTGCACACTGACCCAAAAGGTGGAGGATATATATATATATATATATATATATATATATATATATATATATATATATATCTAAACTTTATAGCCTATATGGTTCAATAAGACCATGGCTGATAAAATTTTGAAGTCATCATATTCAATGACCATTTATAATTTTCAATATAATGCACTGAGCAATAATCTATTTTGGCTTGTAGTCTAGATTTTCTAAAAATGGCGAACCAGAATTCTGGAAATGCCAATAGCGGGCTTGGTAATGATTGACATGACACTCGTGAGGGTGAAGGAAATAACATTCAAGCCCTGATTACTTCAGAAGTCGGTTTCTGTCGCAGCCCCCGACCCCTGCCCAGGGAGCGGGCGGCCGCGGGACAACCTCAGAGCGGGTGGTATCGGTATTTATTAATTTGGCAGCAAAATCTATATATCAGGACCGTAGTTAGAAAATATTTTTATCAGAGTTAAACACCAAACTTTTATAACAATAAATGGGATAAACCCAAGTTTCATTTGACAATACATTTGTAGGGGTGAACCCTAATTATTGAAAACATAAACTCCTTTTATTTATTTAGTTAACTTCTATAGCCACAACTTTAAGCCTTTAGTGCTCTCCAGCTGTCTTCTATTTGGCTTCACATTAAGTTACCTGAAACGCGTTTTAAAAAGGTTTTATCAGCAAGAAATACTGGCGAGTGCATCCCAGTTTAATCAAAAACAGCTTTTATAACTTTACAGTATTTAGAGTGATTACAATGTTTATATCTACACAGTTACTCATTTAGTACTGTCAATCCTGACTTGTGGGTCATGTTACCCATTGGCTAACTCTTTGTCCAATAGTAACGGATTCAAAATAATGTATACAGAACCCCAACATACCGGTAGTAATTGTAGAATACATAGACTCAATCATTGTTTAGGGTTATGTTAAGGGGTTCTAGGAGGGTTGTTATAACAAAGCCATGGAGAATTTCATGGCCAATTTTAAAGGATCGGGTTTGACCCATCCTAAATCCCAATCAATCCCACCATCTTCCACACCTAAATCTGGAAGCTCACATTATTCCTCGAATGAGAGGAGTGAGCCTAGACGTGTTGCCAAAGAAAAAACCCAGTCTATTAAAGACGGGTGTACATATAAATATTTCATATCTTGTAAGCCTCTAGACTTCATAGGGGAAAAAGGAGCCATCGATGCCATGAAGTGGCTCGATGAGATGGAAAAAGTCGTGGATATTAGCTGCTGTGCTGACCAGGATATTGTTAAGTATGTATCTCAATCTTTCAAGGGCGATGCCCTGACATGGTGGAAGGCCATGATTCAGTCTACAGGGTAAGTGTCCATATATAATATAAAGTGGTCCAAGTTTGTGGACCTGATCAAAGAAACTTACTGCCCTCCACATGAGGTTGAGAAAGTGGATTCTGATTTCTTGACTCTCACTATGAAGAACCAGGAATGTCGGAAATATGTGTCCGACTACAACTCATTGTCCAGATTGGTTCCTTATTTGATCACCCCGGAATCCAAGCGCATTGCGCGTTTTATTAGTGGATTAGCACCAGAGATCAAAGGCATGGTTAAAGCCTCTAAACCCACAACCTTCAGATCTGCTGTAGATCTATCTCTTTCCCTTACTCAGGATGAAGTGAGGTTGAAGTCAGTCAAGACTGAGACTGATGGAAAGAGGAAGTGTGAAGATAATCACTTCCAGGATTCCAAGAAAGGAAAATTTGGGTTCAATAAGAACCAGTAGAGGTCTGATGATAGGCCTATATGTAAAACTTGTGCGCGACAACACTGGGGATAGTGTCGGACAGACCAGTAGTCAAAGCCGTGTGGCATCTACAAGAAGACTGATCACAAGTCACTTGATTGCAAGGACTTAAAGAATGTTGTATGCTATGGATGTGGTGATAAGGGCCACTTAAAGACCAACTGTAACACCCTAGTTATTTTATATGTAAATACCAACAATTAGATGTGTAGTTAAGACTACACACGCTATAAAAATACGGGTTTATTAAAACTTTTACAAATCATAAGTTATTCTAAAAAAAATAACATGGTTGAAATCGTTGTTTAAAATTTACAATGTGTCAAAGTGCGGAAGCGTGTGTCATTATCGTGTTCGGTTCTTCGTTGAGCTTGATCGTCTTCCGACATCCCAAAGTGTACCTACATTTCATTAAACATGAAATGCTTTAGTCTTACGGGGTCTAAAACGTATTCAAACAATCCGGGAAACAATTTATTCTAAAAACAAGAAATTTAAAATAACCTCCACCGTAAATTACGGTGGAACCGTAATTTACGGTGGCCCTTTGGTTCATAATCTTCTGCCGTAAATCAGAAGGTTACTACCGTAACCACATCAGGTCCACCGTAAATTACGGTGGCACCGTAATTTACGGTGGCACCTGCATCCCACCTTTCCATTTCGCCGTAATTTGACACGAAATCTTTCGTATCTTTCAAACCGCTTATCCGTTTGACCTACCGTTTCTTCCTACATGATTGTAATTTAATTCTCCATCATATGGAGTTAAAATCCGACATTCGGCTTAACAAAATTTAAGACCTTTAAGTCTTCGGCTTATTACTCTTTTACCAAAATTTGACCCGTTTACGCATTTTATCAAACAAACGTATTTGTTTGATTCCTATATCACATACAACTCTTTAATTTAATATTACTTACCATTTTAGGTTCTAATCATAGGTTTATTACACAATTTAAACCCGTTTTCACTCGCATGCTTATTTTGACCCGTTAAGGGTTCTTAAGCACTTTCGAGCCTAAAATCGCTTTCAATTGCTTCTATAATTATCTAAGTATTCATTTAATCATAAAACTCATTTCCGAACAACTTTTAAAAGTTGTTTGGTCAATTTAGCCACCAAGGGCGTTTTGGTCCATTTTAATCCTTTACTAACAATGAAGGACTTTTGAAAGTATATTGGACCCATAATCCCTCTTTTAACCTATAATTATGTTTGAAAAGTCATTAAGCTTTCCAAACGCCATGTTCATTACATAAAACAATTGGTTTACCTAACAAGTAACCAAATGTCCGTTTTGACCTCTTTTAACACTCTTGAACCATATGTTCTAAATGAGTGTTACCTTATTTCACATACCTGGCGCAGATCAATATATTGACCCGTTTTTAATACCTTGCTTTTATAACCGCTAATTCATAGCGTTGCTAACACCAATTTGACATTTACACCTGAAATAATATAGCTCGACAATAATCATTAGTCGCTATCGGCGAAGGGTGATATCTTCACCTTTTGACCCATTTGGTCTAAGTGACCGATTATGTTGGCGAGATGATATTTATTACCATCTCATCTATACGACTTGCTTCGGTTTACACCGTGTGGCCATTTCACTTATTAATTGATTTTCTTAACGCTTTTTAGCCTGTTATGGCTTACGCCTTACAGTGTCTTTCAAAACCAATAGTTATGGTCAACGCATGACCAATTTACCTTTTTACCCTTATTGTTTGTTTTGGTTTACCCTATAAGGTAACCATTCAAAGGCTCATTTTCCATTTGTCATAAAATGATCGAATTACCTATTTAATTCCTTTTAAACCATCAACATGGTTTCTTGTCGTGCTAGACTACCTTGTTCCGTACGTTTACACGTCGGAACATCATACCTCAATTATGTATTTGTCTTTTTCGTAACTAATACGGTAAGGGAGTATTCTAACATATAAGACTAGTGTAAGCTATACTTACCTTGCATCCATGTCACGCCTTTCTTTCCGTACGCGTTCCGTTTGACCCGCTTCATCCACAAGCTTCCACCTAGCTTGTTAGGCGTCAAACTATCATCATTCACAAGGTGGTTAGATTAGTCATTAACAAATACGACTATTCCACCTTACGTATTTTCTATGTCGAAATCATTATTCGACTTCGCCATTAGTAAATTTTTAACTTTCTACTAGTTAACTACCTCTGATCATATGATACGTGAAATTAACTAAAATCTACATTATGATTAGATTCCGTATTATCACGTATCACCCCTAATTAAATAAATTAGGAAATTACGCGTTTCATTCATAGTTTCAACATATGAACTTTGTGGGCATAATTTATAACATTAACAATCAAGTTTCGTATCACTGAAAATAGGCTGTTTTTGGTGACCTGTTTAACCTGTTTACAAGTCTTCAAAAATTATGATTTTTTTATGGGGTGTACCACTCGAAGGGTTAGACCTTGTGTTAAAATTTCAAGATCTAACTCTTTACCAAAAACTCATAAAAATTCATTTACTAAGCTGCAATCAGATTCGTCACTTCTGACTGCAGCTTACGGAAAAATTCATATAAAATTCCTCGTTTATCCGATTGACGAAATTCCAATTGGCGATTTTTGGAATCACTTAATACTTTCTACTGTAAAAATTTGAGATCATAACTCAATTCCTAAATTGAGTTATGACATTCGTAATGGGCTGCAGATTCTGCTAGAAAACGCAGCTTGAACCTTTGATACGGAAAAATTCATAAAACGCTCAATTTTCGTCGAAAAAATGCGATTCCAGTGGGGTTTTAAAGATATTTCCTGGAACTACATTTTAGGCTCAAGAAATATATGTTTTTATCACGTTTTATCCAGGTTACAGCCAATACAAATTGGCTGTAAATTCTGATCAAGAACCGTTTGAATTCAGCTTTCAAATTAAGCATGTTCTTGGCATCCTAACACTATTTCTTTAGCGATCAAAACCCTAAAACATCTTATACATCAATTTAGCATCAATAAAATCTGAATTTACTTGAGCTAAGCATGATTTCAATCTATACTTGTCTAGGGTTTACTCCTAGGCATTTAAATGTTCCTATTTCATCTACATATCATACATGCATCATCAAATTTCAGATTTTCCAAAATCATGAGATTTTCCAAAATCATGAGATTTTCGAGTTTAGAGATTTCATCAGATTTTACATACCTTACAATCCTCTTGCGATGAGGATCACGATTCTAAGCTCGGATTTTCGTTTGGACCAGATTTGCACCTCCAATTTGAGAGTTTAAGTTGAATTCTAGGGTTTTGAAAGTTGGGTGTCGCCCCTGATGTTTTAATCGACCAGACACTCCCAATTTGGGGTGTTTGGTTAGTTTTATTTGTTTAACTTCATTTAAGTTTCAATTGTTACAACTTAAACCCCTCGACTTTGATCAATCGTTTAATTTAGTTGCTTTTAACCCTACTTTGAGTTATTTCTAGACTATTAACTGACTAGGTTAGAATTCCTAGTTAGTAAATTCTCGTTTATTTATACTTTATATTTTTAATATAAAGTTTTATATTTTCGGGGTGTTACCGGGTTAACTTTACTGCTAATGGTGCTTTACCCGTCTTTTAGTGCTAACGTGGTTTGATTACCAAACCCGTTTTTGGGGTGTTACACCAACTGCCCTAAAAGTACTGCTGAGGGTAATGCTAAGCTTGGGGAGGCAAAGAAGCCCAATGCTCGAGCTTTCCAGCTAACTGCAAGAGAAGCAGTTAAAGATGCTAATGCCATTACAGGTACGTTCCTCGTAAATGATATTTTTGCTAGAGTTTTATTTGATTCTGGAGCCGATAAGAGGTTTGTAGATCATAAGTTTAATAAGCTTCTAAATCTACCCTTAAGAGCTCTAGATATAACTTGTTAAGTTGGAATGACTGATGGTAGTATAGAAATAGCCTCCACGTTTCTTGATGAATGCGTTATATCCATTAAGAATCATTCTATCCGTGTTAATCTTTTGCCAATGAATTTGGCAGGATTCGATATTGTAACGCCCTGCTTTTTAGTATTTTCCACAATTAGAAAGTCTTGTGTGTATTTCTATTTTGGAAGCCTTGTGTTCTTGTAATCGTTCTTTCTTTGTAACCATTGTAAATCTGAGACTTCGATCGTAATGAAATTATATTTTTTTATACATGCTTATACGTGTCGCAATACTTGGGTTATACGTTACCAATCTCGAATTCATACGCGCAACCAATACCCGACAAACTGGTACTCATAACTTATACATGTTTGTTAACTATTAGATACGTGGTTAATTCTAATAATATATTAGTAATAATAATAATTCTAATAACAAATAATAATAATAATAGTATAATATAATAATAATAAATATCAACTTTCGTTGATGTTCTTTCAAATATTACATAGTTTATGTGTTAAAAAAAAAGAGAATGGAAAAAAAAACATGGCTGTTAATGCCTATGCAATCGGACAGCTATTGGCTGCCATTGTGTAGTCTCTTTTTATTAATAAACCTCCCAACTCATGTTACATTTAATTTAAATGGACATGTTATATGTTATTTAAATCTAACATAATATACTAACCAATTATTTGTCACAAAATAAAAAGAAGGCAGATGTTAAACATTGGCTGTAACCAGCCCCTTGCGACCGGAAAGAAGCAGCCCACCCCTTAACTCACTTTTTATTAATTGTTAAAACCCACTAACTTGCAACGTTGACCATGCTTCATGTGAATACTCTTTGCACATTATATAAACATAAGATGCACTACAAATAGGTATCTAATATGTCAAAAATAAAATAAAATAAAAAGTGGACAGCCCTCTTGGGCTGGGTTTAGTGGCTTGTTTCAAGGTTAATGACCCACTAATCTTGTCCAAAGCCCAATCCATGGAAACCCTAATCTATCCTCTATAAAACCCAAGCCTCATCCAAGCCATTTTCATTTTTCTAAACACTCTAATCACTCCCAAATCACTAAAAAACGTAGTTGAGTTCTAAAGTTCGAACAGATTGCTACCTCTTCACTAAAGTGAGCATAACTCACTCAATACTTGTCCGATTTAGTCTATTCTTTACCTATATGCTTGGACCGACCTTAGCTTCGATTCCATGGGGTTTTCACAGTAAATAAGTCCCTGGAACGTCGCCAAAAAGGCTCCAAAGTTCACTGTTCATTTCTGATTTCATCTAAATCTTTACTAAACTTGTTCAACTTGAGTCTAACTAATCTCAAACCTATGTCCTTATGCTTATAACCACTTATATGGTTAGTTAGGCTTAAAAACAAGGTTGAGACATTCAAAATCAGAGGTTAAACCTCATATACATTCTGTTTTGTTTAGGGTTTTTAACCCACAAGTAATGTTTAAGTCAAAGACTTGATGTAGGTGTAATTAAGGACTAACTTGGGTTGTCCTACATAAAACCCCACATTCCTTGATGATTTCTTATAGATTAGTTGTTTATATTCTTGTATTACTTGTAGTTCATGACCCTCCTTGTATGTTTTTACATCAAGTGTAGTGGTGAACACTTAGAGGTACCTAAATGGAAGACTTCTCTTCCTACCTCCTACATGATTTCCATGAAACTTAGAGGTACCTAAATGAAGATTTAATCTTCTACCTCATGCTTGACTATTGGACTTATTAATATATATTACATAACCTATATAATACCTAAGTATATTATCCAAATAATCGAATCTTTGATGATGAACTAGTGTTCATATGTCAAAGTACTAGATTACATCATTTAGACTTTGATAACTTGTCACGATTCTAATGGGGCATTGTCCCATGAAAACATTTAAACTCCTTAAAGTTTCCTAGTGTCAAGACAAGTATCATGTGCACTAAATGATTATTTTCGTATGTCTAAGTTCATGTTGTTTACATTCCCAATCCTTAATCTACCGTTAAACTCCGAAACTCATGCACTTTGTTTCTTCGCGTAGAAGGACTTGGTGTTCCAACCTCCCACAACAACTCACTCGCGGATTCACAAGTAGAAGACTTGCAAAAACGTGAGTATACTCGCAAACCCCTTTTTATGTTTACCACTTTTGGGGTGTAACATGTTAAATTATAAAATCACACTTAAACTTTAATCTTTATACTTGCACAAAAACAATCCTTATACATGAATGCTATGTTATACTTTGATGCTTATACTTGGGTGATACTTATGTGATACTTTAGTCATTAGCTTGTATGAGCCTCCATTTAACATGTATAGCGCTATAGGAGTAACGCATCACCCGTGAACGAGAGGTCATGTTAAATTATATCTCTTTGCGTAAACAGAGGGTTGACTAGAAATATTGCATGCCTTGTATGATGCTCTTATATAAACTAAGTTGCCATGTGGATTCGTTTTTAAACCTTTAAACTTATACTTATACTTATTCTTAAACTTGTATACTCGCCTTTGCTTTTGCATTGAATTGTATTTTAAACATGTTACAGGTTGAGGATTGATGATGCTATGAAACGGATTAGCAATGATGTCTAGATACTCACTTAGACGTTTAGGTTTAAAGTGTTGTATCAATTTTGTTATGTTTATGTTATGAACAATGTTGTTATTTGAATTTCCTTGTAATGTTTTAACAATTTAATTATGAAATGAAATCGGTTGAATTAAATATTATCACAAATAGTGTTATGAAGTCTCTTGCAATCTCGAACTAGTCCCACTCCGATGATTCCGCCATTGGTTGGGGTGTGACAGATATAGTTTTAGGCATGGATTAGTTAGCTCATAACCAAGCCCGTATTGCCTGCGATAAGAAACTTATCGAAATAAAATCCCCATCTGGTGAAGTACTCACCATTCATGGAGATCAACACTATGGATTGCCAGAGAAAGTGTCTTTGCTTAAGGCATCCAAGTGTTTGAAAAGAGGATGTGTCATCTACATGACACATGTGACAATTGATAAACAAAAGCCATGGATTGAAGATATCCCAGTTATTTCGGAGTATCCAGATGTTTTCCCAGAAGACTTACCGGGTATGCCCCCGGAGAGGCAAGTTGAGTTCAGGATCGACATCTTGTCTGGATATGCTCTTGTAGCTAGAGCTCCATACCGCTTAGCACCCACGGAGATGAAGGAGCAAAAGGCACAATTGGATGAGCTATTAGAGAAAGGCTTCATTCAGCCAAGTTCTTCGCTCTGGGGAGCTCCCATACTGTTTGTTAAGAAGAAAGACGGTTCATGCGAATGTGCATTGACTATCGCGAGCTGAACAAGATAACGATCAAGAATCGTTATCCACTGCCAAGAATTGATGATCTGTTCGATCAATTGCAAGGAGCTAGTTATTTCTCGAAGATTGATTTAAGATCTGGTTATCATCAACTGAAAGTGAGAAGTGAAGATGTTTGAAAGACTGCTTTCAGAACCAGATACGGCCACTATGAATTTCTTGTGATGCCTTTTGGGCTCATAAACGCACCAGCAGTTTTCATAGATCTCATGAATAGAGTCTTCAAGCCGTATTTAGATAAGTTTGTCATTGTCTTTATAGACGCCATACTTATCTATTCTCGTAATAAGAACAATCACGAGAAACATCTTAGATGCATTCTTGAATTGCTAAGGCAAGAGAAGCTTTATGCAAAATTCTCTAAGTCTGAGTTTTGGCTTAGAGAGGTCCAATTCTTAGGACATGTCATCAGTGAGCAAGGTATCCAAGTAGATCCCACCAAGACTGAAGCTATAATGAATTGGGAAGCACCCAAGACTCCGTCTGAAATTCGTAGTTTCTTAGGATTAGCTGGTTATTATAGAAGGTTCATTGAGAACTTCTCAAGAATAGCCACTCCTTTGACTACATTAATCCGCAAGAATGTCAAGTTTGACTGGGGTCCAAAACAGAAAGAATCCTTTGAGATTCTGAAGTAGAAATTGAGCAATGCTCCTGTCTTAGCCCTACCTGAAGGGATTGAAGACTTTGTTGTTTACTGTGATGCTTCACACACAGGAATGGGTTGTGTGCTTATGCAAAGAGGCAAAGTGATTGCATATGCATCACGACAACTTAAGGTGAACAAAAAGAATTACACCACCCATGATTTAGAATTGGGTGCCGTTTTATTCGCACTAAAGTTGTGGAGACATTGTCTATATGGAACAAAGTGTATTATAAACACGGACCATAAAAGTCTCCAGCATCTGCTTAATCAGAAAGATTTAAACATGCGACAACGCCGTTGGATGGAAACTTTGAATGACTACGAATGTGAGATTCGTTACCATCCCGGTAAGGCAAATGTTGTTGCTGACGCCGTGATAGGCTCAAAGCTGCCCGTGATAGGCAGAAGAGCTATGCTGATAAGAGGCAGAAACCTCTTAAGTTCCAAGTTGGGGACAAAGTATTATTAAAAGTATCACCCTGGAAAGGTGTGATGAGATTTGGAAAGAAGGGCAAGTTGAGCCTGAAATACATTGGACCATTCGAAATAATTGAATGTGTCAGTACCGTAGCTTATAAACTTAAGCTACCAGAGGAACTTAGTGGAATTCACGATGTGTTCTACATATGTAATTTAAAGAAATGTCTAGCAGATGAGTCGCTAGCAATGTCGCACCATGATGTACAGACCAAAGTGTATAAATGATCCACAGGCGGATCAGATAAACAAAAGATTACATAAAAGACCACTAGGCTTCATGCATGGAGTTTCAAATTCCACTAAGCAATTACCGGGCAGCTTCCAGCCTATTTACGTAATTTGCAACATGCAGTTAGTCTTTTGAAGATACGTCAGTTTACACTGGTAAATACAAATAATCGACACATTTTGA
The DNA here is from genome assembly GCA_030545235.1 of Helianthus tuberosus. Classification (NCBI taxonomy): domain Eukaryota; kingdom Viridiplantae; phylum Streptophyta; class Magnoliopsida; order Asterales; family Asteraceae; genus Helianthus; species Helianthus tuberosus. The sequence goes on from CM060396.1 coordinate 66,857,129, forward strand.
AAATATTTAAAAAATGTTTTTATATACCATAGGTATATCAATTTTCATAAATTACTTGGGACAAACTATATCTCTTGTTATCAGTATCATTACATATGGGACCCGGAACTAAACTCCGAGACATGATTAACGGACACACCACTTTAACCCATAAAAGGTATCCCTATAAAGGGTAAGAAAATATTTTAGTACAACATTAGCATCTGACAGGTGTATGCCTACACCCTGTGCTTAAGTCATGACCATTTTCAATTAAATGAGTCGAGGATATCCAGGACACGGTTGCATTAACCCCCAATGTTTAAGTTATTAAGAAAAACGAATTAAACAAGTTATTCATATTTTGGACACAAAAGGTCATTGATCCCATACCCGACCAAGCAGTAATAATTTACCGTATCCCAAGCCCGTATATGAAAAATAGGTTAAGAGTATCTACCTAACTTAAGTCTTTACAATCCAAAGAAAGTTACAAGCACAACCATTCAAACAAAACAACAAGTAAGGTTGAAGGTTTAAAGTTACTGGACACCCTTAGTCTAGAATAAATGGACTTATTATCCATTAGCATGTTTACAGGTCCTATTTAAGTCATAGATGTGACAACTGTTAATTATTAATAAAACAATGTGTTTTGGTGTTATTATGTGTATATTTTTTTTTGATGATTTTACGATTTGATTCGTTTCCGATTTCAAGCTTTAAATCGCTTTCTGGAAAGTTATACGCCAACTGGTACGTAAACGTAATCAGTTTAACGCGACAAACACTCCGGAATAGTGAAATAGGCTTAACATACCTTAAATAACCTTTACATAACTTAGAAATAAGTTTTGGATGGTTTGGTGTGTTGAAAACAAGTCTATTCGATCGTAGGGACCATTTGTGTCAAACTACGAAAGTATGCCGATTTGTTCAGTAACGAACGTTCCGGAACTTGATCATAAGTTAAAAATACCCTAAATATCCTTTACATAGCTTAGAAATAGGCTTTGAGGGGTTCGGTATGCGAAAATAAACTTATTTGATCAATAGGGACTAAAAGCGTCAAAAAGTGCATAAGTTTGCATTTTCGCGCATATCTTACGTTCTGAATATATCCGGACATCCAAAAATTTTTGTAATCATTAAAATATTTTATTTTAGTGATTGGAATGCAAAAATACCATTCGTCGCGCAATTTGGATCATTTTTGCGTTCGGTACGACTTCCGTCGTAATTACCCGAATAACGCAACCGTACAACCAAACGAACCGACATCCGAGATGTTTTTGAGCATATTTTAAGTTCCCTATACTTTAACTTCATTTTTGAGCTTTGAAATAGTGTTAACGGGGCTTAAACGTGTCAAATATGCATCAAAATACAAGTTTTTCAAGTGCAGAGACCAAATTAGACATTCCGCCAAACTTGGCTCTCGTGGGCCGCGTAAGATAGGGCCACATCTTATGCGGGGAGCAACTTCTTGCCAGACAGAAACATTGTATTTGGTCCATTTCAGCTAATTTGATGGTTTTAAACCCCTGAATTGGATACCATCTGCTTGATTTTGCTTATTTATCATGTCCCATGGTATTCTAAAACCATTTGCCCACATGGAGGGTCAAGATCGAAGCCTCTTTAGCAAGAAATGATCTTAACGGTTTACCGAAAACTATATATACCCAAGCCCTCATTCCATTTTCTGCACCCTTGATCTGATTAATGCTCTAAGTTGAAGCCTTTGCTTCATACCTTAGTGTTATAGATCAAGTTCTCCCCAGCTTGGACCCTTTGTAAGCTTCTTTCGTGCTTTTATTGCTTTTCGAGCATGAAAGTCAAACAATATTTGACTTTCTGCTTTGACCAGTCTTTGGTCAACACAAAGTTCGTTTGAACTTTGCAACGTGAGCGTAATCACGATGGTTATAGTCCCTTGTGACTATACCTACTGATTACCACGTTGACTAGGCGTAGTGACGAGTCATAGTTTCGGTCAAAATGTGTATTTATGCGTATTTTGCAACCAAACTATCCTAGGGTATCAAAACCTGTTTTCTAACTTAGTTAAACATGTTTAGCTCGTCACTTTTAGTTTAGTGCTTGTGTAGAGTCGTAAGTCAAGCGGTCTAAACCACCGCTTAGACTTTCAAACTCGACCCGTTTGGTCGATCATTAGGATCCGACCAAGCATGTTTAGTGACCATAGTTGTATAGGGAATAACCTTCCGAGGTTATACCTTATGGTCACATAGTTTAAGTAGTTGTATGATAGGTAGTTTATATACCTTGGGAAAAATGACCAAAATGCCCTTTTCATGCATAATTAGATTTTAAGCATATGTAACTTAAACTTTTGTCATTTAACTGATTATGCAACATATCTAAACATGTTAGGGCATATAATACTTGTCATAGGACTAGTTAGACGTCTCGAATGCGTGTTTGCGCAAACGACGCGTTAAAGTAGTGTAAGCTACCTTAATGGGTCGTAACGGGTCGAAAGCACTTAGGATTGGTTCCGATTTAGAATGTAGGCTTTGTTAAACCATATCACATGAGTTCCAATACTCATTTGGTTTACGAAACCTCATTCTGTTCGATCTTCCGATTTAGGTGTCGATTTATTTACTACTGATTCGATTACTAGGTGCTACTTGAATTTCCTTGGTTTGCCTGAGCTTGTTGAGTTCTTTAGATCAAGGATATTTGCACTTTGATGTGAGTACATAGATCCCCTCTTTTACTGCTTTCAATGTTTTGGGGTGATTCATATGTGTTAAACGATTTCGAGGTTTTAACGATGATTTCAAAAACGAATATTATGGTTTATATTAAACTAATAACGGTTTAGATAATGTGAACGAACTTGTTGGACGTAGTTACATAACGAATGACATTCATTAATTTTGGCTGAACTGACCAGTATTAGGTTATGGTACCATAGGATCTTACAAATCCCGTTATCGGACTACACCCATGGTTATGTGTGGGGGTTATGAGGGTAACGACCGAATCTGTGATTGTTAACTTACCCTTTGGTGGTTTGTTAATACGAGTTTAACGATAGACGAGTTGCGAAGGTATGGATGTTATTAACGAGGCGAACAAAAGTAGTTTCACAATTAAAACAAAAACGATTTTGGGACAAGTTAAACGATTTGAAACGATTTAAACGAGATAAACCATTTGAACAAATGATTGGTTTTGGGTTGTGATTAGATAATGGAATGGGTGTAACATGATAAAAGCATGGTAGATTCGCTGCTGGTACTTCTTATATATAAGTGCTTCTATCATATTATATTTCGTGGTATTATTTAGTTCACTTGGTAAATGATTTTGAAACGATGTCACATAACGATGTTTTCTAAAGGATATAAACCATACGAGTTTTGTAACGAGAACAATTTACGATTTGGTTTACTTAAACAAATGTTTTGGGTTAAGAATCATGGCTGCGAGATTTTATAAACTATAACCAACTTGATTTGAGTTGGTTAATTATGTTGCAATACAATTTTCAAAACGAGGTTTGTAACTTTTGACTCTTGTAGTCTAATGTGGTACTGCAACATGTAAACGAGCCATGAATCCGATACTCTCATAAAACCTATGTGCTCGCCAGCATTTCTTTGCTGACTTTGTTTTTACATATGTTTCAGGTGGTGTTGAATGATGTTGATTGCTAGGATGCTTGTTCACATAGGATCTGGACGAGGCCTTAGTGACATAATAATAATGATAGACGATGTGTAACTTGTTTTTTTTTTTGTATTAAGACAATATGAATTATCTAATGAATCAATAAAACGAAACTTTTGTATCCATGGTTGTGAAACAATGATTCTGTTACGACACTCCCCGATGTTTCCACCGCGGTTTCGTTGTTTTAACGCGGTCGGGGTGTGACAGAAGAGTTGGTATCAGAGCCAATGGTTATAGGGAATTAGGTTATTAGTAATTCTTTGACCTAGACTATAACTTTCTAGGACCCCAACGCGAGTCTTCTTACGTTTAGATTTTAAAACAATACCGTCACCTATCCTTAGGTGATAACCACAATGAGAACACAATAACAAATCCGCTTCGAATATTAATCATCTATTCTTGGATGATTGATTATAAGGTTTTGAACCCTTTGAATTTTCAAAATCTCGTCAAAGTTTGGGTCTTATAATGTGAACACGTGCAATCTGGAAGAGTGAATGCCTGTATCCTGAGTTTTCTGTCTAAGGCTAGAGTGTTCGTACAAATCCGCATAATCAGACCAGTCACTCTTACCTGGGAACTCTTGGGATGAGTGTTCACTTATAGGATAAAGCATGTCTTCGCGATACATTATATTGACCCATTTACTTTGATTAGTCACTGCGTGTCGTTTGTTTGTTCGAGATAACAAACGAATGATCGCCTTCCTTGTGTTTTGTCGATGTTTTCAATACCTCTTTTGGTTTTTCCAATTGTCGACCTCACTCGTTTCTCATGTTTCCTTGTTCTTTTTAGACAATGCCTCCTCGACGTGATGCACAACCTCTAACTAACGAAGAAGTTGCAGCCCTTGTCTCTCAGCAAATGGCTGCTGTGCTTCCGAACATAGTAACCCAGATCCATCAGTTATACAACAACAATAATAATAATAATGCTTAGTGTAGTTTCAAGAATTTCAATTCGGCTAAACCGTTGAAGTTTTCTGGGTCTCAAGGAGCAACCGCGCTCCTGCAATGGTTCGAAAGTTTGGAGAGCACATTCAGACATGTTCAATGTCCGAATGAGCATAAGGTTGAGTTTGCATCTAGTGTGTTCGAGAAGCATGCTCTTACATGGTGGAATGGTGTGATGCGTGATAGGAGTGCCGATGTGGCGATGGCACAAACTTGGGAAGAACTTCGAGCTCTCATGATGAGAGAGTTATGTCCCCGTCATGAAATTCGAGCTTTGGAACGAGAATTCGATGATTTGAAACAAGATGGGGGAGAACACCGTGCGTATACGGATCGTTATGAGGAGCTCAGTTTGTTGTGTCATACGATGGTTACCCCGTTGGAGAAAGCAATAAAGAGGTATATCGATGGTTTACCCGATTCTGTGCAAGACATTGTGACTGGCAGTAATCCTACTACTGTTCGTCAAGCGATCGAATTGGCTGCTACTCTGACCGAGTCTCAGGTCAGAAAAGGAAAACTGACCCGTAAGGGTGACAAAAAGAAGTCGGCCGATTCTGCACAAGAAAAGGGTAAGAGTAAGAAGAAGGGTGGGTCTTCTAAGAAGTCGAGGAAGCGCAAGGCTTCCCAGAACTTTGCATACACTGCACAGATCCCTCAGAACCCACCAGCCCAACCTCCTGCAAAGAAGCAATATGCTGGTACTGCACCTCACTGTGCTCGATACAATGGTCATCATGTTGCCCAACAGGCCTGTAAGCAGTGCACTACGTGTGGTAAACTTGGGCATCTGGCCAACATTTGTCATTTGAGTCAGAATCAAGCTGCTCAGGTTCCAGCACAAGTTCAAGGGAATGCTGCGAGATTCCCACCTGGTTCGTGTTATAATTGCGGTGAAATGGGTCATTTCCGCAACAACTGCCCGAGGTTGGTGAACGCGAATGCAAATGCAAACGCGAATGTGAATCCCGCTCGTGGACGAGCATACAATCTGAATGCAAATGAGGCTCGAGCTGACAACGAGGTTGTTAACGGTACGTTCCTTGTTAACAATCAACTTGCATCTGTTCTTTTCGATTCTGGTGCCGATAGGAGTTTTGTTTCGTTATCTTTTGAGCCTTTACTTGCGATACCTAGAACTAAACTGAGGAAACCCTTATCGGTTGAAGTTGCGACTGGTAAACCACTCGTACTCGATTCCGTTATTCGTGGTTGTCAATTGAACCTTGATAACCATCTTTTTCCTATTGACCTCACACCGATGCAACTTGGGAGTTTCGACATTATCGTAGGGATGGATTGGTTAACCAAACATCATGCTGAGGTGGTTTGTTTCGATAAGATCATTCGTATTCCTCTTTCGACTGGTGATGTCCTAGAGGTTCGTGGCGAGAAACCTTCAGTTGGTTTGAAACTTATGTCGTGTACAAAAGCCCGAAGTTATTTACGAAAAGGATATGTTGCTTTTCTGGCACATGTCACCGAGGAGAAAGGCAAGAGCAAGAGTATTCAGGATATTCCGATTGTTCGGGATTATCCAGAGGTGTTTCCAGATGAACTGCCTGGTTTGCCTCCAGTTCATCAAGTCGAGTTTCATATTGATCTTGTACCTAATGCCAACCCGATTGCGAAAGCACCTTATCGTCTTGCACCGTCGGAGATGCAAGAATTATCGAAACAACTTCAAGAGTTGTCTGATAAAGGATTCATCCGACCGAGCTTTTCGCCCTGGGGTGCTCATGTCCTCTTTGTAAAAAAGAAAGATGGATCTTTTTGAATGTGTATCGATTATCGTGAGCTTAACAAGCTTACCATCAAGAATCGATATCCCCTACCTCGAATCAATGATCTCTTTGATCAGCTGCAAGGTGCTATCTGTTTTTCCAAGATCGATCTGCGTTCTGGGTATCATCAACTTCGTATTCTCAAAGAAGATATTCCCAAAACTGCTTTCCGCACGAGATATGGCTACTACGAGTTCACTGTCATGCCTTTTGGTTTGACGAATGCCCCAGCTATCTTCATGGACTTAATGAATAGGGTTTGTAAACCTTATTTAGACAAGTTCATCATTGTGTTCATCGACGATATTCTCATTTATTCGAAGTCTCGAGCCGATCACGAGCAACACCTTCTTTTGACTCTGGAACTCCTGAAGAAGGAACAACTTTTTGCTAAATTCTCCAAGTGTGAATTTTGGCTTAAAGAAGTTTAGTTCTTGGGTCATATAGTCAACGAGCAGGGTATTCATGTGGATCCATCCAAAATTGCTGCAATTAAGGATTGGAATACACCAACGACACCTACATAAATTCGTTCTTTTCTTGGTCTCGCTGGTTATTATCGTCGGTTTATTTTGAACTTCTCAAAGATCGCGGTTCCATTCACTGCTTTGACTCAGAAGAATAAGCCTTTTGAGTGGGGACCCAAACAAGAAGAAGCGTTCCAAACGCTGAAACGGAAGCTATGTGATACTCCTGTTCTATCTTTGCCCGATGGAAATGATGATTTCGTTGTCTATTGTGACGCGTCAAATCTAGGACTTGGTTGCGTTCTTATGCAACGAGGTAAAGTCATAGCTTATGCGTCTAGACAGCTGAAAATTCACGAGAAGAACTACACGACTCATGATCTTGAGTTAGGAGCCGTAGTTTTCGCACTCAAAATTTGGAGACATTATCTTTATGGCACGAAGTGTGTGTTTTTCACAGACCACAAAAGTCTCCAGCACATTCTTAATCAGAAGGAGCTGAACATGAGGCAACGACGTTGGGTTGAACTCTTAAACGACTATGATTGCGAGATTCGCTACCATCCTGGTTGTAACACCCTCAAATCTTTCACTTGATTTTAATACTAATTTTATACATTTTTTTTATAACAAAAGATATTAATTTGACATAGGTTTCATAACTTGTTTTCAAAAGTAACTTCAACCTTAGTCAAACAATGACTAAGTTAAATCATTCAAAAGTTGTTTAACAAGTGTTTACAACCCATACACAAAGACTACAAAAATTAGAACGTTGCGGAAGCTTCAAAATGTAGTGTTCGGTTCTTCATCATAAGCTTGATTGCCATCCGTAAGATCCATCTTGTTACCTATGGTCAAAACCTTTAAAACATTAGTTTTTGAACATTATTATATATCACATAAACACAAAATTCAACATCAAATTTTATGTAATAAATTACAAGATTTCTGGTTCCACCGTAACTTACGGTATCACCGTACGTTACGGTAAGTCCTGAAAGCATATGGTTCACCGTAAAACAGGGGTGAACCACCGTAAACTTTTGACCCATACCGTAAGTTACGGTATTACCGTAACTTACGGTAGTTCCTGGAATTCCATCCTTTGTTTGATTTGTTCAATACTCTCGAACCCAACTCTCGGATTTCACTTTTTAGCACACCAATTCATTAAAATCTCGTCTTTCTAATATACTGTATATTAACCAATGTCAAAGATCAATTCATCATATTTCGGAGCATTAACTATGCCTTACTTGATTATTCGACCCGTTTAGCATCGTCTAAGAAATACTCTATTTTGCCGACTACCAACGAGTTCCAATCAACTTTGACTTATTATTCAATATGGCGACATCGCCACTTCAACTCAAAACAACTCTTATTCTAAAATTAAATTTTCACATTTCATAATCATCAAAATCTACTTAATGTAACGGGTTAAGTTACATACCTTTAAAGCAAGCCCTTCAAACGTGCGTCCACACCGGTTTTCCCGCTAGATGCCCCGGCTTCCTTCCTATAGAGTTCAATCACTTTATGTTTAGAACTCTATGTTTTACATACATAACGCACATTTTGTCATAGTTCATAATTATGCGTTTTTAACTTAACAATTCAGTTTCAAGCCTTCATTGAGGCATTTCAACAAACACTATAAGGGCAGAATTCTTACATCTTTCATATTCATGTTTATAGCTTGCTAATTAGTTAACTTAACTTCAATAGAGCCTTCATATAGCATTTAAACATCATACTTTTCTGAAATCACTTTCTAAGATCGAATTACACTAGAATAATCATTCTAAACCCTAGTGTTCATCATCATCATGTAAAACCCACAACCCACCTTCAAGGTGTTCATGGAGTTTCCTGAATTTGGTCATGATTTCACATGTAGTTGACTAGGTTTCACTTCTAGACACCATATCAACTCTAATCTAACCAAATAACACACATGCAACTTCAAATTTCAGATTTTCTAAAATCATGAGAAATTCAAGTTGAGAGATTTCATCAGATTTTACATACCTTACAATCCTCTTGTGATGAGGATCATGATTCTAAGGTTAAATTTCGATTTCAACTTGGATTAGCCCTTCAATTTGCAAGATTAATGAAGTTTTAGGGTTTTGGAAGAGTGGGGATCGCCCCCTGCTTTACTTGATCGACCAGACACCTCTAAATGAGGTGTTTGGTTTATTTTTATTTGTTTTATATAATTTAGTTTCATATTTGACAACTAAGGCCCCTCTACTTTGTTCAACTTATCATTTAGTGGCTTTTAACCCTATTATAGGTTATTTCTAGTCTTGTAACTAACTAGGTTGAAAATTCCTAGTTAGTAAATTCTCGTCTATTTATACTTTATAGTTCCAATATAAAGTTTTATATTTTCGGGGTGTTACAAGTCCACCCCCCTTAAAAAGGGTTTCGTCCCCGAAACCGAAGTACGTACCAAATAATATAGGGTGGAGACGTCGCATCTCCTCTTCGGACTCCCACGTAGTGTCCGAACCTTTCCTATGCTCCCATTTGATTTTGACTTGGTCAATTTGTTTATTTCGTAATTGTTTGACCTTTCGATCTAAAATCTCCACCGGTCTCACCGCATAATTCAGACTATTATCCACTTCGATATCATCATAATGGATATAGGCCGTTTCGTCTGCTAGGCACTTTCGTAATTGTGACACGTGAAACGTGCCATGAATTCCACTTAGTTCCTCTGGTAGCTCAAGGCGGTAAGCTACCATGCCAACTCTTCCGATAATTTTAAATGGCCCAATAAACCTCGGGCTTAGCTTCCCCCTTTTTCTGAATCTAATAATGCCCTTCCATGGGGAAACTTTTAGCATGACCATGTCACCAACCTGGAATTCGATTGGCCTCTTCCTTTTATCAGCATACGCTTTTTGCCTGTCTTGAGCTGCTTTCAAGTGTGCTCGAACTATTTCAATCTTTTCATTCGTGGCTCGTACTATATCTTGGTGGACGAGTTCGCGTGGACCTATTTCACCCCAACATACCGGGGTTCGACACTTCCTACCATAAAGCATTTCGTACGGTGCCATCTTAATACTAGATTGGTAGCTGTTATTATACGAAAACTCAACTAACGGTAGGTGAACATCCCAACTTCCTCCAAAGTCGATTATACACGCCCGTAGCATATCCCCCAATGTTTGTATCGTTCTTTCACTCTGTCCATCTGTTTGAGGATGGTACGCAGTGCTAATGAACAATTTGGTTCCCATTTGCTCTTGGAAATCTTGCCAGAAATTTGAAGTAAACCGGGTATCCCTATCAGACACGATGGATACCGGCACTCCATGACGTGCTATTATTTCATTAGTGTAAACTTTTGACATCTTTTCTGACGTATAAGTCTCACGAATCGGAATGAAGTGAGCACTTTTCGTCAATCTATCCACTACTACCCATATGGCATCGAAACCACGATTCGTCTTAGGCAACTTAGTTAATAGGTCCATTGTAATATGTTCCCATTTCCAAACCGGGATTTCTAATGGTTGGAGTTTGCCATATGGTTTCTGGTGCTCCGCCTTGACTTGTAAACATGTCAAGCATTTTTCCACATACTTCGCCACATCCCTCTTCATTCCAGGCCACCAATAATTTTGTTTTAAATCATTGTACATCTTGGTCGCACCCGGATGAATTGAATATCGGGATTTATGAGCTTCATTAAGTAGAAGCGCCTTCACCCCACAAGTATGTGGGACCCATATTCTTCCGGATCGAGTCTTCAACCCATTATTCCCATCCGCCAAATCTTTCAACTGTCCAATTATTCTTTCTTTCTTCCAATTCTCTTCTTTCATTGCTTCTAATTGCGCCTCTCGAATACGTTCAAGTATACCCGAGGTCACCACGAGTTGCATCGATCTTACTCGTATTGGGACATAGTCCGCTTTTCTGCTCAGAGCATCCGCTACCACATTAGCCTTTCCAGGGTGATAATGTATTTCACAATTGAAGTCCTTCACCGTTCTAGCCATCGCCTTTGTCGCATATTTAACTCCTTCTGATCGAAGAAGTATTTCAAGCTCTTGTGATCGGTGAATATGGTGCACTTTACCCCATATAAGTAGTGCCTCCATACTTTTAAGGAAAATACCACCGCAGCCAACTCAAGATTGTGTGTGGGATATTTCTTCTCGTGTATCTTCAGTTGTCTCGAGGCATAAGTTATAACTTTGCCCCGTTGCATCAAAACGCATCCAAGCCCCGATAGAGAAGCATCCGAATATACCACCATGTCTTCGACTCCGTCCGGCAATGTCAGTACCGGAGCTTGAGTTAACTTCTCTTTTAGTGTTTGAAACGCCCTATCTTGATCTACACCCCAAATGAACTTTTCTTTCTTCCGGGTTAATTTTGTTAGCGGTGACGCAATCTTGGAGAAATCTTGGATGAATCTCCTATAGTATCCCGCAAGTCCCAAGAAGCTTCTAATTTCCGAAGGGCTCTTCGGGGGATTCCATTTTGACACAGCCTCGATCTTGGACGGATCCACCAATACTCCGTCGGCACTTATGACATGGCCAAGAAATTGTACCTCTCGTAACCAAAAGGCACATTTAGAGAATTTTGCATATAACCTCTCTCTCCTAAGTGTCTCCAACACCTCTTGTAAATGGTGTGCATGTTCCGCTTCACTTTTTGAATACACCAAGATGTCATCGATAAACACGATGACCGACTTATCCAACATTGGTTTGCAAACCCGGTTCATGAGGTCCATGAAAGCCGCGAGTGCATTTGTTAGCCCAAATGACATCACGAGGAATTCGTAATGTCCGTATCTCGTGCGGAAAGCCGTCTTCGGTATATCTTCTTCTTTGACCTTTAGTTGATGATACCCCGATCTAAGGTCAATTTTTGAAAACCAATTCGCACCTTGTAATTGGTCATCTATTCTAGGAAGCGGGTATCGGTTCTTTACCGTAAGTTTGTTTAACTCCCGGTAATCGATACACATGCGAATGCTTCCGTCTTTCTTCCTCACGAACAGTACCGGTGCGCCCCACGGAGACACACTCGGCCTTATGAATCCCTTGTCAAGCAGGTCTTGAATTTGGGACATTAATTCTTGTAATTCCGATGGCGCGAGTCGGTATGGTGCTTTAGCTACGGGTTTCGCGCCCGAAATCAATTCGATCCCGAACTCTACTTCCCGTTCAGGCGGTATCCCCGGTAAATCCTCCGGAAACACATCTTCATAATCTCGTACTACCGGTACCTCTCCAATCTTTAGTGATTCTTTTTCGGGCTCATTAGCGTATATCATGAATGCCTTGCATCCTCGCTTCATAAGCTTGTGAGCTTTCAACATCGAGCACACTATAGGGTTGCCTCCTTTTTCGCCATAAATGGTGACGTGTTTCCCGCTCGGAGATGTTAGTTTTATCTCTTTACGAAAACACACGACCTTTGCATGGTGTTGAGATAGCCAATCCATCCCAACGACTACTTGAAATTCTCCCATTGACATCGGGATTAGATTTATCAAATATTCTTCGTCGTCAATGCTCAGTTTACAGTTTTCACATACATCACAAACAATAAAGCTCTTGTTATTACCTATCTCTACTTCTAAGGGCACAGGTAATTTTGTTAGAACAAATGAAGGATGTCGAATAAATCCATATGAAACAAAAGATTTATTCGCACCCGTATCAAATAACACGCGTGCAGGAATCGAATTTACAGCAAATATACCTGAGACCACGTCAGGTTCAACCTTCGCTTCTGCGGCGGTTAGTTGAAAAGATCTTGCCTTTGCTTTTGGGGCTTCACCTTTCGGGTCCTGCCCATCCTTCTTTCCAACCAGTTCCGGGCATTCTGACTTTTTGTGACCCGTTCGATAACAGTTGTAACAAACCGTCACTTTCTCTGGGCACGATATAGCCATATGTCCCGTTTTCCGGCATATTGGACATGGCTTATCCTTGTAACGGCATTCGCCTTTATGACTCTTTCCGCAGATTCTGCAACTTGGCGACCCGCCTTTCGTATAAGATTTCTTTGCGGTTTCATTTGTTCGTGCCTTCTTAGCAGGGCTTGGGTTTACATCTTATGCTTTCCGTTCACCCCGTTCAATGCTCTTCTTCAGTTCGATCTCCCTTTCCCGAGCAGCATTTATGATCTCGGTAAGGGTCTCGTAATTTGAAGGGGTGATAAATTCCCTATATTCAGCACTCAACATGTTATGGTAGTAGTATATCTTTTGTTCTTCATTTGTCACTAGATCATCGCAAAATTTCATCTTATCCATAAACGTTGTCGTAATCTTGTCTATGGTCTCACCCTTGTGCCTAAGTTGCATGAACTCCTCCTTGATTTTATTCATAACCGCCTTGGGGCTATGATGTTTAAGAAATGGCGTCTTGAATTCCTCCCACGTCATGACCTTAGCAGCTTCAATACCGATCTCTCTCTTTTTGTTATCCCACCAATCTTTTGGTTGACTCCTTAATTGACCCGTACCATAGGCTACATAGTCATCTTCATCACAATGAGTCCTCTCGAATACCCCTTCGATATCACTTAGCCATCGTTGGCACACTATTGGATCAACCTCCCCATCATATATTGGTGGTTTACAGGCCATGAATTCCTTGTATGAACAAGGCTTTCATCCTCCATGCTTTTCCTTTGATAAATTTGAATCATCTTCCAATTTCTTGATTCTCTCTTCTACTATTGATAAAACTGTGTTTTGAATTTTATCAATAAAGCCCGACAAACTGTTTTCGATCGCCTTTCCAACCTCTTCGGCAATCACTTCCCTCATTTGTTCGATGACTCTTGGCACCGCATTATCATTACCTCCATCTGCCATCTCTATTTCTGAAATGTTTACATAATTTGTTAAACATTCCATTTATAACACATGCTTTACTTGTTTTGATTCAATCAAGTTCATATCTTGATTCAATCGTTCTTGTTTTGATTCAATCAAGTTCATATCTTAATTTAATCGTTCTTGTTTTGATTCAATCAAGTTCATATCTTGATTTAATCGTTCTTGTTTTGATTCAATCAAGTTCATATCTTGATTTAATCGTTCTTGTTTTGATTCAATCAAGTTCATAACTTGATTTAATCGTTCTTGTTTCATGCATTTCTTGTATTTGAGTGAGCTTACACACTCTTTTCATGCATATTTGTTCATGATTTATTTCTATATTCTCTAATTTCTACTTAAACGATTAACTCTTACCGGATGCTTGATCAAGCTTGAACCGAACACTTCTTGACAACCTTGAGCTCTGATTACCAACTTGTAACACCCTCAAATCTTTCACTTGATTTTAATACTAATTTTATACATTTTTTTATAACAAAAGATATTAATTTGACATAAGTTTCATAACTTGTTTTCAAAAGTAACTTCAACCTTAGTCAAACAATGACTAAGTTAAATCATTCAAAAGTTGTTTAACAAGTGTTTACAACCCATACACAAAGACTACAAAAATTAGAACGTTGCAGAAGCTTCAAAATGTAGTGTTCGGTTCTTCATCATAAGCTTGATTGCCATCCGTAAGATCCATCTTGTTACCTATGGTCAAAACCTTTAAAACATTAGTTTTTGAACATTATTATATATCACATAAACACAAAATTCAACATCAAATTTTATGTAATAAATTACAAGATTTCTGGTTCCACCGTAACTTACGGTATCACCGTAAGTTACGGTAAGTCCTGAAAGCATATGGTTCACCGTAAAACAGGGGTGAACCACCGTAAACTTTTGACCCATACCGTAAGTTACGGTATTACCGTAACTTACGGTAGTTCCTGGAATTCCATCCTTTGTTTGATTTGTTCAATACTCTCGAACCCAACTCTCGGATTTCACTTTTTAGCACACCAATTCATTAAAATCTCGTCTTTCTAATATACTGTATATTAACCAATGCCAAAGATCAATTCATCATATTTCGGAGCATTAACCATGCCTTACTTGATTATTCGACCCGTTTAGCATCGTCTAAGAAATACTCTATTTTGCCGACTACCAACGAGTTCCAATCAACTTTGACTTATTATTCAATATGGCGACATCGCCACTTCAACTCAAAACAACTCTTATTCTAAAATTAAATTTTCACATTTCATAATCATCAAAATCTACTTAATGTAACGGGTTAAGTTACATACCTTTAAAGCAAGCCCTTCAAACGTGCGTCCACACCGGTTTGCCCGCTAGATGCCCCAGCTTCCTTTCCTATAGAGTTCAATAACTTTATGTTTAGAACTCTATGTTTTACATACATAACGCACATTTTGTCATACTTCATAATTATGCGTTTTTAACTTAACAATTCAGTTTCAAGCCTTCATTGAGGCATTTCAACAAACACTATGAGGGCAGAATTCTTACATCTTTCATATTCATGTTTATAGCTTGCTAATTAGTTAACTTAACTTCAATAGAGCCTTCATATAGCATTTAAACATCATACTTTTCTGAAATCACTTTCTAAGATCGAATTACACTAGAATAATCATTCTAAACCCTAGTGTTCATCATCATTATGTAAAACCCACAACCCACCTTCAAGGTGTTCATGGAGTTTCCTGAATTTGGTCATGATTTCACATGTAGTTGACTAGGTTTCACTTCTAGACACCATATCAACTCTAATCTAACCAAATAACACACATGCAACTTCAAATTTCAGATTTTCTAAAATCATGAGAAATTCAAGTTGAGAGATTTCATCAGATTTTACATACCTTACAATCCTCTTGTGATGAGGATCATGATTCTAAGCTCAAATTTCGATTTCAACTTGGATTAGCCCTTCAATTTGCAAGATTAATGAAGTTTTAGGGTTTTGGAAGAGTGGGGATCGCCCCCTGCTTTACTTGATCGACCAGACACCTCTAAATGAGGTGTTTGGTTTATTTTTATTTGTTTTATATAATTTAGTTTCAGATTTGACAACTAAGGCCCCTCTACTTTGTTCAACTTATCATTTAGTGGCTTTTAACCCTATTATAGGTTATTTCTAGTCTTGTAACTAACTAGGTTGAAAATTCCTAGTTAGTAAATTCTCGTCTATTTATACTTTATAGTTCCAATATAAAGTTTTATATTTTCGGGGTGTTACACTGGTAAGGCGAATGTCGTAGCCGATGCGCTTAGTCGAAAGGAGCGAGTCAAGCTTCATTTTGTTCGAACTCTATCTGATATTCAAACTCGTGTTCTTCAAGCTCAACAATCTTGTGTTTCACAAAATTTGATGGGTAAGGAATTACCACGTCAACTTGAGCTTAAACTCGAAGCGAAAGACGATGGGTTACTCTATTTCACGGATCGTTTGTGGATTCCGAAACAAGACGATCTTCGCACTTTGGTAATGGATGAATCTCACAAGTCTCGATATTCTATCCATCCTGGTGCTGATAAAATGTACAAGGATCTTCGTACTCAGTACTGGTGGCCGGGTATGAAGGAGGATATTGCCTTGTACGTATCGAAATGCCTAACTTGTCTCAAAGTCTAGGCTGAACATCAATGACCATCTGGTTTGCTTATACAACTAGAGATACCGGTTTGGAAGTGGGAGAACATTGCGATGGATCTCATCACTAAATTACCGCGTACATCTAAAGGTCAGATGCTATTTGGGTTGTCATCGATCGATTAACGAAGTCAACTCATTTTATTCCGATTCACGAGGATCTATCTGCTGATAAACTTGCAAAGATTTATGTTGATTAGATTGTATCTCGACATGGTGTTCCTTTGGATATCATATCTGATCGTGATGCTCGATTTTCATCTCATTTTTGGAAGACCATGCAATCTGCTATGGGAACCCAACTAAATCTAAGCACTGCTTATCATCCCCAAACAGATGGACAATCTGAGAGGACGATTCAAACTTTGGAGGATATGCTTAGAGCATGCGTGGTAGACTTTGGTGGTAATTGGGATTCTCATCTGCCATTAATCGAGTTCTCTTACAACAATAGTTATCATGCTAGCATTAATATGGCATCATTCGAAGCTCTCTATGGTCCAAAATGTCGTTCACCTGTCTGTTGGAATGAGATCGGTGAAGCTCAGCTTACTGGACCTGAGCTCATTCTGGAAACAATGGACAAAATCAAGAAAATTCGCAATAATCTTGTGACAGCTAGAAGCCGTCAAAAGAGTTATGCGGATATGCAACGCAAGCCCTTAGAATTTCAAGTTGGGGACCATGTCCTACTCAAGGTGTCACCTTGGAAGGGAGTGGTGAGATTTGGAAAGAAAGGAAAACTTGCACCTCGATATGTTGGACCATTTAAGATTGTTGAAAGAATTGGAAAGGTTGCCTATCGACTAGAGCTACCTCCAGAGCTTGGAAATATTCATCCGACTTTTCACGTGTCCAATTTGCGAAATTGGTTAGCCGATGCTGATCTTCACATTCCACTCGACGAAATTCAAGTCGATGAAACGATGCACTTTGTCGAGAAACCTGTGGAGATAATGGACCGTGTGGTCAAACAATTGAAGAACAAACGGATTCGATTGGTCAAGGTTCGCTGGGAATCCAAACGTGGCCCAGAGTTTACTTGGGAACGTGAGGACCAGATGAAAGCGAAATATCCGCATTTGTTTTCACAAGTTTCCTCTAGTTAAAATTTCGGGACGAAATTTCCTAAAGTAGGGGAGACTATGACAATTGTGCTCTGTAATCGATGTATAATGTAAAACAATGTTAATTATTAATAAAACAATGTGTTTTGGTGTTATTATGTGTATATTTTTGTTTGATGATTTTACGATTTGATTCGATTCCGATTTCAAGCTTTAAATCGCTTTCTGGAAAGTTATACGCAAACTGGTACGTAAACGTAATTAGTTTAATGCGAAAAACACTCCGGAATAGTGAAATAGGCTTAACATACCTTAAATAACCTTTACATAACTTAGAAATAAGTTTTTGATGGTTTGGTGTGTTGAAAACAAGTCTATTCGATCGCAGGGACCATTTGTGTCAAACTGTGAAAGTATGCCGATTTGTTCAGTAACGAACATTCCGGAACTTGATCATAAGTTAAACATACCCTAAATATCCTTTACATAGCTTAGAAATAGGCTTTGAGGGGTCCGGTATGCGAAAATAAACTTATTTGATCAATAGGGACTAAAAGCGTCAAAAAGTGCCTAAGTTTGCATTTTCGCGCATATCTTACGTTCTGAATATATCCGGACATCCAAAAATTTTTGTAATCATTAAAATATTTTATTTTAGTGATTGGAATGCAAAAATACCATTCGTCGCGCAATTTGGATCGTTTTTGCGTTCGTTACAACTTCCGTCGTAATTACCCGAATAACGCAACCGTACGACCAAACGAACCGACATCTGAGATGTTTTTGAGCATATTTTAAGTTCCCTATACTTTAACTTCATTTTTGAACATTGAGATGGGGTTAACGGGGCTTAAACGTGTCAAATATGCATCAAAATACAAGTTTTTCAAGTGTAGGGACCAAATTGGACATTCTGCCAAACTTGGCTCTCGCGGGCAGCGTAAGATAAGGCCTCATCTTACGCAGGGCGCGACTTCTTGCCAGACAGAAACATTGTATTTGGTCCATTTCAGCTAATTTGATGGTTTTAAACCCCTGAATTGGATACCATCTGCTTGATTTTGCTTGTTTATCATGTCCCATGGTATTCTAAAACCATTTGCCCACATGGAGGGTCAAGATAGAAGCCTCTTTAGCAAGAAATGATCTTAACGGTTTACCGAAAACTATATATACCCAAGCCCTCATTCCATTTTCTACACCCTTGATCTGATTAATGCTCTAAGTTGAAGCCTTTGATTCATACTTGAGTGTTATAGATCAAGTTCTCCCTAGCTTGGACCCTTTGTAAGCTTCTTTCGTGCTTTTATTGCTTTTCGAGCATGAAAGTCAAACAGTGTTTAACTTTCTGCTTTGACCAGTCTTTGGTCAACACAAAGTTCATTTGAAGTTTGCAACGTGAGCGTAATCACGATGGTTATAGTCCCTTGTGACTATACCTACTGATTACCACGTTGACTAGGCGTAGTGACGAGTCATAGTTTCGGTCAAAATGCGTATTTATGCGTATTTTGCAACCAAACTATCCTAGGGTATCAAAACACTTTGTTTTGATATCAAAACCTGTTTTCTAACTTAGTTAAACTTTTTTTAACATGTTTAGCTCGTCACTTTTAGTTTAGTGCTTGTGTAGAGTCGTAAGTCAAGCGGTTTAAACCACCGCTTAGACTTTCGAACTCGACCCGTTTGGTAGATCATTAGGATCCGACCAAGCATGTTTAGTGACCATAGTTGTATAGGGAATAACCTTCCGAGGTTATACCTTATGGTCCCATAGTTTAAGTAGTTCTATGATAGGTAGTTTATATGCCTTGGGAAAATGACCAAAATGCCCTTTTCATGCATAATTGGATTTTTAAGCATATGTAACTTAAACTTTTGTCATTTAAGTGATTATGCAACATATCTAAACATGTTAGGGCATATAATACTTGTCATAGGACTAGTTAGACGTCTCGAACGCGCGTTTGCGCAAACGACGCGTTAAAGTAGCGTAAGCTACCTTAATGGGTCGTAACGGGTCGAAAGCACTTAGGATAGGTTCCGATCTAGAATGTAGGCATTGTTAAACCATATCACATGAGTTCCAATACTCATTTGGTTTACGAAACCTCATTCTGTCTGATCTTCCGATTTAGGTGTCGATTTATTTACTAGTGATTCGATTACTAGGTGCTACTTGAATTTCCTTGGTTTGCCTGAGCTTGTTGAGTTCTTTAGATCAAGGATATTTGCACTTCGATGTGAGTACATAGATCCCCTATTTTACCGCTTTCAATGTTTTGGGGTGATTCATATGTGTTAAACGATTTCGAGGTTTTAACGATGATTTCAAAAACGAATACTATGGTTTATATTAAACTAATAACGATTTCGATAATGTGAATGAACTTGTTGGACATAGTTACATAACGAATGACATTCATTAATTTTGGCCGAACCGACCAGTATTAGGTTATGGTACCATAGGATCTTACAAATCCCGTTATCGGACTACACCCACGGTTATGTGTGGGGGCTATGAGGGTAACGACCGAATCTGTGATTGTTAACTTCCCCTTTGGTGGTTTGTTAATACGAGTTTAACGATAGACGAGTTGCGAAGGTTTGGATGTTATTAACGAGGTGACCAAAAGTAGTTTCACAATTAAAACAAAAACGATTTTGGGACAAGTTAAAAGATTTGAAACGATTTAAACGAGATAAACGATTTGAACAAACGATTGGTTTTGGGTTGTGATTAGATAATGGGACGGGTGTAACATGATAAAAGCATGGTAGATACGCCACTGGTACTTCTTATATATATAAGTGCTTTTATCATATTATATTCCGTGGCATTATTTAGTTCACTTGGATAAACGATTTTGAAACGATGTCACATTTTGTTTTTTTATAAAGGATATAAACCATACGAGTTTTGTAACGAGAACAATTTACGATTTGGTTTACTTAAACAAATGTTTTGGGTTAAGAATCATGGCTGCGAGATTTTATAAACTATAACCAACTTGATTTGAGTTGGCTAATTATGTTGCAATACACTTTTCAAAACGAGGTTTGTAACTTTTGACTCTTGTAGTCTAATGTGGTAATGCAACATGTAAACGAGCCATGAATCCGATACTCTCATAAAACCTATGTGCTCGCCAGCATTTCTTTGCTGACTTTGTTTTTACATATGTTTCAGGTGGTGTTGAATGATGTTGATTGCTAGGATGCTTGTTCACATAGGATCTGGACGAGGCCTTAGTGACATAATAATAATGATAGACGATGTGTAACTTGTTTGTTTTGTATTAAGACAATGTGAATTATCTAATGAATCAATAAAACGAAACTTTTGTATCCATGGTTGTGAAATAATGATTCTGTTACGACACTCCCCGACGTTTCCGCCGCGGCTTCGTTGTTTTAACGCGGTCGGGGTGTGACAATAGACTTGGACCGGTTAAGTAATATAAAACGGTTCGGTTCGCTAGATTAAGCGGTGACCGGATAGAATGTGGTTTAAACCCTTACAAGTACTATGACTTGTATAATATAGAGCAAACAATAATACATTCTGATTAGAAGTGAAATTGAAGGAGTTTAACCCAATTCGGCTAATTTATACAAACTAAGCTATATAAGTCAACTGTACGCGCATAGGCGGTATCGGGTGATCGGGTGATCGGATGAGTCAATGATTAATATGTTACCATATCAGTAGGTATTACAAATTATATGTTCATTATGGTTTAAAACCATTTTATGCTCAAAAAAGGCATTTTGGTCAATAATAGGCATAATACATGAATTTGCATAAAACCCGACAACTGATTATGATCAAATGCTATAACCTCAGAGGGTTATTTCATAGATTAATATGAACATAATACACCTTCAAATCAGCAGCTAACTTAGCTAAATCGGGTCAGAATCGAAAGTCAAAGCAGAAGTCAAACTGCTTGACTTTCGGTTGCAAACTGAACTATAAACTAGAAATGACGGGTTGAACATTCTTTAACATGTTCTAATATGTTATAGTAACTGATATAATGTCAAAAGTATGTGTTTAGATATTTATAAGTTTATTTTATACATTTTCCGAAAAACTGCATTTTGACTTCCATTTTAACATAACTTTGACTCGTCATTTAACCAACTTAACGTGATCTTTAGGAGGTGCCCTCATAGGGGATTATCACCTACCATATTATGATCACATAGCCATGTTCAATTAGAACATTGGCTAGACCGTAATAGTCATAACCGAAAGTCAAAGCAAAAGTCAATTTGCTCGACTTTCGGGTAATTACTTAGCCTAGAAAAGAAAAGAGCTATCAAAGAACACTTACAAGTGTTCTAGGAGGAATAAGAACTTAGTAGGAGGCCTCTATAGATCAGAAGCAATCTCCAAGAGTGATAGAGAAGAGAAAGTAAGAATGAGCAAGGAAAATGGTTGCACAAAGGGGCTATTTATACTTGAACATGATTCTCTAGATCATGCCAAGTGTCCCCAAACTTCTCCTAGAGTTGATTAGTGTCCAAGGACGTGTAGGAAGAAGGGAAGGAGTTGCAAGTCGTGAACAAAGTGGCACAAAATGCAGGCTGCCATGGCAGACTGCCATTCTGCCAGCTGCAACCCCTTACGGGCCGTAAGGGGTGGCAGCTTACGGTCCGTAAGGACCCTTATCGCCCATAGTTTTAAACTGCTTATGGTCCGTAAGGTATTAAACCTTACGGTCCTTAACTGACTGGCAGTTACAATAATATAATTGCCTTACGGTCCGTAAGGTATTAAACCTTACGGTCCTTAACTGACTGGCAGTTACAATAATATAATTGCCTTACGGTCCGTAAGGCTTTAGGTCTTGCGGTCCGTAAGGGTCACTCAGAGGCCAAATTAATTGGCATGTTAACATAAATAGTCCCTCCACATCCAATCTTCAACATTTATACACAAATAGTCCCTCTTGTCCAAATAACTTGGCATAATTAAGAGTTGATTGGACACGTGTTGCCATATAATTCGATAAAATTTTCGAGGTGTTACATCCTCACCCCCTTAAAAGAAATCACGACCTCGAGATTTTACTCAAAAAGATGGGGGTACTTTTGTCTCATAATAGACTCAACCTCCCATGTATATTCTGGGTCACGAAGGGAGTCCCATTTGACTTTCACGATGGGGATCAATTTCTTTCAGAGCTTTTTAACATGTCGATCTTCGCTCGAAATCAGTTTCTCAATGAACCTCTTGTTTTCATCAATCTGCACATCATGATGCGACATTGCTAGCGACTTATCGGCTAGGCATTTCTTTAAATTACATATGTAGAACACATCGTGAACTAACAACTGTGTATCTTGTATAAACTAATACTAATAAGACTGTAAGAATGAGTAAGGAAAATGGTTGCATAAAGGGGCTATTTATACTTGAACATGATTCTCTTGATCATGCCAAGTGTCCCCAAACTTCTCCTGGAGTTGATTAGTGTCCAAGGACGTGTAGGAAGAAGGGAAGGAGTGGCAAGTCGCGAATAAGGTGGCACAAAATGCAGGCTGCCATGGCAGACTGCCATTCTGCCAGTTGCAACCCCTTACGAGCCATAATGAGTGGCAGCTTACGGTCCGTAAGGACCCTTGGCGCCCATAGTTTTAAATTGCTTATGGTACGTAAGGTATTAAACTTCACGGTCCGTAACCGACTGCCAGTTACAATAATATAATTGCCTTACGGTCTGTAAGGCTTTAGGTCTTGCGGTCCGTAAGGGTCACTCAGAGGCCAAATTAATTGGCATCCTAACATAAATGGTCCCTCCACATCCAATCTTCCACATTTGTAATAATTATTTATACTCCCAAGACTTCCACTGTGTTATTGTGAATATCTATATCAATTTGTCATATACCCCAAGTCCGGGCCCACCGGGAAATCAAGGTGTGACAGTTTTTAGCGATCAAGAATATCAATTGTTTGTTTTAGCGACCAAGATCAGTCAAGAATATCTAAACGATCAGCAATATCATTTACCTATTTGTTTAATGATCAAGGGATCTTTTTAGCGATCACGAAGATTTTTTGAAGGTTTTAGCGATCAAAGGATCTCTTGTTGTTTGTTCCTGCTCGTTTACTCTTCTAAACGATCAACATGATCATTTGAGGATTAGCCTGATCGTTTACTATTCTAAACGATCTAGCCTGATCGTTTGGACATGTTCAAATTGTTTGAGCAGGTTGTGACGGTTTTCAAGGTGGTCAGTTTCCAGATGTTTTCCTGTGCTATTTCCATTTCGATTCAAGGACTACTTTCTTCATCTCAGTTTTTCCCATTTCGATTCCATGATCTTTTTCCAAAAACACTTTTATCATGTTCTCATCTAATAGTTGGTTTCTAAATAAATATCTAATAGTTGGTTTATTATTATATAACTATATAATAGATGGTATATTGTAGTAGGATTATTAATTAAATTTTAATTGTTTAATTTCTGAATGATTTGAAAGGTTACACAAATATTAAACTAGGGCTTTCTTGTGTGTGTTCTTCGTCTACTGCAAATCCAATGCTATTATAATTTGTATATTTTAGTTGGTGCCTTAACTACGATTGTTTTCACATTTGCTCTAAATGTGTGATTTTCCTTCACTTTTTTGCATGTTTTTTTTTAAATTCTTTTGACATTGAAGAAACACGGAACTAATTTTAGGGTTAATTAGTTTGGTTTATTTTTCAAACATTAGGGCTAATCCTCTTAAACTTTCCCGAATTCCGATTAGATCCGTTCTTCCAGCAAAACAGAACACCGTTAGCTCGTTAAGAGGGGAATATGGGGGTTTCCCTCTTAACCAGACTCCGGCGTGAGAATAAGTATCTGCTTTGAGGAGATAAGTGTGTGTTAAGAGTGAGAGTGAAGATAGCAGAATGTTTAACCTGTGCATGGAGGTCTCTATTTATGGCCGGAGAGGTTTAAGAAGAGATGGGCTGATGGGCCTTGGGCCGGAAGGCGACAAACAGGGAATATCCTCATTGTCTCACTGGTATATCGACCGTTAGTGCTTTCTAGAAGATCTCTGGTGCTGGCGCACCATGATTGGAGCCACGTGTCCCAACTGTCAGCCTTGCTGTCCCTCTGCCATCAGCAGGTGAGTGGAGATCATGGGGCAGGTGTCGCTCCCCCCTGATTGGAGCCACGTAGGCGTCCTTGTGTACTTATTGTCTTCTGCACGTCAGACGATCGTGGAGCACGATAGAGCACAGCCAAGTGGACGCTGATTGGCTCGCCCTTCTGCCACTTGTACCTTGTGTACTTTCTGAAGTGGCCTTGCGCTCTAACCCCTGTGCGACCCTTGCTGAGCACGTAACTAGCCCGCGCATGGTTGTAGGGGCTGAAGGCTCTTATTCAGAATACTAAGTGTGAAAACTGATGTTATCTCTTGCTTGGACCTCGCGCGAGGCCGGGTTCTGCTTGAACATGTTGTAAATGATAATCAGAGATGAGAAAGATAATCAAAGGGAACTGAATTTTATTGATTTATTTCTTCCATACAAACATAAAAACAAACCTTTATTTATAAGCATTACAAGAATGAATAAAAAGGAAAGACTTTGATAAATATGGAGATGATCATGAGGAATCAATAATTTTCTCTAAATTATTTTTTCCTTTTTTAACACTCCCCCTCAAGTTGAATTGTGGGATTGCCACGATTCAACTTGGATTGATTTTGGGTTTTGATTATGTTTGGTTTTTGGTTTGGCTACCGTCTCCTTGACATGGTAGTTTGAGCTATTGAGTTACCGCCTTTCGACATGGTAACTTTTGGTTTGATTTGAGCTACCATCTTTCGACATGGCAACCTATTTTGGGTTTTGGTTTCCCCTCAAGTTGAAAAAATTCAACTTGGCCATTTGGGTCTTGGCATTGGTTTTGATTTGGGTTTGGTTTGGTTTGGTTTTGATTTTATTTTATTTATTTATTTATTTTTTTGAGCTTTGATTTTTTTTTGACCTTTTTTTTAGCTTTGTTGTTTTTTTTTTTGACATCAATTATCACGTTCCATTACTTGAGCAGCTTTAGCTTTAGCCAATGGTGTCATTTTGGTCTTTACTTTCTTCTTCCCTACTGCAAATCCACCACTACCCTTCTTGTTCTTGCTTGCACTTCCATCAACCTTCATCTTGTTCTTCTTAGCTTCCAGCTTCTTCGCCTTCTTATCTCTCTCTTCTTTTTCTCTTCGAAGCTCGAATTCGTACTACTTTTTTCTAAGAGATAAGTTGTTCTTCTTCGACATCTCTGATTGAATGTTTTCGGTGAATATTTTGATTCAATTGATTGTTTTTCCTGTTGCGATTGACGGAGATTGCGGCGAAACCCTAGGGTTTTCAGCGGCGGCAGCAGCGAAGTTCAGCGGGGTTTCAGGTTCGATTTCGGGGTTTAGGTTTTGATTTGATTTTGGTTTTTTTCTGGTTCGGAGTTGGATGGGCGACGAAGACTGGATGTGTCGGTTTTGGGCTTGTGGTGTGGCGGTAGCTGGGTTTCTGCCACAGAATGGAGGCGGCGGCTATGGTTGTGGGTTGTGGCGGTTAAGATAGTTGTGGCAGCGGAATTGGGAAAGGTTTTAGGGTTTGTTGGTTACACAGAGGTTCGTTGGGAGTTGAAGACTGAATCTTCGTTAGGGGTTTTGAACGAAGATTGACTCTTCGTTGGGGAGTTTGACAAAGATCGATTTGTTTGAGGTTTGTTGAACGATTTTGGTTTTGGTTTGAGATTGACGAACATAGTTTTCAAGTATCATAACTCTGCTCTGATACCATGTTGTAAATGATAATCAGAGATGAGAAAGATAATCAAAGGGAACTGAATTTTATTGATTTATTTCTTCCATAGAAAACATAAAAACAAGCCTTTATTTATAGGCATTACAAGAATGAATAAAAAGGAAAGACTTTGATAAATATGGAGATGATCATGAGGAATCAATAATTTTCTCTAAATTATTTTTTCCTTTTCTAACAGAACAGCCCGCGCAGGTCTAAAGATTGGTCAGCTTGCTGAGTAAGGAGTACGGTCCAGCGCGCGACCCAACCGGTCTGCGCGGCTTTTTGGGACCATACCCCTTCAGACATGTCATGTGACCATGGAGAGTTAAACTGATGTAGTTGATATAAGGTGTTCCTTAACAGAGGCGTCTCTGGGAATTCACGTACCCAGTTCGAGCTCGAAAAAATGTGCCCTTCAAAATCACGGGCCTTGTGCGGAGGTCCTCCCCGCACACCATCAAAGCCGCCACTGTTCCTTAAACAACTTTATTATCCGTGTTTTAGATAACTAGTTTTGTATGAAAAAAAAACAAAAAGAAAAAAAGCTAGTGTATAAATTAATTGGGTGTCATATAAGTTCAACAATGTCATATTAATTTAATTTTATCCGTGTTTAATTGGTGTAAGCACAGGTCTAAACACAAGGATTGGAGATGGACTGATTGGATTTTAGACCTGCTGGGCTGCAACTAAATTGTTTCGTGTTTTGTTTTGTTTTGTTTTTTTATATATTTCGTTTTCTTTATTTCCTTTGTTCCCCATGTATTAATTAAGTCCTTCGCTAGAGGGCTTGTTTTTGCCCAGTTCTAATAATATTGGGGTTCTGGAAAAAGTAAACTTGCTACTCAAAAGCTTTAATACATCAAATGTTATACCAACTAGGTTTATTACCCGCCGCGCGTTGCGGCGGCATAAAAACTTAAGTAAGTCGATTTTCGATAGATTGTAATTTTCCGGTTAGAAGTCTTCTTCAGCTATCCTCCTTCCTATTTCTGGGATTCCAACGTTCTTTTTCAATTATGTCTTCTTCTTTGTTCTTCCTCTGCTTCATCCATGGTTGCAGCTTCTAATTCTCTTGCAAATGCTTGAAGGTCGTTGTCACTTGTCATAGCAACCGCAAAAACTAACTTCGCATCTGGATATGTCAACTAAATCCTTGGCAGATTCTTTGGTATGAGCTAAAATGCCATACACCAAAATGATCAAGTAAAAAGCCAGTGTTCACATATGCATGATTTGTGAAAGCATAAATTGGTTAAACCTCCATCTAGCATTAGATTGTAGCACCAGGTAGTCCTAATGAGTGATTTTGACCGATATGACACGTTAGAGATACAACATAAGGTGAATAAATGGGTCGACATTGTCACATATGCAAAGACAAAAAGAATATGAAACAAACTTTTTTTATTCTGGTTTAGAAAGGAAAGGAAGTTAAGGAGGAGTTAAAAGCAGCAAGGGAGCAAACTGTTGCAGTTGCATTGGCTTCATCGCCTTATATAAGATTACATTTTACTATTTAACTCAAATCTTTCATGGAGTGTTTGGATTTTAGTTTTAATACTGACTAATTTTTCTTTTATTTAAAAACTTCTCATTCTGATTATTTGGGGATAAACAAAGCACACCCAAACACCATCTCTTACAACCCCACAAGCTCCTTTTAACTATTCTTCCATCTATGATTGACACCTATTTGACATAACAATAAACTCATCAAACGGTATTATTTACAAGCTATTCAACGGATGGCGCAATGGTAAGCGTCTGATTCCCTTCTAGTAAGAAGTCCAGGGTTGAATGATGAAATGGAGTTCTATATAAACTTACCTTGCATCCGCAAGAGAGATAAACATATATTGAAGCAAATTATTTATATCTGCAATTGACCTGAGCTCGTTCTAACATCCCCGGCTAGAAAAGACCCGTTCGCGTTCTTCAGCCTAAGAAAACTGATTAAGTATCCGCCAAAAAAATAAACATACATGGTTATAACTATTTAAAGCAAAAGCTATCAATTACATCATATGTAGCACACATAGATCCTTCAAATATTAGATATAGGTCTATAGACCTGCGTATCAAGCGTTCGTCGGCTATGATTTTTATAATAAATGAAATGAAGCACACAGAATCCAGCTAGCTTTAAAGTCAACTGATTACAAAGTTGTATGAGCTTCAATGACTAATTGTCATTTATAACTTAAAACATACCTTATTAGTAGTTATAGGGGTCAAGTTATTCTACAAAGGCTTCTAATTGTAAGAAGTGTAAGAAGGATTTATAGAGTGACAAGTGTCCAATAACCTAAAACTAAACCCACTATATCACCACCAAAAACCTAAACACCCACCCCCACCCCCACCACCACCCAAAAACCTAACCCCCCCCCCCCCCCCCGCGCGGCAAAAAAAAAAAAAAAAAAAAACTATAACTCACCAAAAAAAACCCCAAAAAACCTAACCCCCACCCCCCAAAAACCTAAAAAAACCTACACCCACCCCCCAAAAACCTAAAAAAAAATCTAAAAAAAACTAAACACCCACCACCACCCAAAAACCTAAACCCCCAACCCCCACCCTTTCGGCAAAAAATAAATAAATAAATAAATAAATAAATAAATAAAATTTTTTTTGGGGTGGGTGATGTGGGGGGGGGGGGGGGGTTTAGGTTTTTGGTGGTGGTGGATGTTTAAGGTTTTTTTTTTTTTTTTTTTTTTTTTGTAGTGGGTTTTTTAGGTTATTGGACACTTGTCACTCTATAAATCCTTCTTACAATTAGGATCCTTTGTATTTGATCATAATCCGTAGTTATAGATAGTAACTTTTCCTTTTTCCCTTAAAAAAGGAACACACTCATGTATCCATCCTACATTATTATATGTGCTTGTTTTGCTCACGAATGACCATGGTTGTAAAAATCCCGACTAGGTGCCGATTAATCCCCGATTAGTCGCCGATTAATCAAATTAATCCCGATTAATCCCCATAAATTCCGATTAATCCCGATTAATCGCTAGTCCCCACACCGCCGCCCGACTAGCGACTAACGATTACTACAACACTGCGAATGACACAAAAATCCCCAGCAGCTGCTCGCATATAAAGAAACAGTGGGAGCTTCAGGATATGTGCTAATTCAAACCGCCTCTCAAAGTACTTAGTAATAACAACAAATAGAAAATAAACAAATAAACCTTAGCCCAAATATGCATTTTTTTAGATAAAATTCGTATCTTTTGAATATTTGATGGACAAATGATTTCTGTCAGTCGAGTCCACATTCACCAGTTGCCACTACCTTTTGAAAAATATGAAACCTAATGTCCAAAGACCAAAAACCATGAAGTAGAGTGCGGTTGAAGGTCTCATCATCAAATGGGAACAGTTTAACTGAGTCGTCTTAGTCAGTGGACAGTTGTACAGATCCAAGGATGATGCGGGTTTAACATAACTAATGGGGTAGAACTGAAATAAAGTCAAAATAGACATACCAAATTTGTTTATGTTTCAAACTCGCTTGTGATAAGTTATCGTATTTATAACACGTCAATCAACCATGCTGCTACAATACCATACTTATAACATGTCATCACAAAGGCAACTACATAGATAATCATGCATACACATCCTTAAAATTCCAAACAATCCATGTATCCAAATACAACTAAAAGATGGATGTCAGAGATGAACAACCAATGTCTAGAACACCCAGATAAGCAAAGCTGCAGAACCTAACACTAAACACATGTTTCACAAACAATACAAAATTAAGGCAAAACGATCCAAACAACATGTGTATAATGAATTACCTCCCAGAGGATAAGATCAGTATGGTCTCGATCAAGTTCTTGATCTACTAAAGTTTAGCATTTGTTGAACAAATCCACTATGAAGAATGCAAGTATATATGAATCTACTGCTGCCGATTCAAACCAATATTTTCATTTTCATTAATAATGAAAGGGAAACATAAGGGTACATGCTAAAATCGTACAAACTGAATCTGACCCTCTTGCTATAAATTCACCAAACAACTCAAATTCAAAATTGATGATCAAAGAAACACAATTTAATTAAAAACCCCAAATTAAATCTAGTTAAAAAACTCAATCAACATCAAAATTCAAACAAATAATAAGAGATATTGATGTGAAGAAGCTAAAAAGGAAACAATATAAATCAAATTATAACCAGATCATCAAAACTCAATTCGTACAACTACAATCAATAAACACGTGTGCGTAATCGTTTAAAACAAATATGGATGTGGATGACGATGGCGGTGTTGGTTGTGGTCGGAGACCTTAACGGCGGCGAGGGTGGTGGTCGGATACCATATCGGCGGAATCAAACCACCGTCTTCACTCGTCTTCATTCAGCGAAACCAACATCGCCATCGTCGAACCAGGACACCATTCCATCCCTAATCGACAATCGGCAACCCCTTCCACTCCACCCATCTTCATCTTTACTTAAACGTGTTACATACCAAACGAGAGAACTCAACCCAAAAGACTAGTCTGGTGGGAGAGAGAGCTCATTTGGTATATAAACCCCACATCAGTTGCCCATACAACCGATGTGGGACAAGTCCCATACCTTGCAATGGTATTAGTCCATAACAAAACGTGTCTACAGAGTTGCTCAAAAGCTGGTCACGCTCCCTTCTGTTTCATCACGTGACCCAGATGAAACCAAATGACAATAAAATGGCTATTTCTGAGGAAGACACATCACCTTGGTGATGAGGCTACCACCGTCAAAAGGGCCGGTCTAAGATCAACAGCACAACATCTACTATTCATTCTGTTTAGTTATTAGATATGGACTTGAGATCGTTCCAGAACCTTGTCGGATCTTCGCCGGAACCCTAGCTTCTTGTCCCTGCCTCTGAAACTCCTTCAAGAACACTGATCTGAGTTAAAAGAGAGGCATGTAAGAGAAAAGAGGCATACGGGAGACTCACGGAAAACATGTCGGACGTACGGCCGCCGTCTTCATCTCCCTTGAACCCCTTCTTCTTGAGTCCCTTCTTCTCCACGTCCTCATTACAATGGCTGCTAAACCACGATCGGTATGCTGCTAAACATCGGCTATCATCTGCGTTCTCTCTCACTTAAAATCCAGTAATGTTTCTCTCTCTAGCTAATATATGTGGTTTCATGGATGACTCGATGGTGGTAAATTAGGGCACGTGTTTATGTGGTGATGACTCATCACCGTCTAGATCTTCCAATGAGCAGTGTTTAACACTGTTCATTCAGTTTCTCTATTAATATATGTAGATTTGTAGCGCATACAAGTCTACGATATACTAGTCGCTTCTCTCTCCTTGTTCACTTTTGTGAGGAATGTAGTTAAAAAAATGAGAAATTTACGAGAATGGCCAGGAATATTGTTGACTTACGAAAATGGCCATCTCATGCGTTTGTGGAGAAGCGCATCACCGATTACGAGACACCTTTTGCGTCTGCAGGGCTCATTCATGCGTCCGCCAATGCAGAAGTGACACGTGTCTCATCCCATCATCTCATGCGTCCGTGACTCATCCCATGCGTCCGTGACTCATCCCATCATCCCATGCGTCCGAGACTCATCTAATGCGTCCGCGACTCATCCCATTATTCCATGCGTCCGTGACTCATCCCATGCGTTGCCGACTCATCCCATGCGTCCGTGACTCGTCCCATGCGTCCGTGTCTCGTCCGGGATGCGTCTGGAAGTGTCGGGATGCGTCTGGAAGTATCGGGATGCGTTTGAAAGTTGCAGTCATCTCTGGCTCCATCTCCGGCGAGTTACAGACACCTCCGGCTGTAATACATTCTTTTCAGACGCAACAGTAATTAAACATGGTAGGGTTTGAGTGCAAAAGTGGTGAAGGAGGATTTATTGCTAGTTGGGGTTATTTCGGGCAAAGTAATAATTAAGAGGCTTTCTTCATGGATTGACTCATTTCACATTACATCTTTGTTGTTCGGTTAATCTGTACCTTCTTTTCATTACACATATATACATACAAAATATGGTAAATAGCATGAGCAAAAAGTTATTCGAATTTGATTTTTGAACTGTGGAAGATGATTGAAATTTGCAGGTTTGGAAGAAGATAGATATGAAAGAAGATGGAGATGAAATGGGCAGAAAAGTCAAAACCAATATGTACTTTAATCAGTAGGTCCCACATGTTTCCCAAAATTTTGGCTGGATCTATACACGTGTCCATTTAAGAAAGAAGGACGCATAAGAGGGGTGATGCTCTGTTTCAATGACGCATTAGCTGGCTAGTTTGGAAAATAATATTGGTCAATGGCTATTTTCGTAAATAGCTCTAAAAAAATTCATATTCTTATATAGTAGATAGTAACATCCGGTTATGGTTGTTAATCTTCATATTTTTTTCATCTAACGTAATCCTTCAATCACCGTTCAGTATTATGATTGTTCGTATTTTTCAGCTTTTGAAGTTCTTGGTTTTGGAAGAAAAGGGTTCTTGACGAAATGGAGGCACACCTGTTGTTTAAAGAAAAACGATCACCCAAAACAGGGGCAGACACACTTGTTGGGACGGGATAGAACGCACCCATGAAAAGTTTTAACTGTATCCATACGTTCTAATCCGGTTCCAAGTTACAAACCAAACCAAACGGCTAAAACTGTCAAACAGCCTAAACCAAACTAGTTAGATTTCAAACCGGCCAGCTTGCTTTGGTTTTGGTGGTTAGGTGGGTTTCAAGGTTTATGAACACCTCTATATGTTGGTATGACTTCAATATCCCAAGTTCATTTTATTGTAATAGGTCTGCGTAACACCTTTTACCATTTTAGGTCTGTAAAGTTGAGGTTTATACATATACACTTATATTTTTTCTTTAAGTGATTGGAACTTGGATCAAACTAAATGAATTTCGCAACTGACCCAAAATACTAACCCTACTTAAAGGGTTAAGGGTGTTTGGATTAACTTACTAGAAACATTTACAAAAACAGTTTTCAACCAGTTAGTCAACTTCTAAAAGCGAGTATTATACATAAGTTTTTTCTAACTACAACAAAAGACAATGTCGGCGGGAATAGACATTCTCATTGATTGGAGGAAAGGGGCGGCAAGGGGAATAGTGGCACGCACCTGCCTGACACTCCCCTATTGGCCCAATAAATTTACGATTTTATCCCGCTTTAAAATTACGATTTTGCCATCAGTTCAAAATTACGTATTTGCCCTCAGTTAAAGATAAATTTACGCTTTTGCTTCCAGCTAAATATTTCAATTTTGCCCCAAGTTCAAAATTACGATTTTGCCCCGTTTCAAAGTTTTCCCATTAGTTTTTTCCCTTAAAAATACGATTTTGCCATCAGTTCTAAATTATGTTTTTACCCCCACTTGAAAATAAATTTACGCTTTTGCTCCCAGCTAAAAATTCCAATTTCGCCCTCAGTTCAAAATTACGATTTTGCCCCGTATAAATTTATAGTTTTGCCATTAATTTTTTTCTCACAGCTAAGTTACGATTTTGCGGTCAACTTAAATTTACATTTTGTCCACCATTTTTGTTTGTTTTCCTGGTGAAATTACAATTTTGCCCCCAGTGTAAAATTACAGTCATACCGACAGCTTCCTGGCACTCTCCCATTGGTCCATTTAATTTACGATTTTATCCCTGAATTAAAATTATGATTTCGCACTCAGTTAAAAATTACGTTTTTCCCATAGTTTTAGTTTTTTTTAGCAAAACTATAAAGGTTTTTTGTTTTAATTGTTTACATGATTTAATTTTTTTTTCGTGTCAAGGAGCTGCCTCACACTGACCTCATTAGTCCTGAAAAATTACAGTTTTGCCCTGAACCCAAAATTACGGTCTTATCATCATTTTTTTTTCCTAACAAAATTATAGTAGTGTTTTTTTAATTGATTGAGAATTATTCGGCCATCGCCCCGCAACGCGGGCGAGGCATCAACTAGTTTATCTGTGGTTTTGCAAAGTTTCAGCTATAGTCCCCAGATTTTGGAAATTACACTCATAGTCCCTGTGGTTTGACAGTTTGTTACGCTGATAGTCCCTGGAGTGGATGTGGGTTAGTTTTCTCAGTTAAGTTGGTGTGAAATGACTATAATACCCTTAATATAAAATAAAAAAACAAATCAAGTATTAAATATATAAAACACATATGTATACACTAGTACAAAAAGAGACATCTAATATGACAGTTTTTCAATCAAATATGACGGTATATTAATCGTCTTAAAAGACACCGTCATTTTTGGTCATTACCGTCATATTTGGTATTAAAACCTTTTAAGACGTTTCAATAGACCGTCATATTTGATATGTTTTAAGGTTCCATATTAAAGCCTAATATGACGTTTGTGTTTGTTAACCGTCATATTTAATATATAGAGTAAATTTCAAATTTCGTCCTTTATGTATGTCTAAAATATCAAATTATGTCCTTTGTCTTTAATATCTTCAAGAAACATACTTAATGTTTGCAAAACCAATCAGGTTATGTCCTTTACCCTAAACCTGGTTTGTTTTCCCAGTTAAGTGAGGTCATGTGAGAGGCACATGAGGGTATATTGGTCATTTTACCCTAAATACTAAAAAAATTATAAAAAATTCAGATCTTCATCTCTCTCTCTCTCTCTCTCTTTACACAGAATCAAAACCACAAAATCAAAAACCCAAATCAAAAGCCAATTCATATCTAAACAAAACCACACACAAAATCAAAAACCCAAATCAAGATAAGTCTTTCTCATCATCTCTACACACACCACTCGAAGCACCTCCCCCTCTCGTTTCCGATTTCGGCAGCAGATGAAGACGCTCCGCCGTGAGCGGCGGTGGTGGTGACTATGTTCAGCGAAACCCCCCTCCTTCGTGCTTATGACAACCCTCACCTCCCTATTCCTCGAGTCGGGTTGCCGGCTCCAACCGTTCCCGGTCACTCACGCACACCCAACCGTTCCATTTTAGATGAGGGGGTGGTGGTAGGTGGTGCTCGTGATGATGGTTGTCCGATTTGGTGTTGGCAGATGATGCTCTCTCTCACACACACACCAGCTTTCTTTCTCTCTCTCATTGCAAGACCACCACCACCACTGCCGTACACCTCAGCAGACCAACCACCACCGCCGTACACCTCAAAAACAATAAATATATGCAGACTAAATGTTTCTCCTTCTCTCTCTAACTATCCTAACCCCACCACCACAACCCAGCTGCCACCGCCACCACCACCACAGATCTGCCACCGCCACCACTTCACCTGCAACACCATCACCACCGTCAACCGCCATAGCTCCATCATCACCACCGCTGCACAAACCTCCACCACCGCCCAACCCCAACCTGCACCGGTCGGACTTGGCTCTGGTCGCCGGTCATCAGTGAGTGAACGAGGGAGAGAGAGCAAATGGTTCTGTAGTTGTGTGCTGAGTTGTTTAGGGTTTTCAAATGGCCAAAAAGAAGAGACATTTGTTTATATAGTTAGGGTAAAATGACCAATATACCCTCATGTGCCTCTCACATGACCTCACTTAACTGGGAAAACAAACCAGGTTTAGGGTAAAGGACATAACCTGATTGGTTTTGCAAACATTAAGTATGTTTCTTGAAGATATTAAAGACAAAGGACATAATTTGATATTTTAGACATACATAAAGGACGAAATTTGAAATTTACTCTAATATATATAAAGCGTCATATTAAAGCCTAATAAGACGGTTTGTGGTGTGTTAATAAGACGGTTTCGGTGTATTGACCGTCATATTTATAAAGCAATATATTAAAGCCTAATAAGACGCTTTGTGGTGGAGCTAATAGCCGGTTGGTTAGGTGGTGCATCCATATATTTCACCCAATTCATGTTGATTCATGAGATTTACAAACACATATATAAAAAGGATATACCAAACAATGAACCGTTTTATAAAATAGCTAAAGAATCCATCTTGACCCATTAGTCTAAAGCATTCAATTTAACAAAGAAAAAACATAGAATCATTCAGTTTTACACCTATGCAAAAAACACTTCAAAAACCTTTGACTTTGTGCAACTTCCTTCATCCACCACAAGCTCTAAGTAACACCAGCTAACTAGAATTCCTTTGCCACTGATCAAAACAAATAAAATGTCTATCAGCTAACATTTAGGATTAAAATAAAACACGATCCCAAAATCTAGAAAATTTTAATGCATAAGTCATGCCAACTATAGTCAACATTAATACAAAGCCATGTGTTGCTCCTAAGAAACCCTAATAATATATTTGTGCCTAGGCCCTTGGGGTCAAATAGACGAACGGGTCAAAGTGACTTAACCATCTTTGCAATTAATTATTAATCAAACCCATCTCTTGTAAAGTCGTGAAGTACACTCTCTATAACAGAAGACATCAACCATGTGAAAACAAGAACCATCATTTTTCTGGAGGTAATCTAGTTGTAAATCTGAATGAAATTATTAATCAAACCCATCTCTTGATCTACTAACAAGGAAATTCATATGTGTTTCAGGTGCTTTTTAACTGCAAGTAAAATCGAGTTTGTTGCTAGGCGAGGCGCAGGTCTGTGCATTCTGTGGCATAAGGCAAGAGTCATTATGTGGCTGTCATTTTGTTTTTATGTTATGCATTTTGTTAATTTGTATTATGACACTTGATAAAATAATTTCTTGGTCAAATTTAGTTTGTTCTGTTTCTTTTTAGCAGAATCTTTCATTGTTAAGTTCCGAGTTAATCAATTTCAAACTGAAGCCAACTTATAATTCGATTTAAGTTATTTACAAATAAACAAATCACAACCCAATGTAACATGAGAATAACACAACACCATTGGTATATGAATAATTAACGCATATTAGTCCTCTTTAAAAAAAAAGCTGACCCGACCCGACCTGAAACCCGTTCTGACCCGGACCCGTTTCGACTCAGACCAAAACAACCCTTTTGTATAATTGACCCGTTTTGACCCGAACCCATTTTGACCCATGGCCCGAACCGACCCGTTTGCCAGGTCTACTTTCCCGCAACTGCAGTGAAGCTTTTACGAAACACAATTTTAGGCGAAACAAGAAAAAAAAAACTATATATGTGTCGCAATAATACATGTACAAAACCACTTAAATTAGTGATTTAATTAAATAATAAATTAAAAAAGTATTATCATAAGTGTTACCTTGAAGTGTGAAGATCCACAATGAAGGAAACTAGGATTGAACAACTTGAGTAGGAGTGGTTTTAATGAAGAATGAACTCTATCTTGAATTGATTTGGCTTGAACTTGTTGAGAATATGAACTTTAGAATTTGCAATATGATCTTCTATTCTTATAGAATAAATAATGATAAATTTTTTTGTTTAAATTTTAAAAGTATTATCTTTGTTTTTGTTTAAAGATAAAAGGATTAGTATGATTTTTTGTTTAAAGATAAAAGGATTAGTATGATTTTTTGTTTAAAGTTAAAAGGATTAGTATGATTATCATATTTCAAAATAATTTTCATATATTAAACCGTCTAAAACCGTTGCAATAGCTTGGAAAGTTTTGGTTTTAGTGGCATTATAAGTTTGACTTTACTTTTGTATAATTGTTGTTAAAGAAACCATCATTTGTTTATTATATAAAAATAATTAAAATTGGTACTTTATTTAGCTAACTATGCTTCTGAATGATAAGCTTTAATGAGAAATGGTTTCACAAATTGATAACATCTATTTATAAACGTAAATTTAATGAGAAATGGTTTCACAATTTGATAACATCTATTACAAGTGAAAATATAAAAATAGTGACATTTGTTTATTATATAAAAAAACCTTTAATATATGTTAGGCCTAATATGACGGTTTACATAATAATATATAAAATTTTAATAATAAAATGAGAAATATGACGGTTCCATATAATAAAATAGGCCTAATATGACGGTTTAATATATTAGGTCTAATATGACGGTTCCAAATCTCAAATATGACGGTTTCATTTATCAAAATAAGACGGTCCAATAAAATAGGTTTAATTCCAAATCTCAAATATGTCGCTTTCCATAAAATCGTCTTAAAAGCCTTTTCTAAACCGTCTTATTTGCTCTTTTTTGCACTAGTGTATAGTTTTGTCAAAAAAGAAAAAAAAAAAAAAACTAAAACTATGGCATGACTGTAATTTTACACTGGGGCAAAATCGTAATTTAACTGGGAAAGCTAAGGAAAACGATGGCAAAGATGTACATTTAAGTTGAGGGCAAAATCGTATTTTGGCTGATTGGGGAAAAAACAAAACTAATGACAAAACTGTAAATTTAAACGGTTCAAAATGGTAATTTTTAGTTGGGGGTAAAAGCATAATTTTATTTTGAACTAGGGTAAAAACGTAATTTTGAACTGATGGTAAAATCGTAATTTTAAAGCGGAGATAAAATCGTAAATTGGTTGGGCCAATAGGGGAGTGCCAGACAGCTTCCTGGCACTATTCCCCCATCTTGTGTCTGTAGTTATACACTGGGGATAAAATTGTAATTTTACTGGGAAAGCAAACAAAAACGATGGCAAAAATGTAAATTTAAATTGAGGGAAAAATCGTAATTTTGCTGGGAGGAACAAAACAAAACTAATGTCGAAACTGTAAATTTAAACAGGGCAAAATCGTAATTTTGAACCGAGGTCAAAATTGCAAATTTTTAACTGGGGCCAAAAGCATCATTTTATTTTGAACTATAGATAAAAACGTAATTTTTAAGTTATGGCAAAATCGTAATTTTAAAGCGAGGACAAAATCGTAAATTGATTTGGCCCAAAGCAGGTGAAACCTATGTGGTGTGCCCGCGCTACGCAGTGGGGTTTTAATCGATATCGGTTTAGTTTGGTGCGACATTGACCCTCAGTATAGTAGTAACCGCAAGAAATGTCAAGAAAATATCTATCTGTTTTTTACATCGATCAAAACCATACAAAGAAATTTACACGGGGTGGTAAAGCGGAAGAAATAACATTTTCAAATATAAAAAATATAAAATAATAAATTAATTATTGTATTGATATGTGTCCACTTTCAATGATTTTACTAAAGTGTTCCAAGCATTGTGTTTCATTAGATTTAAATATAAGGGTACATGATGAAAATTATGAAGTTAGAAAGTTCTAAATTAAAATTTACCTAAATTCAAGGGTTATTTAGGAGCATTCTACAACCCAGTGAAACCTGGCTAAATGAGGACAATACCACGTATCCATTCATTAATTGCAAAACTGTGGGTAAGAAGCCTTCTCTAGGCAGTAAAGTAAAGCAGGTGCACTCACCGATCTATATTCCTTATTTTAGTCTCAAAATCTCAAGAGCATCTATCATCCACCGTTCTAACAGCCGCAAATATCCCAGCGAACATCTATCATCCACTATTCAACATCTTAACAGTTGGGCTAGGCTGCTAGGGTATGAAGATGGTGAATCGGTTTACCGGCGAGGGTTTCCGGCGACTTCATGTCGCCTATTTTGTCAGATCAACGGCTCGTGATTTTGACGGCGATTAAGTGATGACTGAAACACTAGAGCCCCAATATGTCATGCAGTTATATATCGAGGATGGTTAGGTTTGATTATCGCCGCTGTCGATGGCGGCATATCTTCTAACGCCTCAGCAGATTCAGACAACCAATATTTGGACGCGATAATTTTGCAAAGAAAAAGTGCTGCTTAAACGGTGGTGGGAGAGCCGGCTGTGTTGATTAGTTCTGTTTTAACATGATGGAAAACATGACTAACATACCTGTTACAGCAGACATGCCAGCAGAGAATCCAGTCAGAGATGCAGCCATTGAGTTCGACATACTTGTCATGATGATCTGGTTCCTCCTTAGGGTGTAAGATTATGATGGTGATGAAACCGAAACAAAGGGTGGTTTCAGTTAGGAGAGAGAGCCGAAAGTGATGTTATGAGTTATTAGGTTTGTGTAAATCTTGTAACCCTTAAACTCTCTAATAATCTCCTTATATATCCACCCAAGAGGAAACCTAATTAGTTAATAAAGGTAATATGGTTCATCAACAATTACCAACTAATTATTAATAGGTTATTAATATATTTGATCTATATAATATAAATGATTATAATGGCTACAAGATTAAATATTATAATAATTATATATTTAATCTCACATTCTCCCACTTAGCCGAGTAATCATTTATCATGAGTATTAGATGAGCCTGGCCAGGAGTTAACACTCATTTTATCCTTAAACCAAGAACTATAGCAAAGAAATACAGCCGTTGAATCATCATTTGACTCGGGACTCCCCATTAGTCATACTATAGCCTCAATTTAAAACCTAACAGTTATGATCAAAATACGCATAAGCCCTTTAGTGTCTGATTTGTATTTATATTTGTCTATATGTAATTATACGGGCAGAACATATGTTAGAGACATACAAAATCAAACTGAGGAAATTTTATTAATTAAAACATAAGCTAGTACAATATGCCATTAAACAAGGTCTTCAGTAAGTCCCATATTTGATACATGTTCTTTGAAAACTTTAGGTGGGAGACCTTTAGTTATCGGATCCGCAAGCATGTCTATAGTACTAATATACTCAATACAAAGATTATTTTCCTCAACTCGTTCACGTATGAACAAATATTTTGTATCGAGATATAAACTAGCTCCAGTCGAACTGTTACTGTTCGAGAAACTGACGGCAGCTGAGTTATCACAGCAAAGCTTCAATGGTCTAGAAATGGAATTAACAATTTTGAGTCCAGTGATCAGATTTCTAAGCAACATTCCATGACAGGTTGCGTTGTAAACAACAATGTATTCTGCCATCATTGTGGAAGTTGTGGTTAACTGTTGTTTATGACTCTTCCATGAGATAGGTCCGCCTGCTAACATAAAGATATAGCTCGAAGTGGATTTCCTATCATCTTTGCATTTGGCAAAGACAAAATCAGAATAACCTACCACTTCTAAGTGATCACTTCTTCTATAAGTTAGTTTATAGTCTTTTGTCCCTTGCAGATATCTAAGGACCTTCTTAGCTGCTTTCCAGTGATCTAGGCCAGGATTAGTCTGATAACGGCCTAGCATTCCAGCAATATAAGCGATATCTGGGCGAGTACAGACTTGAGCATACATCAGGCTCCCGACTACTGACGCGTAAGGTATCTTGCTAATTTGCATCTTTTCAACCTCTGTTGTCGGACACTGGAATGAACCGAAAACATCTCCCTTAACTACTGGAGCGACTGAGGGATTGCACTGTTGCATGTTGTAACGTGTAAGGACACGATCTATGTAAGTCTTTTGAGAAAATCCTAAGATCCCTTTGTGTCTATCTCGGTGAATTTCGATGCCAATGACGTAAGAAGCATCTCCGAGATCCTTCATGTCGAAGTTATGCGAGAGTAATCGCTTCGACTCATGCAACATGTCTAAACTATTACTTGCCAATAGAATATCATCTACATAAAGGACAAGTATAGTAAAGTTACTCCCACTCATCTTGAGGTAGGTGCATTGATCCACTTGATTCTTCATAAAACAAGTCACCAACACCGTTAAGCTTTAAACATTTTAAGTTCTAAACAATTCACTTAGATTGTCATTATACTGATCCACTTAAATTTTTACACAAATTTCAACTGATTCGAGATACGAGATTAATGTTTTAAGAGACTTAAACTTATTCGCGTGTCCCACCTCAGAATATACTCCCGTATCCAGATCCCAATATTCAGTCTTATAGGTGAGTATACCTAGATGATATCTGTAAAGGGTTAAATGCGAGGGCCATGAGAGCTCAGGCTATTGCTTCCGCAAAATCAGAGAGATGATGGCTTCGACTTTAGGTGTGTTCCCTTTAGAGAATCTTTTCTTCAACAGCACATGATTAGCATTTTACAATGTTTCATAATTTTTTATGCTGAGGGGGGTGCTATTATTTCAAGCAAGCGAAAAGTATTATACGGGGACTAGGCCATTGCTTTCGCAAAATCAGAAGTCCCGGGATAATACCCCAGATATCACTAAGCATAAAGACCTAGTATCTCAGAAAGATGGGTCTTTCAAACAAGATTTCGGGGGTTACCCATATATCCGAGAGATGTTCCCCACAAGATAAGCAAGTTTGAAATTTAGGTTTATATCTCGAACACAATCTACTAAGCGTGTAAAAACCTACTGGCATATCATCAGTGAGACCGTTTATCACATTATGACTTTTCAATTCTTTAGCGTGCTGTGATAGTCCGTTGATGTACTATCATTTCCTCTTTTTCTCAACAAAACTCGTTTTGAAATTTTATCATGTTTTTTACTTTTTCAAATTTTCTAATGTTTTTGGATTTTCCAAAATTTCTTACTCCCCCTAAATTCAAAAACATTTAAAGGAAATTTGAAAACAAACTATACAAATAAAATGACAACTGATTCGAATTGCTTCAATTCGCCATCCTCTTGGCATAAACAATCAGAACTCCCCCTGACAACAAATTATTTTCCCATTATGATTTCAAAACACTTAAGTTTGTTTTAATAAAAAATGATTTTTTTCGGCAAATAAGTT
Source organism: Helianthus tuberosus (assembly GCA_030545235.1). NCBI lineage: Eukaryota > Viridiplantae > Streptophyta > Magnoliopsida > Asterales > Asteraceae > Helianthus > Helianthus tuberosus. Next base: position 66,900,037 of record CM060396.1, read on the forward strand.
TTGTTGGTTTTACCACTTGTAAAAAACGGGGATTCATTCATCACTTTGTTTTATCAATCATTTGAATGAAAGTTAAATCAAGTTCAACTTAATGACCTTGATTAACCACTAGTAGATGAAAATCTCGTTTTCAATCACTTGAAGGTTCAACTCTACCAGTTGTAAAGCAAAATATAACAATTTAAAGAAACAACTACCACTTGTAAATTGAAATACCACTTGCAAATTGAAATACCACTTGCAGGAAAAATGCCGATTCCTATTCCACACTTACCAACCTGGAAGTTCCGGCAAGTTCACAACCTGTAGAATTTTAACAATTTTAAAATGTCTCACAAAAATTTTAAAGAATGATGTCGATTCATGCTCCACGATTACCCACTTGGGAGCTCCGGCAAGTCAGGGTTTTAGTTTGAAAATTCTGTCACCCAAGCCTGACCAGCCTTGGGTGATTTTGATTCATCTCTATCCCAACCTCCTTTCGATTTATAAAAATCTTTTGCACTTTTCACTTTCCCATCTACCATCTTTCCAAATATATGTTTGACTTTCCCATTGAAAGCCTTTTCAGCATCAAATTCTCCTTTACCAGAGAAGAATTGATCTGAAATCTCAATCTTACCAACTTTCGATTTCAAATTATCTTTTTACAATGGCGGAAAGTTTTCATCATTCAACTCTGGAACGGAATTCTCATTCTTTTTCTCAACAGATGACTCCTCTGATTTTATGGAATCAGATTCATTGTCAGAACTACTCTCAGAGTTTACAACGCATCTTTGTTTGTTCAAATCAACTTTTCTTTTGTAAAAATGCTTCGAACTTTCACCAATTTTGAAAGTCGAATTTTTTAACAATTTTAACTTTTCTGTTGTTTTGTTAACCCATTTTTCATTCATCTTTGGTTTAGAAGAAACTCCCTGTTTTGAGTTGTTGGGCTTTGGACAATTCCAAGCAATGTGTCCAACTTTTTGACATTTGTAACAGGTTCTTCGTTCAACCCTTTTCTCAGATTCTTTCACCATCTTCTTTTTCTTCTCAGCAAGAAACTCTTTGTTTATCTGTCTCCAGAATTGTTTCTTTTCTTCTTCTACTGAGCTTGCACCTGAAACAAATTTAGTTTTTGGTTTATAATTTTTCTCAATTTTATGATTTTCTGGGGGAATGAAACCCAATCCCATCTTTTTGAAATTACCGTTATGGTTTGGTTTCTTTCGATAACCTGAACCAGAACTGTAACCCTTTTTCTTGTTGAACTCTTGAGGTGTAAGGTTTTGGTTTCGCAGCAAGATTTACACCTTTTATTTCAGAAATATTAATTTCTATTAGTTTGAAAACCTTGTTAATCATTTCAATTTTAACACCTCTTATTGGAAATTCCTCATCAGAATATAATTTGTCTGAATCATTCAAAGTATATGCCACTTTGATTGGTTCGTCATTCAAATTAGATTTTGATAACAGAAATTCTTTATTGTAAACCCGTTTAACCAGTGAACTCGGACTCTTTTCTGATGAACTCGAACTTTCAGATTTAGACTCCGACTTTGACTCTTCATCCATATCCAACACCTGATCGACCACTTTCTTTAACAACACAGACTCATGAACAGTGTCAGACGCTGTGAATGTGACATCAATGTTGTCTGGTAACTCATCAATGGTTTCAGACTTTAACTTTATGTTGAGAGCCTTATTTAAACGTTCCTCATTTGGCTTTCTGGGAGAATAACTATTCCAAATCGGGGGCGGACACTTGTTATACTTGACACTTTGTTTCTTACCAGCATCCATATCTTCTGTCTTTTTATCTTGAAACGCTTCAAGACCTGCAACAGTAGGATAAACTCGATCAATCAAATAATCACAAGTTGTATAACTCAACAGTAATCGTTTGATTCTTTCACTTTCAATCTTTTCGAGTTCCAAATCCTGCTTCAGCTTTGCACAGTCTTCAATATACTCATTGATGACCTTCTGCTTTGTCATTAATGTTGAGCTCATCATTGTCATAGTAGCATCAACTTCTAAATTTGTATTTTTCAGACCATCCACTGTTCTGTTCAACACATCATATGATTCCTTCACGTACTTCACATCAAACAACAGTTTTTCTTTCAACTCTTCAAGTTCACGAATCTTCTTGTCTTTTTCTTCACAATGTTTGCAAGACTCCAAACATTTCTGACAAGGTTTAATGACCTCAACTATCTTTTCAACTTCGATGATTTTCTCAACTTCGACAATTTTCTCTACCAACTTTTCAACAATATCTGGTTCTTCATTGAATTCTAACTCTTTTTCCCATCCTTCAGCTTCGACCTTTTCTTTCGAATTTTCTTCAACTTCTGCTGTTTCAGCTTCCAATTTTGCCTTTTCTTCAGCAATTTTTCTTGATTCCAAGTCTCTCTTCAATCTGGCAGCTTTCTTCTCATTCAGCATCTCAACTTTATCTGCAAAAAACAAATTAAAACTATCAGGATCTAGACCTTTTCTAGCTCTATTAATATATTCTTCTTCATCATCGGTATCTGCATCACTTCCAAAGTCTGGAAAAATTGGTATTCTTTTCGGACTAGGCTTGACTTCTTTTTCTTCCAGAATTTTAGCAACAAGACCTGAACCGGGTGGAATGTATTTATCCCAGCTAAATCCTTCTGCCACCTTTTCATCATCTTGATGAATAAGATAAGCTTTCTTCTTTCCGTCATCAATTGCACTGGATGTTGATGGTTGTTGAGCAATTTGATGAAAAATGGATTTCTGATAATAATCGTTCTTTTCTTGTTTTCCGGTTGCTTCTTTGTTTTTACACTCTCGTTTAAAATGTCCCTTTTCTCTGCAACGAAAACAAGTAACCTTTGACTTGTCAAATCCTATCGGGGATTTAGACATCTCACTAAACTCATTTCTCCTAGTGATTTGTTGAAATTTTTCTGCTCTTCTTACAGCACTGGCCAAACACCATTTAACATCCATCAACTCAAGTTCTTCAGCATCTATTTGGTCATAATCCTCTTTAGTGAGCATTGGGTTTCCAATTCGTCCACCAACTAAGCTTTCATATGACTCTAACATAGCAACCAGTGACGCCATGTGTTGCTTAGCTATTTCTGGAGACAAATTTTGACCATTTTGAATGTTCAAAGTAACATTGCATTTAAGATTCGTTGAATTCTGTCGTTGAGTACTTGGTGTTGTGAGATTCGGATCAAAACTCGAATATGATGATGAATAACCTCCACTCTGAGTTGTAGTGCTAACATTTGGTCCAGAAGAACCATCAGCACTAAAAGCAGTCTTGATCTTTGGACTTGGAGTAGTTTCAAATTTATTTCCTCAGTAGTATAAACTGACATCTTGTTGCGCATTTGGATTACTCATGATAGCTGTTTTCTGAATGTCCAATTCATGTTCTTCAATCTTTTGAATGAACATTGCCAAGTTCATATTTTCCGATTTTCTCAGGTGTTTTAAGATCAACAAATATGTTCCCCATTTGTTATGCGGTAACGCATCAGCTAACTTATCAACCCATTCATCGTCGTCTTTCTTTATTTCCAATCTTCCCATTTCCAAAACCAGATGACAATATCTATCAATGGTCATTTTGGTTGTTTCACCTTCCAAAACCACAAACATATCAAATGATTTCTTTAATAAAGCCTTTTTGTTTTTTTATCATATCAGCACTTCCCTTGAACTTTTGAATCAATGCTGTCCAAATTGATCTAGCAGTACCCTCATGTTGGAGTAAAACAAAAATATCTTCTTTAACTGCTTGTTGAAGAATACTGATCATCATTTTTTCACTTGTATATTTCACTTTTTCAACATCTGAATAGTCACTAAATGCTTTTTCAAGCCCACGTTCATTTTTCGGTTTCTCATAATCTACCTCTAATGCACACCATGCGTCAAACTTATAAGATTGCACCCAGTTTTCAAACCGATTTTGCCATCCTATGAAATTTTCAATGTACATAAGCTTCGGCAGTTTTTGATAAGTTCCCGTCTCGTTCTCACTGTAAAGAGTTTCAGCAGCTGTAACTGGAGCAACTGGTGTAGCAAATGCATTGTAAAATTCCTCTTCCATGTTTCGATAACTTGGTTCACAAATTCACAACGTTCAAACAACAATGAAAGTTCACACGAAATGAGAATACACACGAAATAACACACTGATACGAAATCAGTTTGGTGCGAAATAGCCGTTCAAACGAAATCAATCTTTCACACGAAATACCAATTTCAAACGAAATAAACCTCTGGTACGAAATAGATGATGATTTCATACGAAATGAAATCCTTTTGGTGCGAAATGACTGATTTTGTACGAAATACATGATTTCGTACGAAATTACAAGCGGATTTCGTGCGAAGTAACAAATCTGAGGTGATTTCGTGCGAAATAAACCAAATACAGTGATTTCGTGCGAAATCAAGTGTATTTTTCAAGCGAAATAGCAATTTCAAACGAAATCAATTGTCTATTTCGTGCGAAATACCGCTGACATCACCATGTCGATCTGATTTTTTGTCCAATTGATCAATTTTTAGGTTGATTTTAGATCCAATTCTTTCAAGGCTTTGTTAACAGAGTGTTTCGCTTATAATGAGTGAAATTCAAGTCATTTTGACCGTTAAAACTTGTTTAATTTTGAAAAGAAGATGTAGAAGCCAGAAATTTCAAGAAATCAAGCCGAAATTGGTAAGAACTCTTCCTCCTGAGCTCTGATACCACATGTAGGATCGTGAGACGATCGAAACGAGTCTATCAGAAGAGTTCTCGGTCTAATCAGAGGCGAAATTCATTGATTAGACTTTGTAACAGCTTGATTCACTCTTAATTGTCTTGTTTTATTGATATAACATGTTTACAGATCAAACGACACGTCGGGAGCACTTCGGTACCGTAATCACGAACATTACAAATGACTTCACATGAACGGTATTTATAGGTGATGGTGTTTCTCACGAAATGACATCTAGCTATTTCGTGCGAAATAGCCAATGGTTATTTCGTACGAAATAGCTCTTTGTTATTTCGTGCGAAATAGCTCACTCACACTCAAACTCTATTTTCCTCGTACAACGTGCCCTGATCTAACAATTCTATTACAAGACTCGATACAAGACGAAGTCGACAGACGTATGCACCAACACATGTATTAAAATTTCATTAAGATAACGTTGGGCAACAATTAGACAATGGATTAAGGCTAAGAATGGGAAATTAAGACTTGGGCGGGAAATACCCTCAAGGAAAACTAAATGAACGATACGTATTATTCACCATTGCGAATAAGAAAGTACCGTTAAATGTGGATTCAGAAACTTGGGTATGGGTAACCATCCAAGTAACACGTTATAAATTAAATCCTTATGAGGAAGAACAATAATCACGTTGATGGGTGTGATTGTATAAAAGAGTAATAAAATTAACATTTTAAAAATGATGGAACGAAAACGGATAAACCCCAAAAGTCATATAACAGTAATAGTGGTTCTACCGAATAAAGCTTAAGAAATAGACCTTCGGGAAGTTAATAAAAAGGACGGACCTATGGGTCGCGAACAAGAGAAAGATGGGTGTTCAAATCAAATAAGTAAAATGTTTGATAATAAAGGAAAACGCAAGCCGGGTAACGGAAGCGTATTACATTAGAATAATGAGCCCAAGGGAAGGGATAAGAATCAAAGTAAACGAAAATATAAACTGACAATTAAGAATGTCAAGGCATAGGGATAAAGTTTGACTGTCATAAGTGATGAAATTCACATGAACAAGTCAAACAAGAAGAAGGAAATATAGTGCAAACCAGATAACGGTAAGCGGGGAGCAAACCGGCGCGTAATAATGTAAGAAGTCATAGAGTCGGAAGAGCAGCTCAATCAAAAACAAACGTAGCCTTAGACTACGGTCAAGGTCAATAGAATTCAAAAGCGAAAATAAATGATTCCAAACATAACAAGGGATGTATGGATGCTATATATGTAGATATACATTTTTATAAAGGCGCGAGTAAAAGATGAATCCACGGGATCATCATAACCTTTGCGATTACAAGCAAATGTTAAGGTCTACGGGACCAAAAAGACCCTTGGGTCACAAATAAAAAGAGACGGACTCTTGGGGTCTCACCTTAAAAAGGTGAAAATCTAAAGAAATAACATACGAGGCTAAGCAAAAGAACCTACGAGTCAATTGGGGTAAAGTACGGGGATTGGTTACGATTTCCCGCGTAATATAATAGCGGAAAAAGAATAAATTCTTGTCGTCAATTCCTGGTATGAGTAATTGACATAAGTTAAAGAGAAAAACGTTAAACTAAAATTCGCTTTTAGTGAGAAACAACGTTTTTTTTTACAAATATGAATATTGTGAGAAAAAAATGGAAATAGCTAATAATAAAGGATATGGGACTTAACACCGAGAGAGAGGTGTAAGACGATACGTTAGAAAGAAGATTTTTTGATAATGAAAAGTTTATAAAAACTTAAATATGACGCAATGCGATGCGATCATAGTCACAAAAGTGATATAGAATATAACCATGTCGTAGCATGAGTTGTGGAATAGTAGATCATAAACTCAAGTAAGGCCGAGTATGGCAATATGGTATACTGAGTGACGGGGTATGAAGTGACGGTGACAAATCAGTCTAGCTGGTAGAAAACCATTCAAAATCGGGATAGTATTGTGACTTATACAAAGCACTTGTCAATACAAGATTAGCGTGGAGTAAACATGTGGATGGACTAGTATAACCGAGTGGTTAGATGGAAACTAGTTCAAATATACGACAAAGATAAGATATATAAGGTGAAAGTTAAGGTCCATGAGGACTTATACATAAAAGACACCCATGTCAATACGAATGATAACTCTTTACAGAAAAGAAAGAATGTCATGAAAATGAAACAAGGTTCGTTGGTCAAACCAATGACTATGTAAAGAAGGTTTCGGGGACGAAACCTCTTTAAGGGGGGTAGACTTGTAACACCCCGAAAATGGGATGGGTAATTGAAACATGTTACTAATAATGAACAGGTAAAATACTGTTAGTAGTAAAATTAACCCGGTGAATATTAGGATTTAAACAAATAATCCTAATATTAATTAAAAAGGAGAATAAAAGCTTTGAGAAAAGTAAGTTTATAAGAAGCCCGAGTTAACGGGACTTAAAATAAAACGGGTTATAACTCCCGGAACCCACTAAATAACTAGGAATATCAACCTAGTTGGTCTAGTGTTTTAAAATAATGAGGGAACTTGATGTAGTAACCTTTATAAACCTGGGTAAAGTTGAGGGACTAAAATGGTTAAAATGAGAAAGGAGTTTTTATTAATTAAAACTAAAAACACCAAAACACACACCTTTGTGTGTGTTCTGGTCGCACAAAACACAGGAGCCAAGAAGGGCTCTCAAGCTCAAACCCTAACAAGCATAAAATCAACAAATTGAAGGGGTAAATCTAACCCAAATCGAAATCCAGACACGAATTCGTGATCACCTCGGTGAAGGGATCATAAGGTATGCCAAATTTCATTATTTAGTTCTATCTTGAATTATTGGTGAACATATGAAATAAAAAATTTGGCTTGCATGATTGAAGTTTGGATGAAATTAGGATGAAATCATGTCTAGGAGCAAACCCTAGTCAATAATTTGTTGAATTAGTGTTCATAGATATGAAGTCCATAACCATCCATTTATGTGTTAAATGGGTTTTGTAGAAAGATGATGAACACTAGAATTATGATTATCAATCTAGTGTTATTTGAGCTCCATGAAATAAGTCTAGGTGTTGATGTGTAAACTAGACATTTGAAATTGTGAAAAATGCTCAAAATTGGCTAAATAACTAGTCATGAAACTTGGTTGATGATTTTGCAAAATTATGCCCTTTAGGTGTTTGTTGAAATGCCTAAAAGAAAACTAGATGTTGAAAATTTGATTAAAAACGCATATTTGAATGTTATGGTGAATTATGCGTTATATGAAATAATAAGAGTTCTAAACAAATCGTTGATTGAACTCTATAGGCAAAGGAATTGAATCTTCAAGCGGACAAGTCGGAGTTGATACGCGCTTGAAGGAAGAGCACCAAAGGTACGTAACTTCGGTTTCGTTACATTATGCATAAACAATAGTCTTAAAGATGTTAATGAAATTGTAGTGTCAATTGCGAGTTTGGTATGTCATAGAACTGACGAAGTTCACTCGACAAACCAAACGGGTCAAAATAGTTAATTAGAAATGTTGGTTGATAATATTGTTAAATTAGTCTTGTATGGAATGTAAAAAAAGTGATGTAACTCACTAGATAGAGAAATGGGTTAAAATATTGGGGAGGGGGGGTAATGAGTTTGGTATGTTGATAAAATGGCGAATTCCATTAGACAACCAAACGGGTCAAATAATGGTCGAAATAGTATTATTCGAAGTGACTTAAACGTCACTCATTAAATTTGAGTTATAAAAGCGTAAACCATGGAATGGACGTGATACGCTAAGATTGACAATCCTGGGAATGGGTAATTATGGTTAGAAACCAATGTTGATGAATTATGTAAGTAAGCAATTGTTTTGTTACATTTGACAATTCGATATTGTAGTTACTCAAAGTTGGGTTTTAGAGTAAGGATTTGTATTAGTTAAAGTGGCGATGATCACTACTTAATTGAACGTTTAAAACTAGATTAGAAAACGTTCGGTTATTGTTAAAATGGTGGACTCCATAAATCGGCCAAACGAGTCAAATAAATACGTGTTAAATCGATACTATGAAATTATTGAAAGGTCCCTTGGCGATTATAAATCATAAGAGCATAAACCATGGAATTGGTAATGAAACGCCAATGATCGTAAGCCCCGGAGGATGGGTAAAATAAGCCTTGTGGTCATAAAAATATAGATGTTAGTTTTAGTGCAAAACTATACGGGTCGAACAAATATATTGGGGATTTATAGACTTTCAGCCCGTAAACTCTAATTTTGATATGATATACATGATAGATGCGTTGGTAATTTAATTACGGACGCGTAGGAAAAAGAATCACCTAAAACGGACCTACGAATCAAAAGTTATGACCAATTGAAATTAAAATTGGTAAAATCCGGAGCTGGCAGGAAATGCAGGTCAGCTACCTACACCTGCTGGAAAACGTTATCCCTCGCGCCACGCGACAGTATCACTTAGATCCTGCGCGACACGCGAGAGCCGTCGCGCCACGCGAGGATTTGTCGCGACACGCGACGAACATGTTTTAATTCTTTTTTTGAGATTTGAAGCTGGAACTTGTTTTTACGCACTATAACAATGTCAAAACTAACATTTTAAGTGGTTTTGACTTTAGGTGACAATGGGGACTTTCCGGATGTCGATCAAGCATGTTTTGAAGAACCAAACACACACTTTTGAAGCTTCCGCAATAGATTATCTTTGTTTTAGACAATGTTTGTGATGTAAACATTTTACGAATCATGTTTTGAATGTTGGAACTAGTTTAGTAATCAACTAGTATGGGATCACTTTAAAACTTAAATTTTGTACTAGTTTGGAGTAAAGTACTATCTTATAAAAAAAGAGAAAAATCACGAGTATTCACATTAAATTCGATTAGAAATAAGACGGTTGTTACAAGTTGGTAATCAGAGCTCAAGGTTGTTAACAAAGTGTGTTCGGTTCAAGCTTGATCAAACGTCCGGTAAGAATTAGTTACTTTAGTAGATTTTATTAAATGTTAGAAAAAGAAAGGTGAATTGACGTGCACGGGAAGAGCGTGTTAACACACTCAAACCCGGAAAATGCACTAAACATGAATGGTTTAAGTAAGTTACAAACTGGGCTAAATCAAAATGAAAGATGCAAGTGATAATGAAACGAAATGTTTGACAATTGATATAAACATTTCAGATTTGAGAAGTCTAGTGTTGGAAAAAAAATTAAAATAAAATAAAATAATAATTAAGTAGTATGAATCCTAATCATAAATTGATTGTAAAATAAGTACTTGTAAAGTAAGTATATTTGAATGTCTCGTATAACAATACGGGCAACATTGAATAGCAAGATTAGTAATAAATTGGAAATGTTCCAATGATATGATGATCGCATCTGAAAATGACGGGGGATAAATAATCTAAAGAGCGGAGGGTTCGGAAGCATGACAAAGAATATGCTAGCAAAGAACCTAAATCAAGTGATGACTTGAGACAACGGAGTACATCAGGGCAAGTATCAATTAGGTACACGTTCTGAATTACGATAAGACAAGTAGAATGCAACAATTCACACAATGAACGATAGTTGCATATGGGCATATGTGATTAGCAAAATGAATGAATTATGTAAAAGAAAAATATATATGTATGTATATATATATAAAAATAAATAAATAATGGCGAGTATGTGAAACTGGGGTAAAAGTAATCTCGATAAATAATGCAATGGGAAGGAGTGCGCGTACACTCGAACCCGAGAATGCAATGAAAGACAAGTGTCGTAATGGGAAGGAGTGCGCATACACTCGAACCCGGGAAACTTAATAAAGTAAATAAATAATGTATTGGGAAGGAGTGTAATTACACCCGAACCCGGAGATTTGAAATAGTAGTAAATGGCAAAGACAGGATTATAGTCTTGGCCAAACCAAATAAAAACATGTAGAAACATCGTTTATATTGATAAACGATGTGAGTAAATTCCATACAATGACATGGAATAATAAAATGAAATGAATTAATTTCTATTATTGTTACAATGGAATGATGCCAACCGTAGTTGGCGATGATACGGTATCCCTCATTACTAAGGAGATGACCGAAAGGATCTATGGGAAAGTTGGAAAGGGCAACTGAAGCCATTTAACCCGGAATAATGGAAAGCCTATAAGTCACCATGAAGACGGCAAAGAAAGAAAAGATTAACGAGTTGAGAGAAAGCCCATCGGGGTGGGTATCGCAGGTACATGTTGTAGGATCGTGAGACGATCGAAACGAGTCTATCAGAAGAGTTCTCGGTCTAATCAGAGGCGGAATTCATTGATTAGACTTTGTAACAGCTAGATTCACTCTTAATTGTCTTGTTTTATTGATATAACATGTTTACAGATCAAACGACACGTCGGCAGCACTTCGGTACCACTTCGGTACCGGAATCACGAACATTACAAATGTCTTCGCATGAACGGTATTTATAGGTGATGGTGTTTCGCACGAACTGACATCTAGCTATTTCGTGTGAAATAGCCAATGGTTATTTCGTGCGAAATAGCTCAATCACACTCAAACTCTATTTTCCTCGTACAACGTGCCCTGATCTAACAATTCTATTACAAGACTCGATACAAGACGAAGTCGACAGACGTATGCACCAACAGACTCCCCCTCGGATGTTGACGAAGTCTTCGGTGTCGAGTCTTCACAATCTTCAGCCTTTATCAGTCTTCAGGCTTTTTCAAAGTTCTCTTGACAGTGTAAGCATCCTCAATCTTCAACACTTCTGAATCTCAATCTATCTCTTCACATTCTCTTGATCAGATCTCTTGATTCTTTAAGCTCTTCATCATCAGACTCCCCCTTAAAGAATGCTTGGGATCGTAGTCTGGCTTTCACAGGTTCTAGAATCGCAATCTGGCTCTCTCATAGCCATTACCTGCACATTCTCTACCTCAAAGTAAATTTTACAAATTTAAAATTTGACAAATTTAAACTTTCTGCTTACCACTTGTATATGACACATTTAAACTTGGTTTCAACTGAATGAACCATTTAATCATTTCAAAAACATTTTTCATTTCAACAGACTTTCCCAACCCTGTTGTTCATCATATTTAGCACTCGGAATTTTGAAAATCAGCTTTTCAACATCAGTTGTCTTAAATCTTTTTGAATTTTTCAAAATTTATGCTAAAACACTTCGAAAATCTTTTTTTTTTTTGAAATTAAATAGATGCAGTAAAAAAAAATATTTACAGACAAAAATTTTTGTGAGTTTGTGTAAGAGGATCATATCAGTTTATGAGACAAATCACCAACACCGTTAAGCTTTAAACATTTTAAGTTCTAAACGATTCACTTAGATTGTCAGTATACTGATCCACTTAAATTTTTACACAAATTTTAACTGATTCGAGATACGAGATTAATGTTTTAAGAGACTTAAACTTATTCGCGTGTCCCACCTCAGAATATACTCCCGTATCCAGATCCCAATATTCAGTCTTACAGGTGAGTATACCTAGATGATATCTGTAAAGGGTTAAATGCGATGGCCATGAGAGCTCAGGCTATTGCTTCCGCAAAATCAGAGAGTTGATGGCTTCGACTTTAGGTGTGTTCTCTTTAGAGAATATTTTATTCAACAGCACATGATTAACATTTTGCAATGTTTCATCATTTTTTATGCTGAGGGGGGTGCTATTATTTCAAGCAAGCGAAAAGTATTATACGGGGAGTAGGCCATTGCTTCCGCAAAATCAGAAGTCCCGGGATAATACCCCAGATATCACTAAGCATAAAGACCTAGTATCTCAGAAAGAGGGGTCTTTCAAACAAGATTTCGGGGGTTACCCATATATCCGAGAGATGTTCCCCACGAGATAAGCAAGTTTGAAATTTAGGTTTATATCTCGAACATAATCTACTAAGCGTGTAAAAACCTACTGGCATATCATCAGTGAGACCGTTTATCACATTATGACTTTTCAATTCTTTAGCGTGCTGTGATAGTCCACTGATGTACTATCATTTCCTCTTTTTCTCAACAAAACTCGTTTTGAAATTTTATCATGTTTTTGACTTTTTCAAATTTTCTAATGTTTTTGGATTTTCCAAAATTTCTTACTCCCCCCTAAATTCAAAAACATTTAAAGGAAATTTGAAAACAAACTATACAAATAAAATGACAACTGATTCGAATTGCTTCAATTCGCCATCCTCTTGGCATAAAAAATCAGAACTCCCCCTGACAACAAATTATTTTCCCATTATGATTTCAAAACACTTAAGTTTGTTTTAATCAAAAATGGTTTTTTTTCGGAAAATAAGTTTTGTTGGTTTTACCACTTGTAAAAAACGGGGATTCATTCATCACTTTGTTTTATCAATCATTTGAATGAAAGTTAAATCAAGTTCAACTTAATGACCTTGATTAACCACTAGTAGTGAAAATCTCGTTTTCAATCACTTGAAGGTTCAACTCTACCAGTTGTAAAGCAAAATATAACAATTTAAAGAAACAACTACCACTTGTAAATTGAAATACCACTTGCAGGAAAAATGCCGATTCCTACTCCACACTTACCAACCTTGAAGTTCCGGCAAGTTCACAACCTGTAAAATTTTAACAATTTTTAAATGTCTCACAAAAATTTTAAAGAATGATGCCGATTCATGCTCTACGATTACCCACTTGGGAGCTCCGGCAAGTCAGGGTTTTAGTTTGAAAATTCTGTCACCCAAGCCTGACCAGCCTTGGGTGATTTTGATTCATCTCTATCCCAACCTCCTTTCGATTTATAAAAATCTTTTGCACTTTTCACTTTCCCATCTACCATCTTTCCAAATATATGTTTGACTTTCCCATTGAAAGCCTTTTCAGCATCAAATTCTCCTTTACCAGAGAAGAATTGATCTGAAATCTCAATCTTACCTACTTTGGATTTCAAATTATCTTTGGACAATGGCGGAAAGTTTTCATCATTCAACTCTGGAACGGAATTCTCATTCTTTTTCTCAACAGATGACTCCTCTGATTTTATGGAATCAGATTCATTGTCAGAACTACTCTCAGAGTTTACAACGCATCTTTGTTTGTTCAAATCAACTTTTCTTTTGTAAAAATGCTTCGAACTTTCACCAATTTTGAAAGTCGAATTTTTTAACAATTTTAACTTTTCTGTTGTTTTGTTAACCCATTTTTCATTCATCTTTGGTTTAGAAGAAACTCCCTGTTTTTATTTGTTGGGCTTTGGACAATTCCAAGCAATGTGTCCAACTTTTTGACATTTGTAACAGGTTCTTCGTTCAACCCTTTTCTCAGATTCTTTCACCATCTTCTTTTTCTTCTCAGCAAGAAACTCTTTGTTTGTCTGTCTCCAGAATTGTTTCTTTTCTTCTTCTACTGAGCTTGCACCTAAAACAAATTTAGTTTTTGGTTTATAATTTTTCTCATTTTTATGATTTTCTGGGGGAATGAAACCCAATCCCATGTTTTTGAAATTACCGTTATGGTTTGGTTTCTTTCGATAACCTGAACCAGAACTGTAACCCTTTTTCTTGTTTAACCTTTGTTGAACTCTTGAGGTGTAAGGTTTAGGTTTCGCAGCAAGATTTACACCTTTTATTCAGAAATATTAATTTCTATTAGTTTGAAAACCTTGTTAATCATTTCAGTTTTAACACCTCTTATTGGAAATTCCTCATCAGAATATAATTTGTCTGAATCATTCAAAGTATATGCCACTTTGATTGGTTCGTCATTCAAATTAGATTTTGATAACAGAAATTCTTTATTGTAAACCCGTTTAACTAGTGAACTCGGACTCTTTTCTGATGAACTCGAACTTTCAGATTTAGACTCCGACTTTGACTCTTCATCCATATCCAACACCTGATCGACCACTTTCTTTAACAACACAGACTCATGATCATTGTCAGACGCTGTGAATGTGACATCAATGTTGTCTGGTAACTCATCAATTGTTTCAGACTTTAACTTTATGTTGAGAGCCTTATTTAAACGTTCCTCATTTGGCTTTCTGGGAGAATAACTATTCCAAATCGGGGGCGGACATTTGTTATACTTGACACTTTGTTTCTTACCAGTATCCGTATCTTCTGTCTTTTTATCTTGAAACGCTTCAAGACCTGCAACAGTAGGATAAACTCGATCAATCAAATAATCACAAGTTGTATAACTCAACAGTAATCGTTTGATTCTTTCACTTTCAATCTTTTCGAGTTCCAAATCCTGCTTCAGCTTTGCACAGTCTTCAATATACTCATTGATGACCTTCTGCTTTGTCATTAATGTTGAGCTCATCATTGTCACAGCAGCATCAACTTCTAAATTTGTCTTTTTCAGAACATCAACTGTTCTGTTCAACACATCATATGATTCCTTCACGTACTTCACATCAAACAGCAGTTTTTCTTTCAACTCTTCAAGTTCACGAATCTTCTTGTCTTTTTCTTCACAATGTTTGCAAGACTCCAAACATTTCTGACAAGGTTTAATGACCTCAACTATCTTTTCAACTTCGATGATTTTCTCTACCAACTTTTCAACAATATCTGGTTCTTCATTGAATTCTAACTCTTTTTCCCATCCTTCAGCTTCGACCTTTTCTTTCGAATTTTCTTCAACTTCTGCTGTTTCAGCTTCCAATTTTGCCTTTTCTTCAGCAATTTTTCTTGATTCCAAGTCTCTCTTCAATCTGGCAGCTTTCTTCTCATTCAGCATCTCAACTTTATCTGCAAAAAACAAATTAAAACTATCAGGATCTAGACCTTTTCTAGCTCTATTAATATATTCTTCTTCATCATCGGTATCAGCATCACTTCCAAAGTCAGGAAAAATTGGTATTCTTTTCGGACTAGGTTTGACTTCTTTTTCCACCAGAATTTTAGCAACAAGACCTGAACCGGGTGGAATGTATTTATCCCAGCTAAATCCTTCTGCCACGTTTTCATCATCTTGATGAATAAGATAAGCTTTCTTCTTTCCGTCATCAATTGCACTGGATGATGATGGTTGTTGAGCAATCTGATGAAAAATGGATTTCTGATAATAATCGTTCTTTTCTTGTTTTCCGGTGGCTTCTTTGTTTTTACACTCTCGTTTAAAATGTCCCTTTTCTCTGCAACGAAAACAAGTAACCTTTGACTTGTCAAATCCTATCGGGTATTTAGAAATCTCACTAAACTCATTTCTCCCAGTGATTTGTTGAAATTTTTCTGCTCTTCTTATAGCACTGGCCAAACACCATTTAACATCCATCAACTCAAGTTCTTCAGCATCTATTTAGTCATAATTCTCTTTGGTGAGCATTGGGTTTCCAATTCGTCCACCAACTAAGCTTTCATATGACTCTAACATAGCAACCAGTGACGCCATGTGTTGCTTAGCTATTTCTGGAGACAAATTTTGACCATTTTGAATGTTCAAAGTAACATTGCATTTAAGATTCGTTGAATTCTGTCGTTGAGTACTTGGTGTTGTGAGATTCGGATCAAAACTCGAATATGATGATGAATAACCTCCACTCTGAGTTGTAGTGCTAACATTCGATCCAGAAGAACCATCAGCACTAAAAGCAGTCTTGATCTTTGGACTTGGAGTAGTTTCAAATTTATTTCCTCGGTAGTATAAACTGACATCTTGTTGCGCATTTAGATTACTCATGATAGCTGTTTTCTGAATGTCCAATTCATGTTCTTCAATCTTTTGAATGAACTTTGCCAAGTTCATATTTTCTGATTTTCTCAGGTGTTTTAAGATCAACAAATATGTTCCCCATTTGTTCTGCGGTAACGCATCAGCTAACTTATCCACCCATTCATCGTCGTCTTTCTTTATTTCCAATCTTCCCATATCTAAAACCAGATGACAATATCTATCAATGGTCATTTTTGTTGTTTCACCTTCCAAAACCACAAACATATCAAATGATTTCTTTAATAAAGCCTTTTTGTTTTTTTATAATATCAGCACTTCCCTTGAAATTTTGAATCAATGCTGTCCAAATTGATCTAGCAGTACCCTCATGTTGGAGTAAAACAAAAATATCTTCTTTAACTGCTTGTTGAAGAATACCGATCATCATTTTTTCACTTGTATATTTCAATTTTTCAACATCTGAATAGTCACTAAATGCTTTTTCAAGCCCACGTTCATTTTTCGGTTTCTCATAATCTACCTCTAATGCACACCATGCGTCAAACTTATAAGCTTGCACCCAGTTTTCAAACCGATTTTGCCATCCTCTAAAATCTTCAATGTACATAAGCTTCGGCGGTTTTTGATAAGTTCCCGTCTCATTCTCACTGTAAAGAGTTTCAGCAGCTGTAACTGGAGCAACTGGTGTAGCAAATGGATTGTAAAATTCCTCTTCCATGTTTCGATAACCTGGTTCACAAATTCACAACGTTCAAACAACAATGAAAGTTCACACGAAATGAGAATACACACGAAATAACACACTGATACGAAATCAGTTTGGTGCGAAATAGCCGTTCAAATGAAATCAATCTTTCACACGAAATACCAATTTCAAACGAAATAAACCTCTGGTACGAAATAGATGATGATTTCGTACGAAATTACAAGCTGATTTCGTGCGAAATAACAAATCTGAGGTGATTTCGTGCGAAATAAACCAGATACAGTGATTTCGTGCGAAATCAAGTGTATTTTTCAAGCGAAATAGCAATTTCAAACGAAATCAATTGTCTATTTCGTGCGAAATACTGCTGACGTCACCATGTCGATATGATTTTTTGTCCAATTGATCAATTTTTAGGTTGATTTTAGATCCAATTCTTTCAAGGCTTTGTTAACAGAGTGTTTCGCTTATAATGAGTGAAATTCAAGTCATTTTGACCGTTAAAACTTGTTTAATTTTGAAAAGAAGATGTAGAAGCTGATAATTTCAAGAAATCAAGCCGAAAATGGTAAGAACTCTTCCCCTGAGCTCTGATACCACATATAGGATCGTGAGACGATCAAAACGAGTCTATCAGAAGAGTTCTCGGTCTAATCAGAGGCGGAATTCATTGATTAGACTTTGTAACAGCTTGATTCACTCTTAATTGTCTTGTTTTATTGATATAACATGTTTACAGATCAAACGACACGTCGGCAGCACTTCGTTACCGGAATCACGAACATTACAAATGACTTCGCATGAACGGTATTTATAGGTGATGGTGTTTCGCACGAAATGACATCTAGCTATTTCGTGCGAAATAGCCAATGGTTATTTCGTACGAAATAGCTCTTTGCTATTTCGTGCGAAATAGCTCAATCTCACTCAAACTCTATTTTCCTCGTACAACGTGCCCTGATCTAACAATTCTATTACAAGACGAAGTCGACAGACGTATGCGCCAACACATGTATTAAAATTTCATTAAGATAACGTTGGGCAACAATTAGACAATGGATTAAGGCTAAGAATGAGAAATTAAGACTTGGGCGGGAAATACCCTCAAGGAAAACTAAATGAATGATACGTATTATTCACCATTGCGAATAAGAAAGTACCGTTAAATGTGGATTCAGAAACTTGGGTATGGGTAACCATCCAAGTAACACGTTATAAATTAAATCCTTATGAGGAAGAACAATAATCACGTTGATGGGTGTGATTGTATAAAAGAGTAATAAAATTAACATTTTAAAAATGATGGAACGAAAACGGGTAAACCCCAAAAGTCATATAACAGTAATAGTGGTTCTACCGAATAAAGCTTAAGAAATAGACCTTCGGGAAGTTAATAAAAAGGACGGACCTATGGGTCGCAAACAAGAGAAAGATGGGTGTTCAAATCAAATAAGTAAAATGTTTGATAATAAAGGAAAACGCAAGCCGGGTAACGGAAGCGTATTACATTAGAATAATGAGCCCAAGGGAAGGGATAAGAATCAAAGTAAACGAAAATATAAACCGACAATTGAGAATGTCAAGGCATAGGGATAAAGTTTGACTGTCATAAGTGATGAAATTCACACGAACAAGTCAAACAAGAAGAAGGAAATATAGTGCAAACCAGATAACGGTAAGCGGGGAACAAACCGGCGAGTAATAACGTAAGAAGTCATAGAGTCGGAAGAATAGCTCAAACGAAAACAAATGTAGCCTTAGACTACGGTCAAGGTCAATAGAATTCAAAAGCGAAAATAAATGATTCCAAACATAACAAGGGATGTCTGGACGCTATATATGTAGATATACATTTTTATAAAGGCACGAGTAAAAGATGAATCCACGGGATCATCATAACATTTGGGATTACAAGCAAATGTTAAGGTCTACGGGACCAAAAAGACCATTGGGTCACAAATAAAAAGAGACGAACTGTTGGGGTCTCACCTTAAAAAGGTGAAAATCTAAAGAAATAACATACGAGGCTAAGCAAAAGAACCTACGAGTCAATTGGGGTAAAGTATGGGGATTGGTTTCGATTTCCCGCGTAATATAATAGCGGAAAAAGAATAAATTCTTGTCGTCAATTCCTGGTATGAGTAATTGACATAAGTTAAAGAGAAAAACGTTAAACTAAAATTCGTTTTTAGTGAGAAACAACGTTTTTTTTACAAATATGAATATTGTGAGAAAAAAATGGAAATAGCTAATAATAAAGGATATGGGTCTTAACACCGAGAGGTGTAAGACGATACGTTAGAAAGAAGATTTTTTGATAATGAAAAGTTTATAAAAACTTAAATATGACGCAATGCGATGCGATCATAGTCACAAAATTGATATAGAATATAACCATGTCATAGCATGAGTTGTGGAATAGTAGATCATACACTCAAGTAAGGCCGAGTATGTCAATATGGTATACTGAGTGACAGGGTATGAAGTGACGGTGACAAATCAGTCAAGCCGGTAGAAAACCATTCAAAATCGGGATAGTATTGTGACTTATACAAAGCACGTGTCAATACAAGATTAGCGTGGAGTAAACATGTGGATGGACTAGTATGATCGAGTGGTTAATGGAAACTAGTTCAAATATACGACAAAGATAAGAAATATAAGATGAAAGTATAAGGTGAAAGTTAAGGTCCATGAGGACTTATACATAAAAGACACCCATGTCAATACGAATGATAACTCTTTACAGAAAAGAAAGAATGTCATGAAAATGAAATTAGGTTCGTTTGTCAAACCAATGACTATGTAAAGAAGGTTTCGGGGATGAAACCTCTTTAAGGGGGGTAGACATGTAACACCTCGAAAATGGGATGGGTAATTGAAACATGTTAATAATAATGAACAGGTAAAATACTGTTAGTAGTAAAATTAACCCGGTGAATATTAGAATTTAAAAAAATAATCCTAATATTAATTAAAAAGGAGAATAAAAGCTTTGAGAAAAGGAAGTTTATAAGAAGCCCGAGTTAACGGGACTTAAAATAAAACGGGTTATAACTCCCGGAACCCACTAAATAACTAGGAATATCAACCTAGTTAGTCTAGTGTTTTAAAATAATGAGGGAACTTGATGTAGTAACCTTTATAAACCTGGGTAAAGTTGAGGGACTAAAATGGTTAAAATGAGAAAGGAGTTTTTATTAATTAAAACTAAAAACACCAAAACACACACCTTTGTGTGTGTTCTGGTCGCACAAAACACAGGAGCCAAGAAGGGCTCTCAAGCTCAAACCCTAACAAGCATAAAATCAACAAATTGAAGGGGTAAATCTAACCCAAATCGAAATCCAGACACGAATTCGTGATCACCTCGGTGAAGGGATCATAAGGTATGCCAAATTTCATTATTTAGTTCCATCTTGAATTCTTGGTGAACATATGAAATCAAAAATTTGGCTTGCATGATTGAAGTTTGGATGAATTTATGATGAAATCATGTCTAGGAGCAAACCCTAGTCAATAATTTGTTGAATTAGTGTTCATAGATATGAAGTCCATAACCATCCATTTATGTGTTAAATGAGTTTTGTAGAAAGATGATGAACACTAGAATTATGATTATCAATCTAGTGTTATTTGAGCTCCATGAAATAAGTCTAGGTGTTTATGTGTAAACTAGACATTTGAAATTGTGAAAAATGCTCAAAATTGGCTAAATAACTAGTCATGAAACTTGGTTGATGATTTTGCAAAATTATGCCCTTTAGGTGTTTGTTGAAATGCCTAAAAGAAAACTAGATGTTGAAAATTTGAGTAAAAACACATATTTGAATGTTATGGTGAATTATGCGTTATATGAAATAATAAGAGTTCTGAACAAATCGTTGATTGAACTCTATAGGCAAAGGAATTGAATCTTCAAGCGGACAAGTCGGAGTTGATACGCGCTTGAAGGAAGAGCACCAAAGGTATGTAACTTCGGTTTCGTTACATTATGCATAAACAATAGTCTTAAAGATGTTAATGAAATTGTAGTGTCAATTGCGACTTTGGTATGTCATAGAACTGACGAAGTTCACTCGACAAACCAAACGGGTCAAAATAGTTAATTAGAAATGTTGGTTGATAATATTGTTAAATTAGTCATGTATGGAATGTAAAAAAAGTGATGTAACTCACTAGATAGAGAAATGGGTTAAAATATTGGGGGTAATGAGTTTGGTATGTTGATAAAATGGCGAATTCCATTAGACAACCAAACGGGTCAAATAATGGTCGAATTAGTAGTATTCGAAGTGACTTAAACGTCACTCATTAAATTTGAGTTATAAAAGCGTAAACCATGGAATGGACGTGATACGCTAAGATTGACAAGCCCGGGAATGGGTAATTATGGTTAGAAACCAATGTTGATGAATTATGTAAGTAAGCAATTGTTTCGTTACATTTGACAATTCGATATTGTAGTTACTCAAAGTTGGGTTTTAGAGTAAGGATTTGTATTAGTTAAAGTGGCGATGATCACTACTTAATTGAACGTTTAAAACTAGTTTAGAAAACGTTCGGTTATTGTTAAAATGGTGGACTCCATAAATCGGCCAAACGGGTCAAATAAATACGTGTTAAATCGATACTATGAAATTATTGAAAGGTCCCTTGGCGATTATAAATCATAAGAGCATAAACCATGGAATTGGTAATGAAGCGCCAATGATCGTAAGCCCCGAAGGATGGGTAAAATAAGCCTTGTGGTCATAAAAATATAGATGTTAGTTTTAGTGCAAAACTATACGGGTCGAACAAATATATTGGGGATTTATAGACTTTCAGCCCGTAAACTCAAATTTTGATATGATATACATGATAGATGCGTTGGTAATTTAATTACGGACGCGTAGGAAAACGAATCACCAAAAACGGACCCACGGATCGAAAGTTATGACCAATTGAAATTAAAATTGGTAAAATCCGGAGCTGGCAGGAAATGCAGGTCAGCAACCTGCACCTGCTGGAAAACGTTATCCCTCGCGCCACGCATCAGGATCACTTAGATCCTGCGCGACACGCGAGAGCCGTCGCGCCACGCGAGGATCTGTCGCGACACGCGACAGACAGATTTTAAATTTATTTTATTTTTTTGAGATTTGAAGCTGGAACTTGTTTTTACGCACTATAACAATGTCAAAACTAACGTTTTAAGTGGTTTTGACTTTAGGTGACAATGGGGACTTTCTGGATGTCGATCAAGCATGTTTTGAAGAACCGAACACACACTTTTGAAGCTTCCGCAATAGATTATCTTTGTTTTAGACAATGTTTGTGATGTAAACATTTTACGAATCATGTTTTGAATGTTGGTACTAGTTTAGTAATCAACTAGTATGGGATCACTTTAAAACTTAAATTTTGTACTATTTTGGAGTAAAGTACTATCTTATAAAAAAAAGAGAAAAATCACGAGTATTCACATTAAATTCGATTAGAAATAAGATGGTTGTTACAAGAAGACTGATCACTGCTAATGGCTTCATTATAAGAGATAGGATCATTGAGATTTCCAGCATCCATTTCAGTCAGGTAGGTAACATAATCACCCCAATTAGTAGGTCGTCTTTGCTAGATGACCTCCTGAGTTGATTATCAGGTTCAACGTTGTCTTGGTTTTGAGCGTTTGATGTGCCTTCGTTATGAGGTATAATAGGTTCTGATTGTGGAGATGGAATTGGTGCAGTAGCTTCAGGTGCAGTTGTTGCATTGGGTACAAGAGGAGTAAACGGAGTAATGGTAAGCGATGAGTCTCTCCCCCCCACCCCCGCGTCTTGTACTTCTTGCAATTCGTCGTAAGGATTGGTACTGCTCCCACTGACCTTGAAATCCTCCAGGAACGCAGCACGCTTTGTTTCAACAATATGGGTGACATGGGAAGGACAATAGTAACGATAACCCTTTGAGTGATTAGGATACCCGATAAACAAACAGGTAACTGTTTTAGGGTCAAGTTTCCTTAGGAAAGGATTATAGAGTTTTGCTTCAGCAATGCAGCCCCATACTTTCATATATTTAAGACTCAGTTTCCTTCCTGTCCAAAGTTCATAAGGAGTTTTAGGGACAGACTTAGAAGGAACTCTATTGAGTATATGAACAGCTGCTTTTAACGCTTCAGTCCAGAGGAATAATGGTAAATTAGTGTTGGCTAACATACTGCGCACCATGTTCATAAGGGTACAATTTCTTCGTTTAGTGACACCGTTCTGCTGAGGTGTACCAGGCATGGTGTATTGGTTCACAATCCCCTGGCCCTTACAAAACTCATAAAATGGACCAGGAGCTTGACCCACATCAGCATGTCTTCCATAATATTCACCGCCTATATCTGATCTCACAACTTTAATCTGACAATCTAATTGCTTTTCAACTTCAGCTTTATAATCTTTAAAAGTTGTAAGAGATTCAGATTTTTCCTTAATGAGGTACAAGTACATGTAACGAGAATAATCATCAATGAAAGTGATAAATGAAGTTTGTCCTGTTATGCCAACGATTTGGTAGGGACCACTAATGTCAGTATGAATGAGTTCTAATAGATTAGAGCTCCTAGTGGCGCCTTTCTTATTCGCTAATGTCATTTTGCCTTTAAGACATTTGACACATGTTCCAAAATCAGTGAAATCGAGAGGAGGTAAGACTTCATCCTTTACGAGACGATTTAATAGTTCTCTTGAGATGTGGCCTAAACGTTGATGCCATAACATAGATGAAGTCTCCAAGTCTCGATTCTATTTCATCTTTGTGAGTGATTCATTAATATTATATGAAAACAAAGATTTGGAAAAATTATCATCTAGTTCTAATCTATAGAGACCACCATCCAGAATGCCAGTACCATAAACAACGAAATCATAGAGAATAGAGAGTTTGCGATGACCATGGGAAACAACAAAACCGTCCATGTCTAACTTTGGCCCTGATACAAGGTTCCGAGTTACCTCAGGAACATATAAGGTATCATAAAGTTTAATACATCAACCAGTTTTCAAAAATAATTGTAATGTTCCTATGGCCTTCATTTCTAATTCCCGATCATCCCCAACTTTATGTGTTCTTTGGTTTCTTCACAGCTTCCGGATTGAAAGGAATCCCTAAGTAGAGTTGGTTACATGAACCATAGAACCAGAATCAAACCACCAAGAATTAGCAGGAACATTTAAATTAAAGGAATCAAGTATCATGAAAAAATCGTTACCTTTGAATTCAGGGCATTCCTTTTGCTTATGTGATGTCTTCTTACAGAACTTGCAGTAAGGTTTGCCTAAGGAACTCTTAGAGCTGGAAGGTGCACTTGTATTAGGATTGGGCCTTTGGACTTTGGAAGCCTCTTTTATTTGATAATTGTTCTTCCTCTTCTTAGAGTTGGAGGTGGTGAAGTTAGCAACATCAGTAGTGCGATCCATCTTCATACGCTCTTCCTCCTGTACGCACATAGCGACCGGCTCACTCATCGTCCATTTGTCCTTCTGAGTGTTGTAATTGATCTTGAATGCTTCATAGGACGAAGGAAGCGAAGTGATGATGAAGTGAACAAGAAAACCATCACTGATTTCCATCTCTAGCCCTTTCAGCTTATTGGCCATGTCATGCATCATCATTATGTGTTCGCGAATGCCGCTCCTCCCATCATACTTAGTTGTCACCAGCTTGAGAATAAGAGTACTAGCGTGTGCTTTTGATGTCCTTTTGAATTGTGCCTCCATAGAAGCCATGTAGGTTTTAGCATCTTCAGAATCAGGAATAGCTCCTATAATTGCATTGTGTATGGACTGCTTCATGAACATGAGAGACATGCGGTTACACCTAGTTCATTTTTCATGAACTATCTGCTCAGCAGCAGTACTTTGAGTAGTAAGGTCCGCTGGCTTATTCTCTCTTAGAGCATAATCGAAGTCCAGCAATCCAAGCGTAAGCATGAGGGCATCCTTCCATGCAGCAAAGTTATCACCAGTCAAAGGTGGAATCCCACAATTTGGTGCTGATAGTGGAAATAAGATGAGCGAATTATGATACTAATCAAGAAGTCCTAATGTGATCTAAGGGCATGTTATACTAAGGCGGGCATAAATAATGACCATTTTAATTATGAAGCTGTGATATTGTCTATTACTAACATCAAAATAATAGACTTATTTAAAATTCTACTTAAACGAAGACAAATCAGCTTTGGCCAGAAGTGTAATCATTTAAGTATGTGTGCAAAGTAATCGTGACAAATCATCTTTGGCAAGAAATGAGACAATTACTTTAGTAATGCACTTGTCAAGTATGCTAGACATGAATGAATTAAATCAGCTTTGGCCAGAAATTAAGACATTTCACATTTGTAATGCATACTCAACATAGCTTTTATAATACTTGAAGAATAAATAGATGCATCAAATCAACTTTGGCTAGAAATGATACATCAGAAACTCATTCAAGTTAAGCAATTTTGGATTTGTGGATAAATTTTCTGCTTCTGATTAGGTAATTAAGTGTTTACAAAACCAAGTATTTAATAGAAAACCACCTGTTAGCACGGATCTTATGGTCACGAGTGAGATCTCGACTTAGTTATGAGAACTCGACTCAGTTATGAGGTCTCGAGTGACAACCTTATGGTCTTGAGTCGCAACCTTATGGTCTCGAGTCGCAAGGGGTGATCTCGAACATACTGTTAACAACTGTTATTGTGAAAATAACTGAAAGCTCGAAATTTTAGGGATTGTGGGATAGTGTTTCCTGTTTTATTGTTGATCTAAACTTATCAAAGATTTCAAAAATTATAATATGATTATCTTTTAACAATTTTCAAAAATTTTAAGAGATATAATTCAGATCAAAACAGTAAAAACATCCACTAATCCAAATTATATTCCAAAACTTAAGGAATTTTCGAGTTTTCTTAGAACAAGTGATGAACCCTAGAAAATTAAAACATAATTCTGGGATCCGAAACTTGAGTTTTAAGACTTCTGTTAACAGATTTCGGACATAAAATTAACCCATTTTGATTTCAAGTCAATTATTAAGAATTCTTTTCCGAAAACAGTGATTCGGCACAAATAGACTCGAAACAGCCGTGATTTTATAAGGCTTTAAAAATTTCTGTTTTCCAGATTTTAATCCCAGAATGATGGATACAAAAACAGAAATGATTTATCAACATATGCTCTGATACCACATGTTGATCAGTTCTGTTTTAACATGATGGAAAACATGAATAACATACCTGTTACAACAGATAGACCAGCAGAGAATCCAGTCAGAGATGCAACCATTGAGTTCGACATACTTGTCATGATGATCTGGTTCCTCCTTAGGGTGTTAGATTATGATGGTGATGAAACGGAAACAAAGGGTGGTTTCGGTTAGGAGAGAGAGCCGATGTGATGTTATGAGTTATTAGGTTTGTGTAAATTGTGTAACCCTTAAACTCTCTAATAATCTCCTTATATATATATCCAAGAGGAAACCTAATTAGTTAATAAGGGTAATATGGTCAATCAACAATTACCAACTAATTATTAATAGGTTATTAATATATTTTGATATATATAATGTAAATGATTATAATGGCTACAAGATTAAATATTATAATAATTATATATTTAATCTCACAGGCTGGTGGTGTGCGAATATTCAAACAACCACTCCTGAAACATCTTATGCGAAATCGATAATTTTCCCAAAAAAGTGTTGGTTTTGTAACGACGATGGTGATAAAGCCGTCGGTGGTAGATGGATGGTTTGAAAAAAAAATCCTTGGGGGATGCCTGGTTAAAAAAGAAAAAATTTCCTTGGCGAATAGCGAGCTGCCATGGCAGCTGGTTGCATTGTTCATCCAACTTCGAAAATGTTATAGAGTTAACTAGTAAATTTTCCTCGTGAGAATGATATTTTACTCAATTAAAAATATAAAGTATATTAAAGACGTCTAATATTCAAAGTGTAATTTTAATTTAAAAATAATGTAAATAATACTTTACAACAAACATTGTTTATTTTCCTATCTATTTTAATATAGACTAGTAAATTTTCCCCGTGAGAGAGGCATTATACCAACACTCAGTGTACCAATCGAAAGGAAAAAACTTGAAAAATACAATACCGACAATCGATATAATCAATGAAAGCAAGTTATTTAAAGTATACGGGTGCGATTGAAAGATAAAAAAAGAGAAAAACAACAAAGCGGCTCATTTTAGCATAGATAGGGATGCTCAATTTAGCGAAGGGGTTTGGTGCATTTTAGCATCACCTCACCATTCACAAACATGAACTTTGTTATATATCAAATAATTATTTTAAACACATCTCTGTTTCTAGCAAATTTTATGTTAGAATGTTGAGTAAAAAAAAACACACCAAAGTATTTAGCTTTTTTGAAAAAGTTAATGAACACAAGTTATCAATGAAAATTCAAATTAAATAAAAAGTTAAATAGATTGAAGGGAAATATTACTCAAAGATAATTAGCAAGATTCACTCATACAAAAAACTCAATTAAATGTGAACCGCAACAGGGTGTTGGTATCTTTGTATAAGAATCTCAATTTTTTTAACTACTTTTTATACAAAAATGAACCAAGAAGAGAGATTCAAGTTGTATATCGTAGACTTGTATGCGCTAAGTATAAATTTTGATGTGTTAGAAGCTTTTAGTGGCAAATTTACTTTTGAGTTAATAATTAATATAGCTTTTTATTTAAAGGTAAACTTCACTAAAAACACACAACTTACCCTAAGAAAAACGAAAGGACCAACCGAAAACTACAACCCACAACTTACAACATATACAAAAGATATCTACACCAATTTTTCCAAACAAATGACTTACGTTTGGATCTATATTTAAATGATAAAAAACCAAAAGATTAATATTCCAAAAGATGTCTTCACTTGAACCTCTACCATTAGAAAACACTTTCTCGTTTCCAGCCTTCCAAATACACCAACACGTGATTTATGAGCCTGTGAACCACCCTCTTCTCCTTGTTTCCCATCCGACACACTTTATATAGATCCATAAGATCCTTAAAATGAAGGCATTGATAAGGGGAAGATTTCCGGTGGGCTTGGATGGGTCGTGATGATTGGATAACAGTATCACAATTTAATAATGCAGCGGAAGTATTAGAGTAAAAATATCCATATCATTAAACGTCTGAATATACAAATAAAAGTTGTACAGAGTTCAAACATAGCCCACAGGCGGGATCAGAATAAAAAGAAGCTTAGACATCATTGGCCTTAAGCTAGGAGTTGCAAATTCCAAAGCCTTTATCATAGCCGACCCGAATTCTCAGCAATACCAAGGTTCGGTACCTACAGTTCAATCTTTTGAAAATACGTCAGCGTTCGTTGGTAAATACAACTAACTGACTCATTTTGAAAATAGTTTTTCAAAAATGATTTTATACATAGAGAACATCCGTAGGTAATCATTTAATATTTCTTTGGATTTTATCTTGTCACCAGATTTACATACTTGTCATACAATGGGAACCCGAGATCAAAGCCGGTCATTTTCAGTGCTATAAAGATTAAGGTGCACACCAAAGTTGAATAACGTGTCTTAGAGTCAGTATGCCTACCCCGACACGTTATTCCGTATGGCCATAATAGTTCATGAGTGGGACGCCCGGACACGGTACCAATATCCCCCAATTGTTTCAGTTATCAAAATAAACCGAGTTCTTAGATTTATGAGCAATCAGTTTAAAGACGGTTTCAGATGGTCGTACGAGCTTATGACAAGTCTAAGTATTAAAAATATATCTTTAGTTGATATATATTCAGCTTTAAAGTCAGAGTATAGCTTAGTTTAGATTAAAATCATTTATTTATCTACTTTGACCACATAAGGGCATTGTGGTCATTTTTAATAATATTTCCAAGACTTGTTATTTAACTCATCAAATGAAATGACCAAGTGGTATAACTTCAGAGAGTTATACTCAACAATATTATGGTCTCAAAACAAGTTTAAAACAGATCTAAACATTGAACAAACGGGTCAGAATCAAAAGTCAAAGCAAAAGTCAAACTTCTTGACTTTTGACATAGAATGAAACTCAAAACTGAATTAGACGAGTTGGGCATGCTAATATCAGTTTATATAAGTTGTAAAACTTATATATGTGTCAAAACAATTGAGTTATAAGTTACAAAAGCCATTTATGCCATTTATAAGTTACAAAAACCATTTATGCCATTTATAAGGTGGCAAGCTTGGCTGCTAAGGCAGCCAACTGCCAAGAAGCTATCACTAGCACTCCCTTACGGACCGTAAGGGTGATGGCTTACGGTCCGTAAGGACCTTAAGCGCGCACCAGAATTCAAACCCCCTTGTGGATCGTAAGGGTTAAGCCTTATGGTCCGTAAGGGACCTCCAGAAACTATAATTTGAGATTTTTACATATTTAGTCCTTGGACTTTGATTCTTTGGCCATTTGGCACTTTTAGTCCCTATCCTTCTTCTTAGTTGGGATTAGTCGGAGATCGAGGACACGTTTTAGTTAACACACAATAATATTCTCTCTCCTTCCTAGAGTCGGGATAAGTCGGAGATTCACGGAACGTTTGAGTGAACGTATAGAGTAGGTCCTTCCTCATTCCACATAGTCGGGATTAGTTGGAGGTTTCTCACTCCACATAGTCGGGATTAATTGGAGAGTTGGACACGTGTCACCACATAATTGGACACAATTTTCAGGGTGTTACATCCTCACCCCTTAAAGGAAATCTCGTTCTCGAGATTTATTCAAACATATAAGGGTATTTCCGTATCATTTCAGATTCAACCTCCCAGTGTACTCTGGGCCACGACGGGAATCCCATTTTACCTTGACGAGGGAAACCTTTTTCTTACAGAGCTTTTTGACTTTACGGTCCTCAATGGACAAAGGTTTTTCAATGAACCTTAAGCTCTCGTCAATTTGAACGTCATGATGAGACATGACAGGTGCTTCATCAGCTAAGCACTTTTTTAGATTAGAGATATGGAATACATCAGGGATTTCACTCAGCTCTTCTTTTGTAAGCTACAGAACCGACATATTCTGTTATCTCAAATGGTCCAATATATCTAGGGCTCAACTTTCCCTTCTTTCCAAATCTCATCATGCCTTTCCAAGGCGAGACCTTGAGCATTACTCTGTCGCCAATTCGGAATTTGACAGGCTTCCGCCTTTTATCAGCATAGCTCTTCTGCCTAGAAATTTTGGTTATAAGGTTACGCTACTAGAAACTTTGGTTATAAGATTACGCTACTAGAAACTTTGGTTATAAGATTATGGTGCTATTCACTTCGGTTATAAGACTACGCGACTAGAAAATTTGGTTATAAGATTACGCTATTAGAAACTTTGGGTCGATTTTTAGCTATTGTATGGCAGTATGATTACTTGATTAATATACTTTAAGCATGTGGATTTGAAACTTTATTCATACTTTTGCTATGTAGACAAACTAGTATGCTCACCGGCATAATTTGTGTTGACGAATATTTTATACATGTTGCATAAATATTTGATGATGCAAGAAATCTACTTAGTGTGGATTTAGAAACTCACCAAATTTTATTTAGGCATTTTTACGTTTTAGTCTTGTAACTTGAAATTTGTTGTGTGTTCCTTTTGAGAGAATGTAATATTTGAGTTTGATGAAATGAAATGAAATAGAATTTTGAATTTTAATTTATTGTCGCAAATTTAGTGTTATGTTGTGTTTAAGAAATCTATTACGTCTCGCCTCGATATTTCCGCCATCGATTGGGGTGTGACATAAAATTTGTGTGTCCCTTTTAAAAAAGAAATAAAGAGTAAATATGATATGCGGATATTACTATGCATTTTGTTTTTATGAATCATAATCTTGAATTCTTTGATTTAGTTTAGTGATAAGTATTCTATGTTGTGGATGTACAAATCTTGGTTCAAATTACAACAACCGCACTTTATTTTTTTTCTTTTTATTGCATTTGTATTCATTTAAACTGAAAAAGCCTCCGTAGGCCCAATAAAGGTCCAATAATATAAGTCTATAAATATCAAACCCTATTTCACGCGTAATTACAAAACCTAATTCTTGTTTTGTTATTTCTTCGACCTATAGTGGCGTTGCGGCTTCCGCCTTCGACAACCTCAATTGGTAACACTTTGTTGCCAATCTTAGAGGAAAACAACCAATGTCATCTCAGGGTAAACATTTGATTATTCTTTCGTTACTTTTAGTTTCTCCCTTATTGTTTTGAGTGATTATTGTGAAGAGATCTCCCTTTTATTCTTATCGTAAGGTTTTTATTTTTTACGAATGTACCATGCTTAATTGTAATCGTTTTCATCATGTAGGGAATGAGAGAACACATATTTTAGTTGTTTATAACATGTTAACCGTTCATAGCAGGGAAATGAAGAACCATACAAGGTAATGTTAAACTTTAATATTTCAATTTAACTACCTTTTAGATATGTTTCTCCACATCACCACATGGGTAATTGGTTGTTAGCTTGTCTATGCTTAGTTAGAGTTTTTGTTTTCTCTAAACAAAATATGAAACTTGTTTTGTTTAGATCTTTCAAGGGGAGGATGATGATATATAGATTTGATAGATTTGTTGCTTTTTTTCTAAAAAATACGAATTTGAATTCAACTTTAATGTACTTGATTGTTTTCCAAATTAAATACTTAACCAATAATAGTTGACTTATGTTTTCGTTTTTATTGAAGAAATTATCATCAGATTTCAACCTGTAAGTGCCGATGTACCTAAAGTATCAATTCACACGAGGTCACACACGTGTATAGACCAATGTAATTGATCACAAACATGTATAATAACCTTGATTTCTATTGATTGAAAGATACACACTCTTTTAATCACACTCAGAAATCTCTCGAAAACTTCTCCAAAAATACAGATAAAATTTGAGCTATAAACCTATTAATTAAAAATATGATATTTGTTTAGTTTAGATTATCCAAGTTAGTGGATGATGATATAAAACTTGATTTAGCTATATGGATGGTCTTAAGAGCATGTATATATTATAGATTTGATGCTTATTTCTAAAAGAACGAATTTAAATTCAACTTCAACTCAATTGGTGTTACGGCAAGTGCTGAAGATCGTTTATTATTAAATTATACAACCCACTTTACTAAAATATTACCATTTTAATTTTTGTTGACCACTAAATGTGAAACCATAGTGAATCATATAGGAACGGTGTATTTCAAATTCGTAGCCATTTATCGCTTCCTTTTTGTCTTGGTGATTTTATTTATTGCAGCTGAGCCCTGTTGCAGAAGCGGCAGTTCTTTCACTCTCATAGGCTCAGGTTTCCGCTTGCTACTAATAGCTTCTATTTTATTTTTGCTTTATCAAATATAGTCCTCTTTTGTAATCTCTATTAGCTTTAATCTAGTTTTTTGTTTTTTTTCTTTCTTTCTGTTTGTAAAAGAAGTTTTGCATTCACCATAAACAATGTAGTTATCTCTTACATTTTGTTTGTGTTTTGTAAAAGCCAATGGCATTGGAACAAGTGTTTGCTGATCAGCGGGACAGCGAAGATGAAGTTGATGATGATGTTGCTGGTCTTGAGGACAGAAGGGTGTGTCATGTTTTTCTCTTAACTCATATTTATGACATTTACAATCATGGGTCATGTGCAGCTCTAATGAATTTGAAACTGAGATGCTAAAATAATCTTTCATGTATATCAGATACTCACTCGACGACTTTGTTTATGTTTCTAAAGATGAGAAACAAATGATGCATCTGTGGAACTCGTTTGTGAGAAAGCAACGGTAGTTTGATCTCCCTTTATCTCCCAAAATAAAGTAAACAAAAATAGCATTTAGTGCCATGCCGTAAATTCATTTAACGATAGATTCATCACCCACCCCAATTAAAACTTATCCACTCATTCATCCTTAACACATATGTATGCAAAAGCATAAAGTTCAAAAACTAAGAACTATTGAAAAGAATAAAATGAAATAAAATTTTCTTTTCCCGCAACAATTAAGTGTTCTATGGTTATTTTCCCATATACATATGAAAATAAACATGTTCTTACGTACCATTTAATGTTTGCAATAAAATCATATTCATGGTATACTCATCATCCACCCCTATTAAAATACATCAATTCAATCACCCTTTATTCCATACTTTTGGCTAAAACCAAGTTTCTACTTTTCTTTTCTCAAATTCTCAAATTCACCAATTTTTCTTAGCGATCTCTCACATTTTTTTCTTTTGGTCATTTTCTTCTTCTTTTTCCGTTTCAGTATCAGAAAGTTTTGTAGTATTTCTCGAATTTAGAGTTAATTGCCCGGATGGTCCCTGTGGTTTGCCACTTTTTCACGTTTAGTCCCCACCTTTTCAAAATAGCATGTTTGCTCCCTGTGGTTTAACAAATTGTTACTCGGATGGTCCCTACACTAGATGACCGTTAAACTATTCAGTTAAGTGTGTGTAAAATGATAAAAATACCCTTATCTTAATTGAACTATAATTAAACATTAAATAAAAAGAAATATATATTAAGTAGGCCCCACCCTTTTTATTTAAATATAATATTTAACCCATATGCTACACCCACCCCACCCTAACCCATCTTCTTCACCCATTTACCACCACCACCAAATGACTGCAACCATCCATTTACCACCCCAAACCATCACCACCACCATCCATCTCCACCTCCAAACCATCACTGAATCCACGCCCACTGTGACCACTATATATTAGCATATCACTAGATCCGCTTTCATTCGAGTAACGATGAGAGTCAACTACGCTTATAGCCAAATTCTTTCCTTCTATGTTGGTATAATCAATACCAGACTAAAGTTGGGAGTGAAGACCAATCATCTTAAGTTGCGACCTGAATTTGAACTTATCGCCAATATGTACACCACATATGTGACCTAAACTCTTTTCAGGTTCCATCCATTTCAGCATATGTTTGGCTATTTTTGCAGCCTCCACAGGAACCCA
The DNA here is from genome assembly GCA_030545235.1 of Helianthus tuberosus. Classification (NCBI taxonomy): domain Eukaryota; kingdom Viridiplantae; phylum Streptophyta; class Magnoliopsida; order Asterales; family Asteraceae; genus Helianthus; species Helianthus tuberosus. The sequence continues at coordinate 66,934,194 of CM060396.1, forward strand.
CCAATTGGTAATCTTTTCTCCCTTTGATTCCAATCTGTTATCTTGCAATAGTTGTGTATAGACCTCATAAAAAACACTCATTGCTTTTAATCTTTTCACGTTTTGTGTGTTCCTTTCGCGTTCCAGTAGTCGTACTCACGTCTGATTTTTGGGCATCACCTTCCGTTGAGCCAAAAGATGGTTTGTTTCTGCCTAGTTCTTTGGGTTGAAACCTTTTATCCTCACCATCTGAAGTTAACTTCCTTACATTTGAATCAACATTATCTGAACTTTTCAAATGTAAGGAAGTTGAATCAACATTATCTGAACTTTTCAAGTTCCTTACATTTGAATCAACATTATCTGAAGTCACCGGTATTGTATCATGAAGAAAACATTTGAAAAGTTCAGATAATGTTGATTCAAATGTAAGGAAGTTGACTTCAGATGGTGAGGATAAAAGGTTCCAACCCAAAGAACTAGGAAGAAACAAACCATCTTTTGGCTCAAAGGAAGGTGATGCCCAAAAATCAGACATGAGTACAGCTACTGGAATGCGAAAGGAACACGCAAAACGTGAAAAGATTAAAAGCAATGAGTGTTTTTGATGAGGTCTATCCACAACTATTGCAAGATAACAAATTGGAGTCAAAGGGAGAAAAGATTGCCAATTGGTGGGTTCCTGTGGAGGCTGCAAAAATAGCCAAACATATGCTGAAATGGATGGAACCTGAAAAGAGTTTAGGTCACATATGTGGTGTACAGATTGGCGAAAAGTTCAAATTCAGGTCGCAACTTAAGATGATTGGTCTTCACTCCCAACTTTAGTCTGTTATTGATTATATTAACATAGAAGGAAAGAATTTGGCTATAAGCGTAGTTGACTCTCATCGTTACTCGAATGAAAGCGGATCTCGTGATATGCTAATATATTGTGGTCACAATGGGCGTGGATTCAGTGATGGTTTGGAGGTGGAGATGGATGGTGGTGGTGATGGTGATGGGGTGGTAAATGGATGGTTGCAGTCATTTGGTGGTGGTGGTAAATGGGTGAAGAAGATGGGTTAGGGTGGGGTGGGTGTAGCATATGGGTTAAATATTATATTTAAATAAAAAGGGTGGGGCCTACTTAATATATATTTCTTTTTATTTAATGTTTAATTATAGTTTGATTAAGGTAAGGGCATTTTTGTCATTTTACACACACTTAACTGAATAATTTAATGACCAAATAGTGTACGGACCATCCGAGTAACAATTTGTTAAACCACAGGTAGCAAACATGCTATTTTGAAAAGGTGAGGACTAAACATGAAAAAGTGGCAAACCACAGGGACCATCCGAGCAATTAACTCTAAATTCGAGAAATAATGCAAAACTTTCCGAAGCTGAAACTGAAAAAGAAGAAGAAAATGACCAAAAGGAAAAAAATGTAAGAGATCCATAGGAATTGGTGAATTTGAGAAAGAAAAGTAGCAACTTGGTTTTAGCCGAAAGTCTATAATAAAAGGGTGAATGAATGGATGCATTTTAATAGGGGTAGGTGATGAATATACCATGAATAGGATTTTATTGCAAATATTAAATGGTATGTAAAAACATGCTTATTTTTATATGTAACTGGAAAAATAACCCTAGAACACTTAATTGCTGGGAGAAAAGAAAATCTATATCATTTTATTCTTTTCAATAGTTCATAGGTTTTGAACTTTATGCTTTTGCATACATATGTGTTAAGGGTGAATGAGTGGATAAGTTTTAATTGGGGTGGGTGATGAATCTATTGTTAAATGGATTTATGGCATGGCACTAAATACTATTTTTGTTTACTTTATTTTGGGAGAAAAAGGGAGATCAAACTACCGTTGCTTTCTCCCAAAGGAGTTCCACAGATGCATCATCTGTTTCTCATCTTTAGAAACATAAAAAAAGTCGTCGAGTATCTGATAAACATGAAAGATTATGTTAGCATCTCAGTTTCAAATTTCATTAGAGCAGCACACGACCCATGATTGTAAATATCATAAATATGAGTTAAGAGAAGAACATCACACACCCCACTGCCCTCAAGACCAGCAACATTGTCATCAACTTCATCTTCGTTGTCCCGCTGATCAGCAAACACTAGTTCGCCATTGGCTTTTACAAAACACAAATAAAATGTAAGAGATAACTACATTGTTTATGGTGAATGCAAAACTTCTTTTACAAACAGAAAGAAAGAAAAAAACAAAAAACTAGATTAAAGCTAATAGAGATACAAAAGAGGACTATATTTGATAAAGCAAAAATAAAATAGAAGTTATTAGTAGCAAGCGGGAACCTGAGCTCTATGAGAGTGAAAGAACTGCGACTTCTACAACAGGGCTCAGCTGCAATAAATAAAATAACCAAGACAAAAAAGAAGCGATAAATGGCTACGAATTTGAAATACACCGTTCCTACATGATTCACTATGGTTTCACATTTAATGGTCAACAAAAATCAAAATGGCAATATTTTAGTAAAGTGAGTTGAATAATTTAATCATGAACGATCTTCAGCACTTGTCGTAACACCAATTGAGTTGAAGTTGAATTTAAATTCTTTTTTTAGAAATAAGCATCAAATCTTTAATATATACATGTTCTTAAGACCATCCATATAGTTAAATCAAGTTATAAATCATCATCCACTAACTTGGATAATCTAAACTAAACAAATATCAATTTTTTTTAATTAATAGGTTTATAGCTCAGATTTTATCTTTGTTTTGGAGAAGTTTTTGAGAGATTTCTGAGTGTGATTAAAAGAGTGTGTATCTTTCAATCAATAGAAATCAAGGTTTATTTACGTGTTTGTGATCAATTACATTCGTCTATATAATTGTGTGTTGGATTCTGCACATTACACGTGTGTGACCTCGAGTGAATCGATTCTTTATGTGCATAGGCACTTACAGGTTGATATATGATGACAATTTCTTCAATTAAACGAAAACATAAGTCACCTATTATTGGTTAAGTATTTAATTTGGAAAACAATCAACTACATTAAAGTTGAATTCAAATTCGTATTTTTTTAGAAAAAAGCAACAAATCTATAAATCATCATCCTCCCCTTGAAAGATCTAAACAAACAAGTTTTGATATTTTGTTTAGAGAAAACAAAAACTCTAACTAAGCATAGCTAACAACCAACGCATGTGGCGATGTGGAGCAACATATCTAAAAGGCAGTTAAATTGAAATTTTAAAGTTTTACATTACCTTGTATGATTCTTCATTTTCCCGCTATGAATGGTCAACATGTTATAGACAAATAAAATATGTGTTCTCTCATTCCCTGCATGATGAAAAAGATTACAATTAAGCATGGTACATTCGTAAAAAAATAAAAACCTTACGATAAGAATAAAAGGGAGATCTCTTCACAATAATAACTCAAAACAATAAGCGAGAAAATAGAAGTAAATAGAAGTAGCGAAACAAGAATCAAATGTTTACCATGAGATGACATTGGTTGTTTTCCTCTAAGATTGGCAACAAAGTGTTAACAATTGAGGTTGTCAATTGTAGATAGGTTTGAAGAAATATCAGAAGAAGAATCAGGTTTTGTAATTAACCATGAAGTAGGGTTTGATATTTATAGATTTATATTATTGGACCTTTATTGGGCCTACAAAGGCTTTTTCCAGTTTAAAAGAATACAAATACAATTATAAAAAACCTGAAGTGCGGCTATCGCAATTCGTACCAAGATTTGTACATCCACAACATAGAATATTTATAAGTAAACTATATCAAAGAATTCAAGATTATGATTCATAAAATCTAGTTGCATAGTAATATCCACAAATCATATTTACTCTCTCTTTTTTAAACGGGGAACTGTAACACCCCGAAAACGGGTTTGGTAATCAAACCACGTTAACAATTATGAACGGGTAAAATACCGTTAGTGGTGAAATTAACCCGGTAAATATTAGGAATTAAATAAATAAACAAACCTAATATTAATTAAAAGGAGGATAAATACTTTGAGGAAAAAAAAACAAAGTTTATAAAAACGGCCCGAGTTAACGGGACTTAAAATAAGACGGGTTATAACTCCCGGAACTCACCAAGTAACTAGGAATATCAACCTAGTTAGTAAGTGTTTTTAAAATAATAAGAAAACTTGGTTAAAATATTCCTTATGAAAAGATTGAACAAGTAAAGGGACTAAACTTGACAAAAGTGAAAGTGATTTTATTTAATTAAAACAAAACACCAAAACACACACTTTAGTGTGTGTTCTGGTCGAGTTCTTCACAGGAGACAAAAAGGGTTCTCCTACATGAACCCTAACTCTTGCAAATCAATCGAATCAAAGGTCCAAATCAATCCTAAATCAAAATCTGATCACGAATTAGTGATCTCCACTGAAAAAGGAGTCACAAGGTATGTAAATTTCATGAGAAATCTCTAGTTGAATTTCTGAGTAAACCTAGAGAATTCAAAAATTGTTGATGCATGCTTGTTATATGGATGAAATAGGTTGATTGTAGTGTTTAGGAGTAAACCCTAGACAAGTATATATTGAAATCACGTTTAGCTCTAGTAAATTCAGATTTTGATGATGCTAAATTCGTGTAATGAGATGCTTTTAGGGTTTTGATTGCAAAAATTAGTGTTATGATGTCAAGAACATGCTTTAATTGAGAGCTAAATTCAAACAGCTCCTGATCAGAATTTACAGCCGACTTGTATTGGCGGTAACATAGACAAAACGTGACAAAAACATGTGTTTCTTGAGTCTAAAATGTAATTCCAGGAAATATCTTTAAAACCCCACTGGAATCGCATTTTTTCGACGAAAATTGAGCGTTTTATGAATTTTTCCGTATCGAAGGTTCAAGCTGCGTTTTCTGGCAGAATTTGTAGCCCATTACGAATGTTATAACTCAATTTAGGAATTGAGTTATGATCAAAAATTCTTACTGTAGAAAGCTTTAAGTGATTAAAAGAATCGCCAATTGGAATTTCGTCAATCGGATAAACGAGGAATTTTTAATGAATTTTTCCGTAAGCTGCAGTCAGAAGTGACGAATCTGATTGCAGCTTAGTAGATGAATTTTTACGAATTTTTGGTAAAGAGTTAGATCTTGAAATTTTAACACAAGTCCTAACCCTCTGAGAGGTACGCCACATAAAAAATCATATTTTTTGAAGACTTGTAAACAGGTTAAATAGGTCACCAAAAACAGCCTATTTTCAGTGATACAAAACTTGATTGTTGATGTTATAAATTATGCCCACAATGTTCATATGTTGAAATTATGAATCAAACGCGTAATTTCCTAGTTCGACTAATTACGTGTGATGTGGGGTAATACAAATTTTAATTTTGAAGTCGATTTAGCTTATATGCACATATCATATAATTAAGGGTAGTTAACTTTTGAAAAGTTAAACTAACCATGGACAGAGTCGAATAGTAGTTTTGACATAGAAAATACGTAAGGTGGAATAGTCGTGGTTATAATGACTAATCTAACCATCTTGTGAATTATGATGATAGTTTGACTCTTGACAAGCTAGATGGAGGCTTGGGAATGAAGCGGGTCAAACGGAGCAAGTACGAAAAGGAAAGCGTAATTTGGATGCGAGGTAAGTAAAAACTTACACCCGTTTTAGTATACATCAGTTGTGTGTATTGAAAATGAATAAGGAAAAGTTAGTAATAGAGTTATAATGTTCCGACGCAAATAATATGAGTCGGAACTAGTGCAATGGTGAGAAATCATAAACCATGGCAAAAAGGGTAAATTGGTAAATTAGTCATGTGACGATGAACTAATAAGAAATTATGAAACACTACGTTATGGTGTAAACCGGAATGGGTAAAAGGGCGAGATGGTAACTAGATATCATCTCATAATGGAAAATGGTCGTTCGGACTAAACGGGTCAAATGACATTGGCAAGATCATTTGACAATATTAATTGATGATCGCTTGTTGAGTTTTGTGATTACAGGAAATATCATACGGTTCGCGTTGGTATTAATTAGAAATTAATAGTGAAAGATATTTAAACGGGTCAATCCTATGACTCGAGCCAGTTACGCATATGTAGAATTATTGTTAAAAGCGATATTCTTGGTCAAATATTAGCGAAAGTCCTTCGTCGTAAAATGAAGGACTAAAATTGACCAAAAAGCCCTTGAGGTTGTTTAGGAATTTGCATTAAGATTGCGAAATATAGGTAGATACCTTAATGTAGTAAAATGAGGGGTGAAAAGAGTGTGAAATTTAAAGTAAAATGGTAAATCCCTCTAACAGGTCAAAATGAAGTTTTACGCATAACTCAACCTTTAGTGGTTTAATGTATGAAAGTTTTAGACTTACGAGTTGATGGTTTTGAGATAATAAATATTTCAAGAATTTACAATGATTTAGACGAAAGTGGTTTAAGGAATCATGAAACGTGTCAAAAGTGTTAAAAAGGGATTTCAAGCCGAGAGCCTGAAATCTGAATTTTCGAACTAGTTGAATATCAGGTTTTAACTCCATAAGATGGAGAATTAAATTTCGAACGGGTAGGAAAAAGAATCACACAAAACGGGTAAGTAGAATGTAAGTTATGCCATTTTAAAGTTCGTTTTTTCGACTAAAACCATAGCTGGGCAGATATGCAGCTCCCAGACCTGGAATCGCTGGAAAAGGGTTTCCCCCGCGCCACGCGACGGATAACGTTGTTTCGGGCGCGACACGTGACAGACGTCGCGACACGCGACACGTTGAGACGAGTATCGCGCGACACGCGAGAGATAACAAAGTTGGAAATAAATATTTTGTTGATTATTTGATGCGTAGAACTTGTTTAAACTTATATATAGGTTATCAAAACTAACATTTACGTTGGTTTTGATCATAGGTGATATCAAGTGTACCCGGATGGAGATCAAGCGATGGCAAAGGACCGAACACACGAAAAATGAAGCTTCCGGAAGTTGTTTCGTCGTTATTCTAAAACGATGAATTAAATCACATTATGTTGTATTACTTTAAATTGTAAAAGTTTTTAATAAACCCGTATTTTTCATTGTAATCGTAACCGTAATTACATGATTATGGACATAAATTATACGAAAATCGTTAAATAATAGCAAGGGTGTTACAAGTTGGTAATCAGAGCTCATGGTTAAAGAATAAAGTGTGTTCGGTTCGAGGCCTGATCGCAGATCCGGTAAGTACAAGTATGTTAATGGTCTGGTATGATTAAAGTGTTGTGAACAACACATAGGGTATCGTGTAATACACGTTACACCAACAAAAATGATTAGTATAAGTTAACGAAATCACGTGCAGTAAAAAGCCTTGTATTACAATACGTGCATTTATTAATGTTGAAATTACTAACTTTTGTAAATGCTTAGTTGAAGGATACTCGCATCTGAAGATGACGAGAGTTGAACGAATTGTGGATATGACGGTGGAACGGTCCGAGGTATGACAAGTAGAGCATACTCATCAAGGACCTGAATCGCGTGACGATCGCGAACAAAGTCAAAGGCATGGAAAGCCCATTAAGGGCAAGCATTATCAGGTGCACACTTTTAAATTTAATTGCACAAGTAGTAATATGTAACAAAGATGTAGGGGATAACGGTTGCATATATCTGATAAAACCTGAATAGGATATCTATTCAAGATGATGTTTCTAAGAGAAGTTTAATAGAAACATGCGTTATTCACGATAATGAATACCAAAACTATAATTGGAATAGTTCATATGAAAACTTGGACGGGGGGTAATTATTCAAGTGGAAAACTCTCAATATAATGTTATTGAGAAAAGTAGCGATCACATTAACAAATGTGATTATATAATAGTTCGATAGAAAAGAAAAACATTTTATATGTTCAAATGTAAAACTAGTAAAAACTAATGATTGTTGTTTTGCAATTAAATAAAGTTTTACTAAATGAAATCAGAGATATGAAATAAATAGAGGCATTACTTACATAAGGTGTGATATGAAAGCTATGAAAATGTCATGTGTATCATGTGCTGATCGCTTACTCTGGCCAAGTAAGTAGTGGCATATGATACCATGAACTCCTTGTAGCGGACACATTTACGTCCGATGTAGTAAGGGCGGGGTGAATGGGACTAACTTAAAAGGTACCCAAATGAGTCAAACAAGTAAGATGTTTGATAATAAACGTAAACGCAAGTCGGATGACAGGGAGCGTATTACGTTAGAATAACGAGCCCAAGAGAAGGGACACAGATTAAGGTAAATGAAAATATAGACCAACTAATGAGAATGCTAAGGCATAAAGGTAAAGTTTGACTGCCATAAGTGATGAAATTCACACAGACGAGTCAAAGGGGTAGAATAAAAGAATAAAAGACTTGACTAAATAAAAACAATGGATTTCGCTAAAACGATCAAATAAATTAAGATGATGTCTAAAACCATATAAGAATGGTTACTTGATGATAACTTCGGTAAAGATACCCGATAGATGGGTAGGATTTTGAAAGCATGCGTAAACCAAGAGACGGGTACGCGAAAAAGAAAGTCAAAAGACTCGGATTTATGAGTTATGACTAAAAAAAATTATAAAATTTTGTAAACAGAATTTCGATAGGGATGTTCAACTATTTCGAGGTTGGACGAGTTAAATAAAAAAAATAAAAAAATAATAAAGTTTGACTGTCATAAGTGATGGATTCACATGAATATGTCAAACTGGTCAAATAAAGTATAAATACTTGATAGTCCAATACGCGCAAACCGAATATTGGAAGCGCGAAATATTAATGAACCTATGGGATAGGTCGTAAAAGAGTATAGAAAGGAAAACGCAAACCAGTGAAACCGAAGAGTTACAAACATTAAGATAAAGAACCCGGGGAACGGGTTGAAAGGAAATAGAGGCGTAAGCCGAATAACGGTAAGCGGAAAACAACCGACGTGTAAATGACGTAAGAAGTCATAGAGTCGGAAGATTAGTTTAAAAAGGAAAACGAATATAGCCTTAGACTACGGTCAAGGTCCATAGAATTCAAGAATGAAAATGAACGATTTCTAAACTTAAAAAGGTAAAAGATCTAATAAAATAGCCTACGAGGCTAAGTGTAGGAACCTACGGGTCGATAATGTAAAGCGTTGGAACTAGTGATGATTCCCTGCGTAATAATACTAACGGAAAGGAATAAACCTTTAGTCGTCAATTCTCCGATTAGAGTAATTGACATAAGTTAAAGAGAAAAATGTTAAACTAAAATTCAGTTTTAGTCAAAAGCAACGATTTAACAAAACATAAGAAGTATTACATCAGCAATTCACATAAGGCCGAGGATGGCAATGTGGTACACCCGAATGACGGGGTATGAAGTAACGGCGACTAATCCGTCTAGCCGGTAAAACCATTCGAAGTTAAAGAAAGGTTATGAACTATGTAAAACGCTCGTCAATATAAGATTTGCGTGAAGTAAACATGTTGGCAGGCTTAGTGACCGGGTGATCAAATGACAACTCGGTCAAATAGGCGAAAAAGATAAGAAATACATGATAAAAGTTACGGCCCATGAGGCCTTGCACATGGAAGGCGTACACATCAATACAAATGATAACTATAGACCGAAAAGAACGAATGCCATAAAAACGAAACTAAGTTCGTTTGGTTTAAACCAATAAACTACGTAATAAAGGTTTCGGGGACGAAACCTCTTTAAAGGGGGTAGACTTGTAACACCCCGAAAACGGGTTTGGTAATCAAACCACGTTAACAATTATGAACGGGTAAAATACCGTTAGTGGTGAAATTAACCCGGTAAATATTAGGAATTAAATAAATAAACAAACCTAATATTAATTAAAAGGAGGATAAATACTTTGAGAAAAAAAACAAAGTTTATAAAAACGGCCCGAGTTAACGGGACTTAAAATAAGACGGGTTATAACTCCCGGAACTCACCAAGTAACTAGGAATATCAACCTAGTTAGTAAGTGTTTTTAAAATAATAAGAAAACTTGGTTAAAATATTCCTTATGAAAAGATTGAACAAGTAAAGGGACTAAACTTGACAAAAGTGAAAGTGATTTTATTTAATTAAAACAAAACACCAAAACACACACTTTAGTGTGTGTTCTGGTCGAGTTCTTCACAGGAGACAAAAAGGGTTCTCCTACATGAACCCTAACTCTTGCAAATCAATCGAATCAAAGGTCCAAATCAATCCCAAATCAAAATCTGAGCACGAATTAGTGATCTCCACTGAAAAAGGAGTCACAAGGTATGTAAATTTCATGAGAAATCTCTAGTTGAATTTCTGAGTAAACCTAGAGAATTCAAAAATTGTTGATGCATGCTTGTTATATGGATGAAGTAGGTTGATTGTAGTGTTTAGGAGTAAACCCTAGACAAATATATATTGAAATCATGCTTAGCTCAAGTAAATTCAGATTTTGATGATGGTAAATTCGTGTAATGAGATGTTTTTAGGGTTTTGATTGCAAAAATTAGTGTTATGATGTCAAGAACATGCTTTAACTGAGAGCTGAATTCAAACAGCTCCTGATCAGAATTTACAGCCGACTTGTATTGGCTGTAACATAGACAAAACGTGACAAAAACATGTGTTTCTTGAGTCTAAAATGTAATTCCAGGAAATATCTTTAAAACCCCACTGGAATCGCATTTTTTGACGAAAATTGAGTGTTTTATGAATTTTTCCGTATCGAAGGTTCAAGCTGCGTTTTCTGGCAGAATTTGCAGCCCATTACGAATGTTATAACTCAATTTAGGAATTGAGTTATGATCTCAAATTCTTACTGTAGAAAGCTTTAAGTGATTAAAAGAATCGCCAATTAGAATTTCATCAATCGGATAAACGAGGAATTTTTAATGAATTTTTCCGTAAGCTGCAGTCAGAAGTGACGAATCTGATTGCTGCTTAGTAGATGAATTTTTACGAATTTTTGGTAAAGAGTTAGATCTTGAAATTTTAACACAAGGCCTAACCCTCCGAGAGGTACGCCACATAAAAAAATCATAATTTTTGAAGACTTGTAAATAGGTTAAACAGGTCACCCAAAACAGCCTATTTTCAGTGATACAAAACTTGATTGTTGATGTTATAAATTATGCCCACAATGTTCATATGTTGAAATTATGAATCAAACGCGTAATTTCCTAGTTCGACTAATTACGTGTGATGTGGGGTAATATAAATTTTAATTATGAAGTCGATTTAGCTTATATGCACATATCATATAATTAAGGGTAGTTAACTTTTGAAAAGTTAAACTAACCGTGGACAGAGTCGAATAGTAGTTTTGACAGAGAAAATACGTAAGGTGGAATAGTCGTGGTTATAATGACTAATCTAACCACCTTGTGAATTATGATGATAGTTTGACTCCTGACAAGCTAGATGGAGGCTTGGGAATGAAGCGGGTCAAACGGAGCAAGTACGAAAAGGAAAGCGTAATTTGGATGCGAGGTAAGTAAAAGCTTACACCCGTTTTAGTATACATCAGTTGTGTGTATTGAAAATGAATAAGGAAAAGTTAGTAATAGAGTTATAATGTTCCGACGCAAATAATATGAGTCGGAACTAGTGCAATGGTGAGAAATCATAAACAATGGCAAAAAGGGTAAATTGGTAAATTAGTCATGTGACGATGAACTAATAAGAAATTTTGAAACACTTCGTTATGGTGTAAACCGGAATGGGTAAAAGGGCGAGATGGTAACTAGACATTATCTCATAATGGAAAATGGTCGTTCGGACTAAACGGGTCAAATGACATTGGCAAGATCATTTGACAATATTAATTGATGATCGCTTGTTGAGTTTTGTGATTACAGGAAATATCATACGGTTCGCGTTGGTATTAGTTAGAAATTAACAGTGAAAGATATTTAAACGGGTCAATCCTATGACTCCAGCCAGGTACGCATATTTAGAATTATTGTTAAAAGCGATATTCTTGGTCAAATATTAGCGAAAGTCCTTCGTCGTAAAATGAAGGACTAAAATTGACCAAAAAGCCCTTGATGGGAAAACCGGGCAAACAACCCTTAGAGGTTGTTTAGGAATTTGCATTAAGATTACGAAATATAGGTAGATACCTTAATGTAGTAAAATGAGGGGTGAAAGGAGTGTGAAATTTAAAGTAAAATGGTAAATCCCTCTAACAGGTCAAAATGAAGTTTTACGCATAACTCAACCTTTAGTGGTTTATTGTATGAAAGTTTTAGACTTACGAGTTGATGGTTTTGAGATAATAAATATTTCAAGAATTTACAATGATTTAGCGAAAGTGGTTTAATGAATCATGAAACGAGTCAAAAGTGTTAAAAAGGGATTTCAAGCCGAGAGCCTGAAATCTGAATTTTCGAACTAGTTGAATATCAGGTTTTAACTCCATAAGATGGAGAATTAAATTTCGAACGGGTAGGAAAAAGAATCACGCAAAACTGGTAAGTAGAATGTAAGTTATGCCCTTTTAAAGTTTGTTTTTTCGACTAAAACCATAGCTGGGCAGATATGCAGCTCCCAGACCTGGAATCGCCGGAAAAGGGTTTCCCCCGCGCCACGCGACGGATAACGTTGTTTCGGGCGCGACACGCGACAGACGTCGCGACACACGACACGTTGAGACGAATCTCGCGCGACACGCGAGAGATAACAAAGTTGGAAATAAATATTTTGTTGATTATTTGATGCGTAGAACTTGTTTAAACTTATATTTAGGTTATCAAAACTAACTTTTACGTTGGTTTTGATCATAGGTGATATCAAGTGTACCCGGATGGAGATCAAGCGATGGCAAAGGACCGAACACACGAAAAATGAAGCTTCCGCAAGTTGTTTCGTCGTTATTCTAAAACGATTAATTAAATCACATTATGTTGTATTACTTTAAATTGTAAAAGTTTTTAATAAACTCGTATTTTTCATTGTAATCGTAACCGTAATTACATGATTATGGACTTAAATTATACGAAAATCGTTAAATAATAGCAAGGGTGTTACAGGAACACAAATTTTAGGGCCCAAAACCCTAACTTATTTTCTTATGAAAGTGGGTTTGTCCTTCTATGTCGTTGTCCACCTATCCCTATGCCTAAGCTTCACATAAGCCTTGGCCGACTAGACGAATCCCCCTATGCAGTCTAACTTGAAGTTTGGGGGTGGGTTATGCTTATTTATCTGATTAATAAGTCTAAATATATTAACTATCTTTAAATAAAGGGTAATGAATTTTAAACTATGAGAGTTTAAGGTCTAATTCTTAAGTAGTAGAAATTTCTATGTTCGGGGCAATAGGAAACACATATGTATTACAAAAGAAAAATATTATTTAAAATTGTTTAATTACACAATAGTTGTCTAATGTAATACACAATCATGTTCATTCGGTATTGGTTTGGTTCGTTATGGTACTCGGTCGGTATTGGTTCGGTTCGTTACGATACCGATTTTGATAAAAATACTTCATTTTGAACACAAATCCGTTTTCAATAAAGAAAAATATATTGGAATATTGACAAAATAAAAAAACTGTGTATTTACTTTTTTCTTTCAAGTTAATGATTGCGATCTTTTAGAGAAAAATCAAGTTAAAGGGTAAATGAAATTTAAAAAAAATAAGTGTTGTTAACACAATTCATGAAACGCCATGTCCCTAAGGATCTCAACTGTTGGATTTACTTTTTGGCATGTAGTTCAAATCAAAACCTTTCATTCAAACGTAAAGGAAAATTTTAGTATTTACATACCCAAATAAGAAAAAAAAACATCTACCTAAACATTAAAAACGGGATGCCAATTGCTAGGGAGTCTCTACTGCACACCAGTCTTCACTTTGTCAACAAACCTCCAAACGCCAATTGTGCTAAGATTCGGCTTTTTATATATTATAGTTATATGGTATGTATAATCATCATATGTTGCTTAGGGTACCATGTAATGGTCATGCAAGGAGGTAGGTTAAATTCCATCTATTTAACCTCATTATATGGATTCACCAAAGCATGAAATCATCAATTTAGTTGTTGATTTCGGTTGGTCATGAATATGGACATGTATAGAATATAAAACCTATAATTCACCAAAAAACCAAGTGGATTTAACTAGACGAGTACTTTCCCAACATGAGGATAGTTGGAGACTTGGTGTAGTTTATCCATTTTGATTACTAGGAAGTTACTTGGTGACCTAGATGGATGACTAACTAACTAAGTAACAAGCGAAGTGGTGGAATCATAGATGGAGAACCAAGGTTTCCAATGTTCACACCTAACCAAAACATAAGTCTTTCAACATTGAAGGTTGAAGGCTTGGTTTGGTTGCAACACTTTGTAGGTCACTTGGGACCTTTTAGGGCAGCAAGTGATGGAGGTTTTGAACCTCTAACCTTTTGGAAATCAACCATAACACAAGCCGCACAACATGAGTTTAGTTGGGAACAAGGATGGTGCAAGATTCCCACAAGAAAAACAAGAAACAAAGACAAGTTATAAAAGTTTTAACAAAACATAATTTTAATCTGACTTTGGACCTCAACATTGGTGATGTACTAGCTTATTACACCTTGGTGAACATTGTGTAACATCCCTAGAGGTTATCCAAGTGGTTTGGAAGAAGGAAACAAGAAGAAATTGAGAAGGAAGTGAGTTGAAACTCACTTAAACACTTCAAAGTATTCTGCCCAAAGTTGTAGAATTTCTTTGAGATTTGAGATGGTTGAGAGTATAATGTGGTTGTGGAAAGTGAAAATGTGTAGGAGGAGGCTTGGTTTTATAGGGAAGGATTAGGGTTTGAGTTTAAAGGAGGTTAGAAGGTGATTGGTGAAGAAAAGAGGTGAAAAAAGTGGTTGAAAAGCAGATTTTGGGCTTAATTTCGCGAGCTGTAAAAATTTCTGCCCGGCATCACCTCTTGAGACACTTTGTCTTGTGGTCTGTAACACATATCAGAAATATTTTTTTTTTTATATTTTTGTCCCTTATTCTTCGGCTGTTTGTCTAATTATGTAATTTCTACAATATGTTAAGTGTTTTTAAGGCATGTATGAGTATGTGTATAGTATGAATGTGTATGAATATTATCCCGAACATAAAATAAACGTCAAGTATGATTCGGTTTCGTATATAAAATGCGTATTCGTGAATAAGCATGTATCATGTACGTATGAATTAAACAAGTATGATAAAAAATGTATTTCCATTATGATCAAAGTCTCGAGATTACAAAGATTGAAACGAAATACGAATACAAGCTTTCTAAAAGTAGAAAATATAAACTACAGAACGTTACAATCTCCCCTACTTTAGGAAATTTCATCCCGAAATTATTCAAGAGGACGACTCGGGGAAAAGATGCGGGTACTTGGACTTCGTATCGCTTTCGAGTTCCCAAGGATTGTTCTTATCACAAAACCGTAACATTCAATGTGTCTTAACTACCTTTAACATGGATGGTGCTAAATAAATCACCACTCTGTTGAGCTCTACTAAAAAACTATCTCTAGAACGTGGTTCTCCCAAAGTAGATCTGACACCATACCGCAAGCTTGTGGGATCCTTGCAATGCCATACTCAACCATAAACTCAACCATTTCAATCACTCTATACATTCAATGTTATTCACAAGATTCATGTTCATATCTTTACTACAAGAGTCTCGTGTGGCTTCCTTCATCAACAGAAGCAACAAGTTTTAACTATTTCAAGTTCTTTTATATAGAAAAGAATTATATTTCTTGTTGTGTGTTAGTTGTTAAGCGCACACCAAAAAAGCCCTCCTTAAAACACATAGTTTAAATATCAACAAACACTCTTTTAGAAATTTAAGTATCTATAATCTATTTGCAACAAATAAATAAATGAATAACGTTTGTTTTCTATGAAAAGAACCTCGCATAATATTTATTAAGTTACCTTTGCGTACACTAGTTTACTTGACTCACATGGTCAAGGTTAATCTGGGTTACAATTTTGTTCAAAAGTCACGTTTCCCCTACTAATATGTCAAGAGATTTTGTGTTAATTAGTGATTGCATGTTGGTAATTCTCATTGATATTAACTAATCCTTTCTTTTTTAAAATAGCTATTCGCACAGACTTCCATTTCAGTATTATGTAAAAATCAGCTTTCTTAAATTAGTTATTAATAAATAGTATATTTATGGGTTTTTTTTAATTGCACAGCTTATGTTGTTTGCTTAGAAGAGTAAGATAAATTAAGTTGTATGTTTGTTGAATCTTATGACAACACACTAACTAACTGAAGTAGAAACTAATACATAACCACCATAAAGATGCACATTTAAAAAACACCCAAGTTATTTAGCATTTTCAAGGTCATTTTGCATCATCATCGGAGCATTTCTTAGAGCAGAGAAACATCGTTAGTCGCTTTGCATCTTTATCTTTCATGCGCTTGCATGATGATTTAAACCTGCAAAATAATATCAATAATATGTACAAATCCACGAACAACCCCTAATAATAAATTAAGCTATTAATTATCTAAAGAGTTAAATGCCTAGTTGCTCCCTATAGTTTGCGAAAATTGCACTTGGTCCAAAGGGTTCACTAATTACACACTTGGTTCCAGTGGTTGCAATTTTTAAATTCGGTGGTCCTTAACACTAACCTTTGTTAAATTTTCCTGTTAAGTCTTTGTGAAATGACTAAATCGTCTTGGAACAACTAAAAAAAAGATATGGGCCCACCATCATCATCTTCTCCCTCATCTCTCACTCTCTAACCAACCACCACCTCCTTCAACCCACCATTAACACCACCTCCACCTCCACCGTCAACCCACCAATCCTAAAGCATAAACAGAACTAAAATCCTAATGCAGTCAAATCACACACAAATTTCCAACTTAATCAAACGTAATGAAACGGTTAATCCACATAATCTGCTAAATTGATTCAAAAATTCACATCAAACATAAATCAACATTACAAACAAGCTGATACATTGTCCCTTTTGCTAAATCCACAAATACTTATATAATATTAATCTGCAACATTTTGTTGCATTAGTGTTTGTACATCAAGCTTTGTGGGTGTATTGTGCATCTCATAGTTGTACCTATAGCTTAATTAATTAGCAAGTCATTTATGCACTGATCATATGCTTTGTGAATATATTTTTGGTTTTTCTTTAGTTTAGTTTTTTACTTTTAACCACTGTACTTTTTATCTTTTATAATTTCACCTACCGCTTTTTATTTTCAACTTTGCCCCTATACTTTTCATTTTTATAAACTTTCTGTTTTACATGTTTGTCGAAATTTTGCAACGTGCAGTGTGTGTTTCAACGTTTTTACGTCTGCTTTTTTCCGTTTATCGACCCTGTTGTAACGCACGGGTCCTCGATCGAATTAGTTATTTTTTTTATTTTTACGTTTCGCATTAGCAATCTACAACTGCCGGGTGTGGTTTAACGTTTTTACGTCTATTTTTCGTTATTTTTTTGTTTTACGAGTTTTGACGGTGTTGGTGGTTGTTGACGAGGGTATGACATTGATGTTATTTGGCATGGTTTTACCTCGCTGCAACGCGTGGATGCTTGATACTAGTTATTATTATTATCAATCATCAACCAGCAGTATCAAACAACAACCAAATCCAAACAACAACAATAATTCCAAAAACACAAACCTAAAGCGCCGATCGAGCGGTAGCTATTGTGGTCTGGAGCCGAACTAGCGGCCGCGGTTGGCGTTGTGCCCACATCTGGCGATGGGATATAAAAGTTGAGAGAGAAAGGGAGAGAGAGAGAGAGACAAAAGGATATTAGGTGCGACGACTGTCTTTTTGGTGGTGGTGGTTTGGGTTGTAGGTGGAGGTGGAGGTGGAGGTGGAGGTGGAGGTGGAGGAGGAGGTGTGGTGACGGTGGGTTGAAGGTGGAGGTGGTGGTGGGTTAAAGAGAGATGGGGGAGAAGAAGATAAGGGTGGGCCCATCTCTTTTTTTTTAAGTGTTCATGGAAAATTTAGTCATTTCACAAAGACTCAACTAGAAAGTTTAACAAAGGATAGTGTTAAGTACCACCCGAGTTTAAAAATTGCAACCACTGGGACCAATTGTGTAATTAGTGAACCCTTAGGACCAAGTCTGCAGTTTTCGCAAACCACAGGAACCAACCAGATATTTAACTCTTATCTAAACAATTAAAAATTAATTCTGATGCACAATATGGTATTATAAATTGGTTAGAGATGTAATGTTGATTATGTCGCTCTCACAAATCTCTTTTTAAATACAAAATAAGAATAAAAAATTGTCTCATCTTTATCATGAACATTATGCATGTGATTATTGATGATATTTGGACAATATATACCTGTGCTTGCATCCATCGCATTGCGCCATAAATAGATCTGGATTGTAAGGCATTTTACAATCGCAATACCTTCATAACATGTATATAACCAATTAGTTCACAAATCTTGTCAAGTAACAAAATGAAGTGATTAAGATTATAAGATCTATAAATTAAAAGCAACATAATATCTGCCATTTTGGGACATATGTCAACACTCATCAAACAAAAGTGAATACATGTAGTTGACATAATCAAATTACTCACACAGCAACAAAAACATCGACGGGGCATTTTTTAACATAGTTGTTTTCAAATTGGCAAAAATAGTCATCAACACCGACACACTTTAGGTTCATGTAGTTCTCCAAGGAATAAACAACTCACTTCCCTTGGATGGTATGAATGCTCTGCACATCATAGTTATTAGATAAAAACAACTCCATTATACTATGAAAGCTTTTCCACCCTTGCTTTGTCTCCTCCGGCAGGAAATACCACCGAATGAGAACCATTGTAGGCTCAATATCCAACGACTCTACTTGAGCCACAGAATTGGATGTCTTAGGGTCATCATTGATTGTACATACAAACAAATCAACAACATCGTCAAGTCTCACAAAAAAATAGATTTTTAACCTAAAATTAAAATGTATAACAATAAAAAAAAGTTCCACATCATTAACTTTAAGGTTATACAATTTTGACTTTGAGTGTTTGCATGATATGCGTACACTATATAACAAAAAAAGTGTTCCATGTCATTTAACTTTAAGTTTATACAATCATAATGGCTAGACATTGAGTGTTTGCATGATGTGGAGTGCCTAAATCTATGTTGGAATGTCTAAGATCTATATGATGGAATGCCTAAATCTATGTCATTTAACTTTAAGTTTATACAATCATAATGGACTAAACGTGTATATATTTAGACTCGTGAAACTTGATTTTTGGTTGAACGAGAGACTAGAGCCTTGTCACTGGCGGAATCTATTAATCTTGTAAACTTTTGATGTGTATCTTATAATCTAGTTATTCTATTACTCAAATAATACGCAACGCCTAATCTAACTCGCAAAACGAATCCAATTCTATATCTGGAATGCCTAAATCTATGTTGGAATGTCTAAGATCTATGATGGAATGCCTAAATCTATGTTTGGAATGTCTAAATCTATTTGGTGCTTGACTCTTTAGACTCGTGAAACTTGATTCTTGGTTGAACGAGAGACTAGAGCCTTGTCACTGGCGGAATCTATTAATCTTGTAAACTTTTGATGTGTATCTTGTAATCTAGTTATTCTATTACTCAAATAATACGCAACGCCTAATCTAACTCGCAAAACGAATCAAAAACGGGAACACGAAAAGGTGGGATTGGCCAGATTGGCAATCCGACCGGATTGCCACCCGACCGGATGGCCATCCGATCGGACTGCCACCCGACCCGTGTGCACCTTATCCTTTTCTCACACTCCCACACTATAAATAGCAGCTGTCACATCAGTCCTTCACTGATGTGACAACCCTGCTCGACTCATACGCACAAACGCCACTTTTCTCCATTTTCTTGCTGATTTCGGTACGTTTTGCACTAGAACTTTGTATTTTCTCGCTCTACACATCATCCTCTACGTGATTCCCGCTTGAAATCATACTTTTCACCGTGAAATCTCTCGGATATGAGTTCTTGAGGGTGATGTCGTCATGGGAGTTTGTACAGACTGCCATGTGATGTCATTCTGAGCAAGATCTAGCTCAGATCTAAGATATTTCATGCGTTTTCACACTAAATCTAAGCTAAATCTGGACTTCTTCATGAAAAACTTGAGTACTTTCATCTTTTTCTCAAACTTTCACCTAAATCGGTGGAACCCGGGGCTAAACGGGCTGTGGACTGGATGAATAGTCTAAAGCCGGCTTGGATCTGAGTTAATACCAGTGAAGATGAGCATGGAATGGATTCTGACATTAACTCGTTACGAACAGACGACTGATCAGACAGGGGTGATCCCCACCCGATCAGAACGCTGGTGTGCTAATGAGTTTACTGTTGTCACAGTACGTACCGTACCATCACCGTTAAGCTAGGAACTTAGAAATTTTACAGAATGATAAACAAGAACAAGGGTCGCCCGATCGAGCGGTAACCCGATCGGACAGCCACCCTATCAGGTGACACTTGCTTTGAAATCTTTCAAACACTTAGTAACTTATCAAAACTTGAAAGTCTTGATCGAGTGGCAACCCGCCCGGACAGCCATCCGATCGAGCAACCATCCGATTGAGATGACCAAGTACTAAGCATTCGGATCGAGTGGCAACCCGATCGGACAACCGCCCGATCGGGCAGCCACCCTATTCCCCTCACTTTGCAACTTCTAAAGCAAGTGGCAACCCGATCGGATGACCATCCGATTCGTTTCCTCACACGTCTATCATCCAATCGACTGGCAATCCGATCCGATAGCCATCCGATCGGACAGCCATCCGATCGGACAGCCATCCGATCCAGTGACAGTTTCCAACACTTTTTTCAATCTCGACTCTTATCCTATTGTAATCTAATCAGGCTAATTCTAAGAGAGCTCTCTTTGATCCAATAACAGTTGCGACTGTTAAGCAATCACTTTTAGTATACTCGATCCCCTTTTTACTTTAAACTTTTGGGGTACAACATGTATTCTATGAAACTTAAACTTGAATCTTTTGAAACTTGAACTCTATCCTATGTGTACGTGAAACTTGTGATTCTTGATTCTTTGTGCTATGTGACGTTTAATCCAGAGTGTGTAGTTCCGCCTTAACAATAGTAGTGCTATAGGGGTTGCACCTCTCCCATTATTCTCAGGGGGTATTGTTAGGAGGATTCTAGTTTACCTTGTGTAGGTCCGGCTAGGGGAGGATCTAGTCGCCTAATCCTTGTATACGAACCACTCCGGTTGTGCGGAATCCAACCGAAATAGCAAACCGAGATAGAACACGCAATAACACGACACACAAAGTTCACCGATTAACACCTCTGTATTAATACGTATGAATGGTCCAGTTACAAGCACAAGGTTTACAGATCAGTTCTATAAACTCTCTCTAACAGTGTGTGTGTTCTCTGTTCTCCCTATCTGTCCTGGTGTCTAACTTTCGAAGTCTCTATGAACACAACACACTACATGGGTATATATACCCAACACAGCATGTCTGGTCGAAGGATCAGGCTGACTGGTCGAACGATCATCTGTCGACCAGGAACAGCTCGAAGGATCCTGATGTACTACGAAAGATGTGATCTTTCGTGGTCCATCTATCGAATGTCATCTTTCGAGCTAGTCATCATCGAAGGATATAAGTGATCCTTCGATGAGACATCCTTCGACCTACCCATCTTTCAAACACAATGTTGACTGTTTGGCCAAGTCTAACCAGGAGGATGGTTGACTTGGTCAAACTTACAAGACTAACAAGACATCGTTTTACATCGTGACCGAATACAGACAAAGTGCAGACATAAGTGCACCAACAAACTCCCCCTTGGCTGTAGCTTTGTCTGGCTTATCAACAATCAGCTGTTGCTTTGTCTCGATCTTCATTCTTGTAAGTTCTTGTGTCTTCAAGTCCTTGACTTCTATTCAAGTCTTCAATGTCGGAGGATCTTTAAAGTCTTCACGTCTTGAAAGCAGAAAGTGTACCAACAAACTTCCCGTTTCATGTAGGAAGTGTGTTGACAAACTCCCCCTTGGACGTTACTCGCGAGATTCGCCTTTCATGTCTTCTATGTCGGAGGATCTTCAAAGTCTTCACGTCTTCAAAGCAGAAAGTGTACCAACAAACTCCCCGTTTCATGTAGGAAGTGTGTTGACAAACTCCCCCTTAACATAAGCTCCCCCTTGAGTTATGCTCGTGAAATACTTGTTCTTTATGAATTGAGATCCTTGTGGTGTTGACGATGGTCAGCGGCAACTCGATCATCTTCATCATTTGAGTGCCTTCACGTCGTGTCTTCATTCCGAAGCTTGTCATCGACCATGTTCTCCCAGCCTTTAGAATCTGCACATGCAAGAAATCTAAACGCGTAATGAGAACAACCGCTTGGAATATCATAAGCAAACAACACACATGTGACCATTGTTCGAACGAACACCGTCCGACAGTTTGAAAGTTTAACAAAGTTTATCAATTTCAATTTTTAACTTTCAAAACTTGCAAATTTCGACCGTTTATGAAGATTAAGTCGTTTTCGGTTTTCGTTCAGGTTTCAGGTAACGAAGACTCGAGCTCCAACATCGTACGATCGAGAATAAAATAGAAATAAAATCTTTTTGACTTTTATAAAGTTTATATTAAAACACACTTAAAATCTTTTTGGTATTTTTGAATATTTCAAATGTAAAGACTGAAAGCAGTAAATAAATATATACAAAGGTGCCGAAAATGAAAACATTAAATAAATATTTACAGACATTCTTTTTGTGAGTTTCGAGGGTAAGAGAATCATATCAGTGTATGGTCATGCCAAAACGCTCTCTTTGTTCAATTAATTAACATTAAGATAAGCATCCTATAACGATTATCGGTATTGTTGTCCACATAAGCTCAACTTATCAGATGTAATCATGGCGAGGGGATACGTTAAGGTATGATTTATACTTACCGACCGGTGTTCATCCACATCACGACACATTCCCGTATCAAGGTATGCACGAGGGTTCATCTTACCGGTGAGTATACCGATTATCATCTGTTTGACCGTATATGATGTGAGATTCTCACTTCTTTTGATTGAAAACCAAGCCCTATGTGATAGAATCACTTATTGATGAGGAACTTGATTTTCGATGCATGAGGGCACAGGAGCAAGTCCGTGAACAGGTCAGTACTTTCGTACAGCAGAGAGACGAACTTGACACCCGGAAAGAATTTGTGATATATTATCACTTATTTTGTTTGGACATGTGATTGTTGATCACTTATTGAGGTCGTATGCAATATGTACACGTATGTATGGTATCATGGAAGATCTAGACTTGCGTCCCCGTTAATTTTCAGTAAAAGATACAACCATGATACCCAGATGATAAGCAGCATAAAGACCGAATATCTCAGAACCTCGGCAATCTCTCAAACGAAATTTCGGTACTAAGACCATATGCCAATGAATGGTTCCCACCCAGTCTTCAGTCGATTTAAGTTTATATCACCCTGCACACTTTAAAATGATTGTGAGCCTACCGATACATCTTATATAGAGCTGCTTATCGTTTTTCATTTTGCATTTCAGTTTAAAGAGGTTTAGACAGACCACTGATGTACTATCATTTTCTCTTTTGCTCGCCAGGAAACTCATTTTTGCTTTTCAATTGTTTTTTGTGTTTTTGAAATTTTTCGATGTTTTTGGATTTTCAATTTTTTTGGATTTACTCCCCCTAAAATCAATAAACTAAGATAAATTTAAAAACACAAAGATATTTACAAAAATGATTTTCCGATGTGGATTACTCTTGCTTGACCTTAATGCCGTTTACCAATAATAAATAGTCAAATCTTGACTTGTCAAATGCTTTGGTAAAAAGGTCGGCACGTTGGTCATCGGTGTGGACGTAAGCAACATCGATTAGCCTTTTCTCAAAGCAATCACGTATGAAGTGATACTTAATGTCGATGTGCTTAGTCTTTGAATGCTGCACAGGATTTTTAGTGATCTGTAAGGCAGCAGAATTATCAACGTAAATAGGAGTAGTTAGGAATTCAAAACCGTAATCACGCATTTGTTGTTGGATCCATAGGACTTGGGAGCAACAACTTGAGGCAGCAATGTATTCAGCTTCGCATGTTGATGTAGCGACGCACGTTTGCTTCTTGCACTGCCATGTGACTAGGCGATTTCCCAAAAACTGACATCCAGCCGTTGTGGATTTGCCGTCGATTTTGCATCCGCCAAAATCAGAATCACTGAATGCGATCAAGTCAAAGTTATTATCCCTAGGGTACCATAGACCGGTGTCAGGGTAACCCTTCAAATAACGAAAAATCCTTTTTACAGCTGCAAGATGTGAGGCCTTCGGGTTGACTTGATATCTGGCAAGCAGGCACGTTGGGTACATTATATCTGGTCTTGATGCTGTGAGGTACATAAGGGATCCAATCATTGCGCGGTAGAATGAGGGGCTAACATCTTGACCCTTCAAGTCTGGAGTAATTCCGTGATTTTGTGGCAATGGGGTACCAATGGGCGTTGCATCAGACATCTGGAACCGGCTCAAGATGTCACCAACATATTTAGTCTGATGGATGAATATCCCAGACTCGGTTTGTTGTACTTGTAGGCCCAAAAAGAAGGTCATTTCCCCCATAGCACTCATCTCGAATTTATCCTGCATTACACGCTCGAAATCCCTACACAAAACATCATTAG
This sequence comes from Helianthus tuberosus, assembly GCA_030545235.1. Taxonomy (NCBI): domain Eukaryota; kingdom Viridiplantae; phylum Streptophyta; class Magnoliopsida; order Asterales; family Asteraceae; genus Helianthus; species Helianthus tuberosus. Next base: position 66,958,912 of record CM060396.1, read on the forward strand.
TAGACCCAAATATAATATCATCAACGTATACCTGAACCAGTAGAAGATCTCCATCTTGTTCTTTGATGAAAAGAGTGCAGTCGATAAGGCCTCTGCGAAAACCGTTCTCCAGCAGATAATTAGATAAGGTTGCGTACCAAGCTCGCGGTGCTTGATGAAGACCATAGAGAGCTTTGTTGAGCAACCAAACACGATCGGGATGGATAGGATCTTCAAAACCTGGAGGCTGTTCGACGTACACCTCTTCTTCCACCACACCATGTAAGAAAGCACTCTTCACGTCCATCTGGTATACCTTGAAACCTTTGAATGAGGCATAGGCCAGAAAGATCCGAATGGCTTCTAGACGTGCAACAGGTGCATACACTTCGTTGTAGTCGATCCCTTCAATCTGACGAAAACCTTGAACGACTAGCCTTGCTTTGTTCCGGATAACGATCCCACGGTCATCCTTTTTGCATTTAAACACCCAACGGGTACCAATCTTCTTGTAACCAGCAGGTTTCTCTACGAGTTTCCAGACACCAAGCTTCTGGAATTGTTGCAGTTCTTCCTGCATTGCTTCAACCCATGAGCTATCTTTCAAAGCTTCTTTCCAAGTTCTTGGTTCTTCCTGTGAGACATAACACGCGAAAGACCAATCATTCTGTTGACCAGATTCTCGGATAGTTGCATACAAGCCTGCATTGTTGTTGTTTCGCAACATGTTTCTTGTTTGAACGCCACTTTGAACATTTCCTATGATGTTTTATTGAGGATGGGTATTATGAATCCTTGTTTCTAGATTATCATGAACTGGAATATTTGTACCCAGATTGTTGAGATTCAGATCAACAATCAATTCAAGTCCCGGAATTGACGAAGAGGATGATGCAGAAGTTTCAGCTGTTCGAGGGACAACCACTGGAGGAGTACCCTCTGAAATACCATGAACTGCTGTTGGAGCTTCTTGATCTGCATCTAGAAATTCATCATCCTCTGAAGATTCGTTCAATTCGGAAGCATCATGAAAATCCTCATTGTCGAGAGCATTATTATTCACTGAAGATGGTTCTTGATTGACTATAATGGGACGAACCAACGGTGAATCTGTTGCATTGTCGCTCTCGAAAAACATCCTTGCCGCAGCACTTTCTTCAACGGCTTCAACATTGATCGAATTGAAAAAGTCATCGTACTCAAACATCCAAGGCTGACTAGGATTTCTAACCGGTAAAGTGTGCCTTTGTACTCTGACTTCAGACCATTCCTCGACCCTTTTAGTCTCTAGATTCCAGACTCTTAAGTTCGGGGTGGAATACCCAAGAAAGTATCCCTCAATTGCTCTTGCCCCAAACTTTCCATTAGGATCGATTATTGTGCATGGAGCTCCAAACGGTTCAAGATAAGACAAGTCTGGTTTCCGTTTGTTGATAAGCTCAAAGCAGGTCTTGTTGTGTCGTTTGACTGTAAGGACTCGATTCAACGTATAACATGCAGAGGACACAGCTTCAGTCCAGAATGGAATGGGCAGCTGCGACTCTACCAACATAGTCCTAGCAGTCTCGATCAATGTGCGGTTCTTACGTTCAGCGACGCCATTCTGCTGAGGAGTATAAGCTGCACTAAATTCATGAAGAATACCTTTTGAAGTGCAAAACTCCGCCATGGCATGATTTTTGAATTCAGTACCATTGTCGCTGCGTATCCGCCTAACCTTCAAGTTGTAAAGATTCTCAATCTGAATGATTAAGTTTTTGATAATACCGAAGGTTTCACTCTTGTGTGCCATGAACGCCACCCAAGAAAATCTTGAATAATCATCAGTAATCACGAGGCAATATTGATCATTCCTAATGCTTTTGTGCTTGACAGGACCAAACAAATCCATGTGCAAACGTTCAAGAGGAACAGCCACCGTGTTGACTTTCTTTGTAGGGTGTCGCTTCTTCGTTTGTTTACCTTTCTGGAACGAGACACAGACGTCTTGAAGATGGAAATTTTTAAGAGGAACACCATTCACCAATTCATTTGACACCAAATGATTCATTTTGCGTAAGTGAATGTGACCCATTCGTCTGTGCCAAGAGATTGTGTCTTTTTCTGTGGCTTTGGAAACGAAACATGTTGCTTGTGCAGACGTTGTGATAGCTTGGCTCATATCAAGGACATACAGATCATTTATCCTTGGAGCCGACAAGAGAATCCATTCTTTTGGAATTTTGAAGCCGGGTTTCAGCACATAACATCCATTAGCATCAAAGTGTACTGAGAACTGCTTGTCACAAATTTGAGAAACACTAAGAAGATTGTGATCAAGTTGTTGCACAAAGTTGATCTTGTCAAAGCTAACAACCCCGTTGGAAATCATTCCTTCACCCGTAATGTATCCGCCCTTATCTCCAGCAAAAGCAACATAACCTCCTCTAATAGTTTTGACGTCGTAGAGGAGCTTCATGTCGCCTGTCATGTGCCTGGATGCCCCACTATCAACAATCCAATGACTACTGATAGTTCCTCCTGGAACACCCTGCACATAAACTCAATCGATTAGTTGGAGATGGGGACCCAAGCCATTGTGGTCTTGGGTCTTCCATTTTTATCAACAACAATAACTTCCACCTTTTGATGATTAGGAAATTGTGATGGTCCCCCTGATTCAGTAACCGTTTTTGGTTTCCAGGTCTGTTGAGTGTTACCAGTTTGATTGTTTGAAGTTTTTGAAAACTTTGAATTATCTGGTTTAACTGAAGCAGATGGTTTGTGAACCACATCGGTTTTAATCGCCTTTTCGATTTTCTTGACCTGTTGGCGTTTCTGTTTCTTTTCCCTTTCTCTTATGAGTCGGGGATCTGGTTTTACATAAACAGATCGCTTGCGGTCAGTTGGGCCACGGGGATCATCAACTATGCCTTTTTGTTTATGAAGATACGGGCAATTTCGAACGATATGCCCGATTGTACCACACTCAAAACATGATCTTCGTTCAACAAACCCCGAAGTATCATGTGGTCGTCTTGCCGATGATGAACTTTGTGAACCCGAGGTACTAGGTTTTGAACAACTTGGTTCATTCCTTTTCATCACAGTTGCTTTTTGGACAAAATCTAAGTTAGATTGATTTGCAAACTTTTCAATCTTATCCGTTCCCTTCGATTTCACAAAGTTCACATTCTTCTTTTTCTTCTGATTCGGCTTCTTTTGAGTTTGAGTCGGTGCCTTACCATTTGTTTTGGTATGGTTTTGCTGTTTTGGCACGGTTGGTAATTTCTTGTTCCCAAACTGTTTTCTAACTTCAGCCTTTGGGATAGGAGGACACTGTGTGACTGTAACATGTGGTCCTGTCTTTCCCAAAAACTTACTTGTTGAATTTTCAAAGACTTTACTGATTAAAGATTGATTAACATTCTTAATAGGAAAATCTTTGTCTGAATAAATTTTATCATCACCAACAAGAGTGTACAGCAAATCCACACTCTCTGACTCTTTCTCAGACGAGGACTCAGTTGCAACAGTCTTAGCGGGTTTTGCAGGAGGATCACACAGAATGTGATTCTCAAGAGGTATGTCCTCATCGTTTATCACCGCATCAGACTTTGCTGAATCAGTATCATCAGATTCATCATCAGAAGAATCAACATCCTCAATCACAACTGGAGGATCCTGATTCTGTTCAGCAATTACAAATGTATCTGCTGACACATCTGAATCTGACGATACTTCATTCTTGTATCCGAGTCCTGTAGTAAATTCTGTAGCAAATTCATTAACATCTAGAGGAACAGACGGTTCAAAGTGAGTTCTATATTCCTCATCAGGCAGAGCATCAAAATTGTTTCTGACAGGTGGTGGACATTGCTTATAACCTATGCATGTGACATCCTTTTTCTCTTTCTGCACATCAATGATGTGATCCAACACATAGCTAGAACTCAAATAACTATCTAACTTAAGTCGGATCGCCTCACTTTCGGTTTTAACACAAGCCATTTCCTTTTGCATCACCTCAAGACGAGATATATACAAATTAATGTCAGTTTGTTTTCTGGAAACCATTTTAGTCAGCTCCTTTTTATCTTTCTTCAATGTTTCAATCATTGATTTATAATCCTTTTCATGGTTTTCATAAAACATATTGGCTTCAGTGCACTTTGACATATCAACTGTCAATTTCTGATTATGAATAAATGTCACATCATATTTCTCTTGCAAAGCCTCGTGTTTGCTTTGCAATTCACACCACCTATCATTTACAGAAACATGTTTGTTTTGCAATTCAAACAAACTAGCTTGTAAAGCATCGTGTTTGCCTTGCAACTCAGACATGTTTGCTTCCAACTCAGCACATCTAACATGCAAACTATCACAGTTATTACAGCTAACAGAAGTGGGTTCGTCGACACATACCTGACTTGATGAACTGTCGACATTCGCCATAAAGGCTGAATGGAGAGAAGACGAAGAATAAGCAGCTTGATCCACCAAAATAGATCTTCTTTGAATTCCTGCTGCAGCTTCCTCCAAAAGTTCATTAATGTCAGCAGCATCGACTGACGCACTTGTTGTGTCATCCACCTGATCATTTCCTGAAGTTGAGGATTCTTCATCCGAGCTTCCACTATAACCGGAAGTGTCTTCATCCTCAGAAGATACATCACCATTGGTGGAAGATTCTCCACCACTGGCGTGTTTAAGATCATTAACCACTTCAGCAAAACAAGCTGTTCCATCAGGTGCATCTTTTCCCAACTGGATTGACCAATCACAGCCTTCATCTACTTGAACCACAAGTGCCTGGTTGGCATTTGATGGTCCTGCTTGAGTCTGATTGTTGACAGGCACCAATGTGCGAACATTGTTCCTGTTTTGGTTCTGCTGGTTTCCTTGACCTCTGAAGGGATTCAGATTCCCATGTTGAGATGGCCTTGTACATTCACACTTGAAATGGCCACGTTCACCACAGTTGAAGCATTTAACAGCTTGCTTATCAAACCCATACTTGGTGTCTTTCTTGCTTTCCAAGCTGGTTCGGCCTGTTCTTTCCATGAAATCCTTTGCTCGCCTAACAGCACTGGCAAAGGCCCACTTAATATCCATCATCTCCATTTCTTCCTTGTCTATCTGCTGATAGTCTTCTTGAGTCAGATTAATGTTGCCAATCTGACCTTCTACTAAACCACAGTATGCGCTCACCAAAGTGTTAAGCAGCTCCATATGTTCCTTTGCTACTTCCACACTAACTTTAGAAAAACTTGAAGTGTCGAGCCGTACTGTATTTGGCTTAGATTGCTGACTAGCAGATGATGTACTTCCATAACATGCTTGCTGCTGTGGAGGATGAAGTGGATTCCCGTACATGTCTGTTGGTACGGTAGATTGAGCAGGAGGAGGAGGAAGTGGATTCCCATACATGTCTGTTGTTGGTAAAGGATTTCCGAACAGATCAGTTGGTCTGAGAGGTCGTTGCTGTTGTGGTGCTGATTTAGGGACTGGTTCCAGCAGATTTCCATACATGTCTGTCTTTGGAGGAACCGGTACTTGGATAGTATTGCCATACATGTCTGTGCTAGTCACAAAGGCTGTTTGAATTGGGGCATGTGAAGACGGTTTTGTAGAAGTACTAGAAGTTCCAAAATACATTTCAGGATTTTGAGGCACGGGAATTCTTTTTGCCTTCAGAGTTTCTTCCTGATTCTTGTTTTCTAGAATTTGAACAAAGTCGTTGAAGCTCGTTGTATCTAAAGTACCATTGTACTTCATGATTTCCAAGAATGTATTCCACTGAGGTGGCAATGCATCTGCAAACCTTTTCACAATCTCTACAGGAGTTGTAACAACCCCGAAATTTGTCAATTCAGTCATCAAGTGATTAAATTGACTAGTCAAATCACCCAACGACTCATTCTCCATACAAGTAAAACCATCAAACTCTTTCTTCAGCAGTTCTTTTCTTAGTTGACGTGTCGCTTCATTTCCCACGCCCCTTGTTTTTAACGCATCCCACAACCTCTTCGTTGTCTTGTAACTAACAAACTGATGATAAATATCTTTACTCAACGCCTGAGTGAGAATGGCATATGCCTTCTTTTCCAAATCATACACCTTTTTCTGATCTTCTGTAAGATCTGCAAACGTAGCAGCAGATGATGCAGCAACCTCTATTGTTTGATCAAAATCTGTGATGAACCGCAACCACAACTCTGTATTCTGACCAAGAACGTATGTATGAAATCTATCAATCCATCCTGGATATTCATATAAATGCATCAACTTTGGAGGTCTATTCAAACTTCCAGTTTCGCTTTCGCTTAAAAGAATGCTTTGAACACTTGGAACTTGATTCGATACAAATGCCCATTGACCGGTAGAAATTGCATTAGCTTGTGAAGATACCGGTGCGGAAGATGACGGAGTACCAAAATACATATCTGTATTTACCAAAGTATTCCACCTTGGATTCATTTTTGATTACCCGAAGGATACCTGTCGAAAGACTTGGAAAAACACAAACTGTTAAGCACAAACAGACTGATGATCGAAAGATCTACACCTGTTCGAAAGATCAACAGGGTTCGAAAGATCTCTGTTGAGTTTCGAGCAATGTTTTCGAAGGATTCTCCAACCGAAGGATCCTTATCCTTCGAAAAAGTACTGTAGACCGAAAGATACACACGAAAGATGACTTCGAAAGACTCTCTAATCGAAGGATCCTAGTCTTTCGAAAGTGAGCAGTGGACCGAAAGATATATGTTTCGAAAATATTCCTTGGAACGAAAGATAAGTTTCACACTTCGAAGGATGCTCGAAGGATAACTATCTGTCGAACCTCCTTTGGTCGAAAGATGACCTTTCGACTTCGAAGGATATCTTTCGAACTAGCTCTGACACAGTTGAAAAATCGGACAGTTTGGTGAAAAGTTGACGGGTTGGTGAGAACTTTCGGCAGAAAGTATATTCAGACCATATCTTTAGGTCTGAACATGCAGGTTTTTCACCAACCAGGTAATGATGTCCAATATTTTAATCAAAACACAACTCCCAACACACAAACAAGTTTAATATTCAAATTTTAAAGATCAAAAGGTGTAATATAATGAAGAACACTTGAATATCGGTTGAAGATAAGAAGAACAAACCCAGAAATATGAATATTTCTGCAAACCGACAACAAACCGAAACCCGTTTTTGCTTGAAACTTCACTAAAAACCCATTTTTAACATGTGATAATGAAAAGTGACAAGGTTTTTATATGAACAAACAGCAAAAACAGCAATGTTTCCAGAAAGTATGAACTTTAAAAACCCGAAAACAGCAAGAACACCTCGGTTTTAACAAGGATAAGAGCCAAGGCTCTGATACCACTTGTAGGTCCGGCTAGGGGAGGATCTAGTCGCCTAATCCTTGTATACGAACCACTCCGGTTGTGCGGAATCCAACCGAAATAGCAAACCGAGATAGAACACACAATAACACGACACACAAAGTTCACCGATTAACACCTCTGTATTAATACGTATGAATGGTCCAGTTACAAGCACAAGGTTTACAGATCAGTTCTATAAACTCTCTCTAATAGTGTGTGTGTTCTCTGTTCTCCCTATCTGTCCTGGTGTCTAACTTTCGAAGTCTCTATGAACACAACACACTACATGGGTATATATACCCAACACAGCATGTCTGGTCGAAGGATCAGGCTGACTGGTCGAACGATCATCTGTCGACCAGGAACAGCTCGAAGGATCCTGATGTACTACGAAAGATGTGATCTTTCGTGGTCCATCTATCGAATGTCATCTTTCGAGCTAGTCATCATCGAAGGATATAAGTGATCCTTCGATGAGACATCCTTCGACCTACCCATCTTTCAAACACAATGTTGACTGTTTGGCCAAGTCTAACCAGGAGGATGGTTGACTTGGTCAAACTTACAAGACTAACAAGACATCGTTTTACATCGTGACCGAATACAGACAAAGTGCAGACATAAGTGCACCAACACCTTGAGTCTTGGGTAAACACTAAAGCATCGGGATACTTGGGCTATCACTGCGTGGACTGCGACACTAGCACGGCTGAAACTATTTTTATACTTACATTGTGGATATGAGTTGTTTTAATCTATTAGTCTATTATCAAACTTGTATACTCGCCAATACTTTTGTAATGATATTTTAATACATGTTGCAGGCTAATAGGTTGCTTTGGAATGCATGGAAAACAAGCTAGGAGATGCTTAGAAACGTCGCCTAGTTAATTTAGACATTTGGAACAATTGAAACAATGTTTGTTATGTTGACGCTTGTTATCTGTGGTTGATGTTTGATTTTAGACAATTGCTATGAAATCTACTTAATGTCTATCAAAATATTTGGTGTTATGGAAATCTCATGAGCAATCTGTACGCTTAGTGCTCGCACCCTTATGTTTCCGCCATCGGTTGGGGTGTGACAGTCTCAATGGATGAAGGTTAGTTTTTCCAGTTAAGTTTATGTGAAATGACTTAACTACCCCCACTTTTATTATAAACAAAGAAAACAAATAAAAACTAATGGGTCATAAAAAAGCAAGTGGCCCCACAATTGTTCTTCACCATCAACCATCAGTCCCTTTTCTCCTTCTCCTACCTCCTCCACCCTTTCATCGGAAGTTGGACAATATTGCCGGAATCACATAACATATCATCGGTAATTATCGCGGACCTGCTATCAACCACCATACACCCCTTGAAACTACCTATCTCCAACTGAGACCACTTTAATCTCCGTCTGTCGACACCCCAAATCACCAGAAAGCCACCGTTGATCGGCCTGAAACCATCATCAAACGCCACCATAGGTCACTTCAATCTGGAACCTTTGAAAAGTCACCACCGGTACTATATCATGGGGAAAACCTTTGTAAAGTTTAGATAATGTTGATTCAAATGTAAGGAAGTTGACTTCTGATGGTGAGGATAAAAGGTTTCAACCCAAAGAACTAGGCAGAAACAAACCGTCTTTTGGCTCAAAGGAAGGTGATGGCCAAAAATCAAACGTGAGTACGACTACTGGAACGCGAAAGGAACACGCAAAACGTGAAAAGATTAAAAGCAATGAGTGTTTTTGATGATGTCTATACATAACTATTGAAAGATAACAGATTGGAGTCAAAGGGAGAAAAGATTGCCAATTTGGAGTTCAAATTCAGGTCGCAACTTAAGATGATTGGTCTTCACTGCCAATTTTAGTCTGGTATTGATTATACCAATATAGAGGGAAAGAATTTGGCTATAAGCGTAGTTGACTCTCATCGTTACCCGAATGAAAGACGATCTAGTGATATGCTGATATATAGTGGTCACGGTGGGTGTGGATTTAGTGGTGGTTTGGAGGTGGAGATGGATGGTGGTGGTGATGGTTTAGGGGTGGTAAATGGGTGAAGAAGATGGGTTGGGGGTAGGATATGTGTTAAATATTATATTTAAATAAAAAGGGTGGGGCCTATTTAATATATATTTCTTTTTATTTAATTTGATTAAGGTAAGGGTATTTTTGTCATTTTACACACACTTAACTTAACTGAATAATTAACGGCCATCTAGTGTAGGGACCATCCGAGTAAAAATTTATTAAACCACTGGGAGCAAACATGCTATTTTGAAAAGGTGGGGACTAAACATGAAAAAGTGGCAAACACAGGGACCATCCGGGCAATTAACTCTTATTTATAATAAAAGTGAGGGTAGTTAAGTCATTTCCCATAAACTTAACAAAAAATAAACTTCATCCATTGAGAGGACTATCCAAGTAACAATTTGTTAAACCACAGGGAGCAAACATGCTATTTTGAAAAGGTGGGAACTAAACGTGAAAATGGCAAACCACAGGGACTATCCGGGCAATTAACTCTTATTGTTATATAGTGTACGCATATCATGCAAACACTGAAAGTCAAATTATTATGATTGTATAACCTTAAAGTTAAATGATGTGGAACTTCTTTTATTGTTATACATTTTAATTTCAGGTTAAAAATCAATTTTTTTTTAGACTTGACGATGTTGTCGATTTGTTTCTATGTACAGTCAGTCACTGATGACCCTAAGACATCCACTTCTGTTGCTCGAGTAGAGTCGTTGGATATTGAGCGTCCAATGGTTCTCATTCGGTGGTATTACCTGTGAGAGGAGACAAAGCAAGGGAGGAAAAGCTTTCATGGAATAAAGGAGGTGTTTTTATCTAATAACTGTGATGTGCAGAGCATTCATAGCATCCAAGGGAAGTGAGTTGTTTATTCCTTGGAGAACTACATGAACCTAAAGCGTGTCGGTGTTGACGATTATTTTTGCCGATTTGTAAACAACTATGTTAAGAAATGCCCCGTCAATGTTTTTGTTGCCGTGTGAGTAATTTGATTCTGTCAACTACATGTATTCACTTTTGTTTGATGAGTGTTGACATACGACCCAAAATGGCAGATATTATGTTGCTTTTAATTTATAGATCTTATAATCTTAGTCACTTCATTTTGTTACTTGAGAAGATTTGTGAACTAATTGGTTATATAAATGATATATGAAGGTATTGCGATTGTAAAATGCCTTACAGTCCAGATCTATTTATGGTGCAATGAGATGGATGCAAGCGCAAGTATATCTCGTCCAAATATCATCAATAATCACATGCATAATGTTCATGCTACAGATGGGACATTTTTTTATTCTTATTTTGTATTTAGAAAGTGATTTGTGAGTTATATAACCAACCTTACATCTCTAACCAATTTATAATACCATATTGTTTAGTTATCTTTAATGAAACAAATCATTATTTATAGGGTGAGGGTATTGACACACCCCCCCTTTTTGTGTGCAACCCCCCCCCCCCCGAGGTGGCATATAGGGCAATAAGGGGCGTATACAGTGTGAAAGCAATTAATGTGCCAGAAAAGTGTTTTGATAAGCCTCTCATTGCCCTATGAGAGGCATATAAGGTTGTGGTAGTTGGAGCATTAAACCCTATACGCCTCTCATTGAGCAATGAGAGGCTTATCGGCACGACTTTTGATGATTTTAAGGTATAATTACTGACATGAAAGGAGTTCAGTCTGAAAAAGCGTGAACGTGACCCATATGACCCTTATCGACCTATACGACCCTTATCGAGCAAAAATGTTTGTTTACCCAAGCATACGGGATTTATGGCTTCCAAATTTTTTCAAACTCGCAAAATTCCGACTGAACTCCTGAAGATTCTTAAATAAAAAATTTGGTTGAGACCGTGAAGCATAAAGATGTCGTTTTGGGGCATTGGTAATCTTTTTGGCGAAGATTCGAACCAGTCGTACGTCTCCGAAAGCGTTTGGTTATCCGGCGTTGATCGAGGTGAGGAGGAGGTTGTGTCCGTGCCTCGTTGTGATGACGGGGGTGTGCGACCCACGTTACCTGACTTGAACCAGGTGTTTATAGATGAGGGGGAACCATCTTACAATATTGCCCAAAGTTATCCGCGACACGAATACGGGACTTACCATTCGTATACGGAAAACAAACACAAGTTAGAGTATGAGGAAGGTGCTAAGGAGTATGAGAAAAATGATAAAGAAGTCGAAGAAGGTGCTAACGACTTTGAGGAAAATGATAACGAAGTTGAGGAATGTGCTAAGGACTTTGAGGAAAATGATAACGAAATCGAGGAAAATGTAATGTACTTTGAGGAGGATGTTGACGACGACGAACCTGCTAACGAGGAAGGTGTTCACGACGACGAGCGTGCTAACGAGGAACCTGCTAACGAGGAAGGTCCTAATGACGAGAAAAAAACAAAAAATGTATGACATAACCGTCAATTACGTGTTATTCGTGTTACATAATGTTGATATAATTTTAGAGTGGATAAAATGATTTTGTATACGTGTTATTCGTATGTATATAATTTTTATTAGGTAGGAGAAATCTAGAAAATGTTTGACCCATCCCGACCTTAACCCGAACCCGACCCGAAATTGTGTCATACATATTAACCCGATTTCGTTATCATTTTGGTGAAATATTATATATATGTTCTGGTGATATATTTTGTTAAAAATAGATTACTTAGGCTTGTAAATGAACCGAACGAACATGAACGAGGCATGTATACTGATTAAAAATAGAAAATGTATAACACGAAATTTCATACAAACCCTAAAATGTGTCATACATATTAACCCGAACCCGATGTTGAACCCGAGTTTTTTTATTGTTTTTTTGACAAATTAATATATTAATTTCATTTATGTGGATTTCTAATGAACCTTTTTTTTTTGGAGGTATTTGGGTCACTTGAAGAATTGAAGAATTGGGTATACAAAAGAGAAGTTGAGAAAGGTTACGTCATTGTCACCCAACGAACGAGGAAAAAAGGCGAAGGTGCGTCAGCAAGGACAGTGAAGATATGGTTGCAATGTGATCGTGGCGGCGAACCCAAAAGTAAAGCATCCGTTCGGCGTTCCGGTAGCAAAAAGGTTGGCTGTCCTTTTAGTCTGATAGGGAAACTAGACTCAAGTAGTGGTAGTTGGAGCCTTGTGGAGAAGAAAAACATTCACAACCATGAGCGTGCTGAATTTCTCGAGGGCCACGCGTTTGCTAGAAGGCTGACCCCGGACGAAGAATCACTGGTGGAGAGACTTTATCTGCAAAACATGGAGCCTACAAATATACATTTAACCATAAGAAATCAGTACCCACATAGCGTGTGCATTCTACAAGATGTACAAAACGTGATTAAAAAGATTAAACGAAAAATGTACGGCGATCGAACTCCAATGCAGATATTGGAGAGCATGTTGCAAGAAGAAATGTACGTTTATTTCACCAGAGTGAATCCCTCCACAAACGCGGTCGAGGAGGTTTTTTTCGTTCATCCGGACTCGTACAACATGTGGCGTGCATTCCCACATGTGTTGATGATTGATGCTACCTACAAGACGAATGAGTATAAGCTTCCGTTTATTCAAGTTGTGGGTGTGACATCGACACACAAGTCTTTTTGTGTGGCTCATGCGTTTGTCTCTAAAGAAAAAAAAGATAACTTCTTATAGGTCCTGGAGAAGCTCAAAGAATTGTTGGTAGATTGCATGGAGCCACATGTAATTGTAACAGATAGGGATCAAGCTTTGATGAATGCTTGCGATAAAGTATTCCCAAAAGCTTCCAAATTGCTATGTAGGTGGCACATCTCACAGAATATTATAAAACACTGTCGGGCAAAATTTACGGATGAAGACTGGAAAATATTCAAGCTTTCTTGGTCTCGACTGTGTAATTCTCCCATTCCGACGATATACAATTATAACTTTCAGCAGCTTTTCACGCGACTGGTTAACGACGGACGATCAGGTACATATTATATTAGTTTACATACATTCATCCATACATATATACATACAAACATTACAAATCATTGTATTCAATTTTTTTTCCAGATGTTCTGGATTATTTGTATGATGTGTGGCTGAAAGATTATAAAGAAAAGTTCGTTTCAGCTTGGACTAACACAGTCCCCAATTTTGGTCAACATACAACCAACAGAGTTGAAAGCCAGCATTCTAAGTTTAAGAGATAGATTAAGGGCCAAACAACTCGCTCCATAGACTTGTGTGTCTTGTTGGCAAAGTTGTAGAGTCACAAAAGATACAAATAAAACTTAGTTTTCAGGAGAGTAGGTCCGTGCAAATGGGGGACCACAGATTTCCATTTTTTGACAACCTACGCGGTAATGTTTCCCAAAAAGCCTTAGATTTATTGGTTGTCGAGAGGAAGAAGCTAAATGCGTTGAGGGCAGGAGGGGGGACTTGTGGCCACCAGCTTTCTAGGGTTGTGGGTTGCCATGTGCTTGTCAGATGGAGTGGTGGGAAAATACAGGTAACATAACAACTATAACATATGCTTCGATCCATAGAATATAATCATCATTATACTTCATGTTTTAACAATGATTCTTGAAAAACAGGTTGCAAAATTCAACTTGCCGCGATAGATAAATTCTGGACAAAACTTGATTTTTTTGACAGAAGAACTTAATCAAGACAAGTGTAATATTCAGGCGGAAATGGATAACCTCACACAGCAACTACATACGCAGCCACCTCTAGTGGTAAAAAGTATGTTGTCGAAGATGAAAGCGGTGTTGAATCCAAGTATGACTGACCATCAACCGCCTGAGGTACAACAAGATACTAGGGGCCGCCCAACTACGAAAATAAAACAACAAAAGAATAAAGATAAACAACCTGAATCACAGAGGAACGACTACACTCAAAAGCCAAATGTGCGACGTATTCGTTCAAAGAAAACCAAAGAAGAAAAAAATACACTTCCAATTATAGATAAAGACTTTCAACGGTTGGCCGGGCACAGGTACATACGTATATACATACATATATTTAGAATTCTTTTTCAATTTTTTATTTTTTAATATTTTTTAGCTTTTTTATTTTTTTTGCCAATTATAGGTACAAAAACGTGATCGAGCATTTTAAGGATTGGCTTCCATCTAGCTATCGGAGATACATAACACATATCGAAGATGCTCAGCCGGACGGTAACTGTGGGTTTCGATCCATAGCTATGGGTTTGGGGTATGACCAGAAAGAGTGGAAGTGGGTCCGCCAAGAGCTACTCGACGAGATGTTCATTAACAGAATGCGTTGGGGGCATATACTCGAATCATTAGACAAGGGATGTTACGAAAATGTGTATCGATCGATAAATTGGTTAAATGTTGAACCTGCACCTATGGCATGCTGGATGTGGTTGCCCTACACAGGGTTGTTGGTGGCTCAAAAATTTGGGGTGATTGTTCAACATTTAAGCAACGTTGTTTGTCAAACTTACTTCCCGATGTTCGATGGACCGCAGGTTTACCCGAACCATTCCATTTTAACGATTGCTTATGTCGAAGATGGCCATTTCATCATGGTTAAGTTAGCGGATGATAGCCCGATGACGGTACCAAATGGACTTTGGAATATATACCGAAGTATGGAAGCTATAGAATGGGAGACAATGTACATGTCTCGTATTGCACAGGGTAGGGCGTTACTACGTAGTAATAGAACTCGACAAAAAGAAGTTATTGACTTGTGTTAGGTGTAGCATCCGTGAAACATAGTGTACGCAATGAACTTATTAATGTTTCTCTTTATTATAATTTAAATATATTGTAACATCCGTCAAATATAGTGTACGCAACAATTTTTTTATAAATTTTTTTAATTAAAGTGCTTCATTTAAAAGAAAAGAGTACAAAATAAAAGAAAACTATTGTTTTAAAGGGATTTAAAATTGTTGATTCAAACTAAAAATGAAATCTGTTTTTTTTTAATAAAAGGAATTAATTTTAATATAAATAAATGAATAATAAAAAAATTAGAATTACACAAATAAAAAAGGGAGGGGTCCTTCTGTATCGGACCGGCCTCCACCAGGTTTCGAACTCGCACCCTTCGCATAGAACACACAAGCATTAACCAGTTTATCCTCCTGTACAGGAGCTGATAAATTGGTTATAGTATATCCTTTATACACTTCATAAGCCCCTCATTGATTCAAAAATCTTTCCGCCCCTTATTGCCCTATACGCCCCTCATTGATTCAAAAAAGGGAGGGGTCCTTCTGTATCGGACCGGCCTCCCCCGGGATTCGAACTCGCACATTTCGCATAGAACACACAAGCCTTAACCAGTTTATCCTCATGTACAGGAGCTGATTAATTGGTTATAGTATATCATTTATACACTTCATACGCTTTAAACCCAACAACTCATATAAGTTGCTCATTGAACCATACGGCTCTCATAGAACACAAACACTTTCCCAACTTCAATAAAGGGGTAAACTAGATCTAAAATTTGAAAACTCACACACTAAAACACCAAGAACACACACACAAACGCTCTGGACCACACGATTTTCACAAGACAAACTCTGGACCACACGATGAAGGTTAGTTTGTATTCCAAATTTTATTGCTTAATCTTCAACCTTTTTTTTATTTTTTGGTTTTATTCCCGCCGTTTGTGGTTGTGTTGGGTTTGACGGTGGTGTTGGGTTTGATGGTGGTGGGGGATTGACTGTGGTGGGGAATGACGGCGGTGGGGGAATGACGGCGGTGGTGATTGACGGCAGTGGTGGTGGTAGTGGTGGTGGTGGTGGTGGTGGCTGTGGTGGTGGTGGTTGTGGTGGTGGTGGTGGTGGTGCTGGTTGTGGTGGTGGTGGTGGGGATTGACGGCTGTGGTGGTGGTGATTGTTGTGGTGGTGGTTCGGCGGGTGTGGTGGTGGCTGTGGTGGTGGTGGTGGTTGTTGTTGTGGTGGTGGTTAGGCGGGTGTGGTGGTGGCTGTGGTGGTAGTGGGGTTAGGCGGGTGTGGTGGTGGCTGTGGTGGTAGTGGTGGTGGTGTTGGTGGTGGTTAGGCGGGTGTGGTGGTGGCTGTGGCGGTAGTGGTGGTGGTGGTGGTTAGGCGGGTGTGGTGGTGTTGGTGGTAGCGTAACCCTACCCGACCCCCGGCCCGACACGTTTGCCGGGTCTAGACTTATATCATCCTTTTTTTTTAAATGTGCATATGTTATTTTTATTATTATATTTATTATTTTTAACAATATATTTTCGGATGTCGGGTCTAATGCTATAATTGTATGTTTTATTAACAGGATATCGAAAGTCGGTGTTTTGACGGTGGTGGTAGCGTAATCCTTATGGAGAAGTACACTGCGTTCATATTTCAGATTCAAACGCTTAACTGCGTTCGTATTCCAGATTCATGTTCCGGAACGTCCACCAACGACAATGCTTCTGCACCCACAGTCTGTGACGGTGGAAGTAGATATTTACCGGTGACTGTGAGGGTTAACTGGAATGTTTTTCCACCTCCACCAACGACAATACTTCTGCGTCAGCAACCTCGAGGGAGAACTCCTTCTGTACGGATTGGTTCTTCATGCTGTGGAACCGGTTACTGAGATATCTTCTGCAACAACGAGGGAGCACCAGATCAGGTCGGAGGTTCTTCATGTGGTAATGGGGAAGCGGAAAGCACGTTTACCGTGGAACGCATCCTTAAACTTGATAGCAGCAATATGGTGACCGAATAGAGATCTGAATAACCGATACAGTTTGCAAGAATTTAAGAATATGTAACAGTTAGCGATTTAGGGTTTAGGGTTTAGTCGCTACATTTTGTATTAAAATGACATGTTTTGTGTATTAATATAAAACGATGTTTCGTGTATTTATTGTGTTATGGCTAATAAATGACAAGTGAAAAATAATTTAAGTCATAATAATAATTGATAAATAAAAAATTTGACATTTTATAATACACAAAATTCATTTCATAAAATATCGTCATGGGTCAAAGACCGTACCCGACCCCCGGCCCGACCCGTTTGCCGGGACTAGATATAACATCGTTTTTTTAAATGTGCATATGTTTTATTATTATTATTATCATTATAGTTATTATTATTATTATTATTATTATTATTATTTGTTATAATTATAATTATTATTATTATTATTATTATTATTATTTTTATTATTATTTGATGGGTGTCAAGTGTTATATATATTAGGTGTATATTTTGTTGATGCGTTTTATGTCTATCGCCTTCGTCAATCCGAGCCGTAGCGAGGAAACTGAAGAAACTGAGTCTTACTGTAATATTTAGATAGAATTAGTAAGGTGGCGTTTTGGTAATTAATGAGAAATCTCATTAATTCCAAGGCCTATAAATAGGAGCCTTAGATTTAATGTTTAAGACTTTTGCTCCATTTGGTGATTTAGAGATTCAAGTTTAGAGAGAGAAAGTCTAGAGAGAGAAAGTACTCTCTACGTGATTCTTGTATCGTACACGTCATATATTTCAATAGATTCACAGTTCTAGTACGTTATTGTGTGTTCGGTCACGTACGTTCACGGATTCCGCACGTCGAACGTTCGTTACGCAATCGAATGGTGTCAAAATCGGTCCTACAACAAAAGTTGATTCCGCCTGAAACTTTAAAACTTGATCACGTGTTTAATATTCATCGGACAAATTGTTGTCAGACATTGAGAGTTTAAAAAGTGTTGTTAAGTTTGCATGTGTGATCATAGATTGTCGGCTGTTGCAGGTTATCTGATTAAAAGACGTTAAGTCTAATAAGTTGGTCAAATGAGAATAGAGTAAATATATGTTGTCGGTTTAGTGGTTTAAGTAAAAATTGAATTGTTGTATCTGATAATGTCGGCTCAGTGGGATTTGCGGTCCATTCAGATTCTAGTATTATTAATGATTGACAGCATATATTGTTTGAACATCAAGTTCAGGTCACGTGTAATCTGAATTGAAATTGATTGTCGTTGATCAATTAAAATCCAAGGATCAAAGAATTGTTTAAAGAGGTTGTCGGCTTGTTACATCTCTCAGTTCAATAACAGAATTTTGTCGAGTTTAGTGAATTTGTTGATCAAATTAAATCAAGTGTAAAAGTTTACGGTTCAATCAGTGAAGGATAAATTGAATCCATTTCGATACGATCAAGTTCATTCATTTAGTGATTTCATCCGAACAACATTGAATCGAATCCTCGAATCTTTGACAACGAGTCTTAGATAGATTTCACAAACACACACGTTTACATATTCATTTTGTTTAAAACTGATTGTTTGTTTGTTTGTTTGCAGGCAACCTGAGGTGATTTGACAAGCATTGTATACCCGTCCGAACGAATTCTTCACGCGATCCATTGTTACTAGATTTTTGTCACTAAATCGGATATTCATCTGATTCAGTGATTTGACAAAGTGATTGAATTGATTTTAGAGTGTGTGAATTCTCGTATCATTCGAAAATTTGTTTTTGTGAATCTTTTAATACCGAAGCATGAGTTCTGAGATTTATATTGCAATGAACAAATTTGATAATTTTACAGGTATCAAGGGAGAGTCTATAAAAGAATTGTTTGATCGATATTGCCTTCTAGTTGATGAGATGAGGAGATTGAAGATAACCAAGGCTAATGAGGTGTGGATTGACAAGGTGGCGAATGCCTTACCAAAGGATGAGTGGGGTACTTACCTGATGAAGTTGAAAAACACTCCAGGCTTTGATAATCTGAACCTTAGTGGATTCATCGAAAAGATTGAAGCTCAAGAACTTGAGTTCCAAAAGATTAGAAAATTGAGGTCTGATTCAAGAGAGAAGAGTAAAGCAGCAACTGATGAAGAAAAATTCAAATCTAAAGAAAATGTTCAAATGGTAGAGAAGCAAGTT
Source organism: Helianthus tuberosus (assembly GCA_030545235.1). Lineage (NCBI taxonomy): Eukaryota > Viridiplantae > Streptophyta > Magnoliopsida > Asterales > Asteraceae > Helianthus > Helianthus tuberosus. Next base: position 66,978,163 of record CM060396.1, read on the forward strand.
GATGAAATTTCAGCTATTAAAGCTGAGAAGAAAGCTGAAGCTGAAATGATGTCCGAGAAATGCTTAAATTGTGAAAATCTGAAATCTGAAAATGCCAAACTCTTGAAGGATTTAGAGAGTTTGACATTGGAAAACAAATTTTTAAAAGAAAAAGAAAAAGATTTTCAAAATCAAATAAAGATTTTAGAAGATGAGAAAGATATTTTTGGTAAAAATAATCTTGAAAAACAAATTGCAATAAATTCTCATCTTGCTAAAATCATTCAGCTTGAAAAAGAAGCTGAAAGTGATCGGAATAAAATTGCTGAGTTAGAAAATAAATTGAAAGGTTTTGAGACTTCGTTATCAACACCAGATTTTTCTTGTCCAAAATCGATCAATTCTGTTCCAATAAGTGACAATGTTACAAATTTTGACAAAGTCAAAATTGAAGATTGTGATGACAAAGCTGATGATGAAAAAGAAAAAGAAAAGAAAAGAAAAATATTTTTAGAATTACAAGAAAAATTTCAAAATACTGTTTTGCAGTCTACTGAAATAGGTGAATGCTCAAAGCAAAACCTGTTAAGAAGATTGTAGAACAGAAACAAAAAGTTAAAAATTTTAAAAATGAAAATAAAAGCTCATCAGTTCGGTCATCCAATCATTATAAAAAATCACAAAAATCTGAAAATAAAAACTCACAAAAAGTTGGTAATAAGTGGTGCAGGTTTGACCACAGTGCTAAAAAGTCAAATCAAGCTTATGGGAGAAGATGGAATGAAGATTTCTCAAAGACTTGTGAGGATAGAAAGAAGAGACGACAAGACTACCACAAGGCCAAACAGTGTTATGATCTGAATGTTTGGTATGAAAGTGGTAAATGGTATGATAACAGAGTGTGTTACTCTTGTGGTGTTCGAGGACACATTGCTGTTAATTGCCAGAGACAGAGATTTGAGACGAGAAGATGTTATGAGTGCCAAATCAAAGGTCACATTGCCAGAAATTGCCCAATGAGATCAAAGGGAAGATCGAGGGCTGAATCTCAGAAAAAGATGAAGAAATCAGTCAAGGTAGAAGAAAAGCCCAAAGAACAGAAGGTGAATAAACAGAAAGTGAAGCTTTCACAAGGGCAGAAAGACCGACTGAGAAAGAAAAGAAAGAAAGCTCGAGAGTATCTCGAAAGGATTTTGTCCTCGGGTACAACAAATAAGAGTACTGATGAATCGCTTCACTCGACAACAAAGTCAAGTAAACCGAATTCTTCAGATGCAAATCTGAGGACAAAAGAGGAGATAAAGAAGGTTGAAGTGGTTAGCGATGAATTTGTTTCTTCGGAAACAAAGAAGCTACGTGTTGGCGATGATCCTGACTCGTCAAAATCAGAGGAGCCATTTGTTGATAAAAAAAGAGAAAATTCAGTTCCGCCAATGGATGATATCAACTTTCCACCATTGCGAGCTGAAAATTATAAACAAAAAGTTGACGAAATTGAGATTTCAAATCAATCTTTTTCTGAAAAGAAAGATTTTGATGTTGAAAAAGCCTTTAACCCCAATGTTGTAAACATTTTTGGAAAAATGGTTGAGGGTAAGGTAAAAGGGGTTAAAGAATTTTATGAATCAAAAAGGTATGTTCAAAACACCCAAGGACCGTCAGGCTTGGGTGAATGTCTTTAACTGAAAAACCTGACTTGCCGGAGTTCCCAGGTTGGTAAGCGTGGAACATGCATCGGCACATTTCTTGAGAAATTTCACTCCGGTGATTTTTCGACTTACAAGTGGTAAATCAGGGACATTAAGTTGTACTTGATTTTCTACAAGTGATATTTGAGGTTTGATCTTAAAAATGTTAGTTTTTACAAGTGGTTGAAGAGAACAAAGTGATGAAAGATCTTCAAATTTGAGAATTGACACACATAAACTAATTTTTCCGGAAAACCCATTTTGATTAAAACAAACTTAAGTGTTTTGAAATCATAATGGGAAAATAGTTTGTTGTGAGGGGGAGTTCTGATTGTTTATACCAGGTGGATGGAGAATTGAAGTGATTCTCATCAAGTTGTCAACTTTGTACAGTTTATTGTTTTCAAATTTTCCCAGAAAATCAAAATTGAAACATATTTTGCTTTTAGGGGGAGAAAATTTTTTAAAAAAAATTAGAAAATTTGAAAATGCCAAAAACATTGAAAAATCAAAAATGAGATTTGTTGAGACAAGAGGAAATGATAGTAAATCAGTGGACTATCACAGCATGCTAAAGAAATGTAAAGTCTAAAAGTGATAAACGGTCTTACTATAGATGTGACGATAGGCTCAGCTAGACTAGTAGATTTGCGATAACGATACAAACCTAAATGAAAAAGCCTAGTTCTAGTGGGAAACATGGTCAAAAGCATAGTACTTAGTTTTGTCCTTCTTGACTGTGTACCTGCTCAGTAATCGCTGATTGTCGAAAGACATAAAACTGGTTAAGTTTGTGAACTTTCACAACTTTGCTGAAAAGTCACTGTGATTGTGCATTTCATTTTGCAAAGATTTAAACTTGTTTTATTTCTTTATTTTGTTTAAGCATCGGACATCCTCTACGTATACGTGAGTATCGACCTGGATGTTATTGCCTAAACGTTCTGCTTTATTTTCTTTGGTGTTGCGTTTAAGCTTTGGATCACCTCTGCGTATACGGGAGTATCGACCTGGTGGTTAAAGCCTAAACAACTTCAACTTGTTTTATTTTCTTATTTTGTTTAAACATTGGACTTTCTCTGCGTATCCGGAAGTATCGACCTGATTGTTAATGTTTAAACATTCTGCTTTGTTTTCGCACATATCACAGTTGATGATAGTTTAAAGGCATTACTTGAGTTAGTGTATTGCATGATGAGGGGATATGCTGAGATCGTGGGGTCCATAAGAACTTAGTGCAAAATTAATATATCTTAACGTATCGGTAAGCATTTCGAAAGTTTTTAGATTGAGCTTAAGAGGACAATTATATCGTCAATCAACGTGAATCGTTTAGAACTTAAAACGATTAAAAGCTTAACGGTGCTTGTGATGTGTCTCAAAATCTGATATGATCCTCTTTCGCAAACTCACAAAAATGTGTTTGGACATATTTCATTTCTGCATTACATTTCTCTTATTATAAAAATCCAAAAAGATTTTCGGAGTGTTTTAGCCTAATTTTTGAAAAATCCAAAAAGATTTTCGACAACTGATGTTGAAAAGCTGATATTCAAAATCTCAAAGGCTAAACAAGTTGAACAATTGGTTTGGTTAAGATGATGAGAAGTTGGAAGATAATCCTCAAATGTTTAGATGATTCATTAATTTGAATCACAATATTGTGTGTTATATGTTTGAGAATTTTGAGTGAATTCTTTTAGAGTCAAAATTATTTTATCTTACGAGAGGTTGAGATGTGTAGGTTTCTGATTCTGTTGCTACGGAAAGCCAGGCGTCGATCCCAAAAGCACGGAAGCTTGACGAAAGGAGGAGCCTGAAGAGACTACCAAAAGAGGGAGCTGAAGCTGAAAACAGATCCACCAGGATTCTGTTCGAGCAAGAATCAAGAGAGAGAGAAAGACAAATCGCTACAAGTTTGACTAAGGATTGACTGCGGCAATATCCAAGGGGGAGATTGTTGATGCATTTTATGTCTATCGCCTTCGTCAATCCGAGCCGTAGCGAGGAAACTGAAGAAACCGAGTCTTACTGTAATATTTAGATAGAATTAGTAAGGTGGCGTTTTGGTAATTAATGAGAAATCTCATTAATTCCAAGGCCTATAAATAGGAGCCTTAGATTTAATGTTTAAGACTTTTGCTCCATTTGGTGATTTAGAGATTCAAGTTTAGAGAGAGAAAGTCTAGAGAGAGAAAGTACTCTCTACGTGATTCTTGTATCGTACACGTCATATATTTCAATAGATTCACAGTTCTAGTACGTTATTGTGTGTTCGGTCACGTACGTTCACGGATTCTGCACGTCGAACGTTCGTTACGCAATCGAACGGTGTCAAAACCGATCCTACATATTTTAAGCCCCTTTAACACTTTTTTAGTCAAGTTTTAAATTTATAAAACACGATATTTACTAACACTAGACACTCATATGGGCAGTGCACCCATCGCGAGCGTAGTATAGTGTTGGTAAGATACCGAGGTCGTCCAAGGACACAAGAGCTTTTAGTAGCGGTTTATCCTCAACGTCTAATCAAATCAAAAAGTTTAGAAAAATGTTTTAAGCTAAGAAAAATAAAAACTAACTAAAAATGCTGAAAATAAAAATAAAAGAAAAACAGATAGACAAGATGAATCACTTGGTTCCGACTCGTATCTAGTGTAACCTTTGATTATTTCCGCACTTTTGCACTTATTTAAGAGATTATCTTAGTTATTGTAGTAGGCCCCTCTTTTTAAGGTGACGTTACCCTCACCCCAGTAGTTTGAGTCAGCAAGGATACAATCCTAAAAGGGTGGATTATTGAAAGATAATTAATTAAGTTATTAATGCAAATTATGGTAGGCCCCTCTTTTGGAGGTGACGTTACCCTCGACTAAGTAGTCTGAGTCAGCAGGGATACAGTCCTAAATAGCCGGGTTATAGTATTAATAGTAGTTAACTTATGAGGGGGTCAAAGAGTTTGGACCCCCGCCATCCAATACCGTTAAGTATTGAAGGAGGTCCTACTAAATTTGACCCAGGTCCATTGCAGGACCTCTAAACGCTGAACAATGGCAAGACCTTTACCAAACCGTTCCCTTAACCCCCGACCAGGTAGCCAACATACCTCCATATAGACCGTGGATATATGAATGGTGAAAATCTTTTATTTTATATAGACAGTAAAATAATGCCAAGACACCACGGACAAACGATAAGGAAAGATCACCTTCAACATAAGCAACTAGTTATTAAAGTCATTAATACAAAACCAAATAAAAAGTGCGAAAAGATTAGAAATAAAAAGTATTACACTAGACACTTGTCTTCACCAAGTGATGTAAGAGACTTAGGCAAACATGGCCTTGATTGTCAAGAACTCTTACGATCAATCTTGGATCCCGAGACGACTCACACACTCTATGATGGACAATGGACGATGGTGGTGGATGATGGTGTTATGGTGGTGGGTGAAGTGTGAGAGAGGTGATGTGCCAAGGGATGGTTTGAGCTTGAGCCAAGCACTCCTATTTATAGGCTGAACAGAAGCTCGGGCACGGCCCCGTGTCCAGTGGGCACGGCCCCGTGTCCAGTGGGCACGACCCCGTGTCCACATCCTCTCTTTCTTCATTTAATGCAGCTTTGTCTTATTAGTTGACCACGCCCCCGTGTCCGCTGAGCACGACCCCGTGTGCAGAAGAATCTTTGTACTATGAAGATTTGCCTGGATTGTGCGAATCTTATAGTTGACCACGGCCCCGTGGTAGGCAATAGAAGCTTCTACCACTTTGTATTTTCTGCTGACACTTGGGCACGCCCCCGTGCTGGCTGAGCACGGGGCGTGTTCAGTCTTCTGTTATCTTGTTTTGCTTGGGAAGATGCTGTCGTGGGGTCGGGCATGTCACGTCTTGTTCCTTTTCTTGTATTTATGTTAGATTTTGATGTCTTTTTGCTTCTTTTGTTAATTTGAGCTCATTTAATCCTGAAAATGCAAAAGGAAGACAAAAGCACACTTTTTCCAACATTAGTACTAAAAAAGGGTTAGTTTTATGCCACAATTGATGTAATTTATATGTTGCATTTTGCACACATTATTATTATTATTATTATTATTATTATTATTATTATTATTATTATTATTATTATTATTGCTAAGTTAACGGGATGATTGTCCGATGTCGGTACGAAATGGACTTTGAAATACCTCACCGACGTATAGAAGCTATGAATGGGTGACAATGTACATGTATCGTATTACACAGGGTAGGGCGTTAGTAGATAGTAATAGAACTTCACGAAAAAGAATTTGTTAACTTGGCAAAGGTGTAACATCCGTGAAATATAGTGTATGCAACAATTTTTAAAAAAAAAAATATTAGTTAGGGTGTTTTATAACATAAAAAACCCTTAATTACCACATAAAATTGTTAAAAAAATTAATTTCAAATGAGTCGTATAGGGCAATGAGACACATATACAACACCTATAATAATAATTGATAAATAAAAAATTTGACATTTTAAAATACACAAAATTCATTTCATAAAATATCGTCATGGGTCAAAGACCATACCCGACCCCCGGCCCGACCCGTTTGCCGGGACTAGATATAACATCGTTTTTTTAAATGTGCATATGTTTTATTATTATTATTATTATCATTATAGTTATTATTATTATTATTATTATTATTATTTGTTATAATTATTATTATTATTATTATTATTATTATTATTATTATTATTATTATTATTATTATTATTATTGCTAAGTTAACGGGATGATTGTCCGATGTCGGTACGAAATGGACTTTGAAATACCTCACCGACGTATAGAAGCTATGAATGGGTGACAATGTACATGTATCGTATTACGTATTACACAGGGTAGGGCGTTAGTAGATAGTAATAGAACTTCACGAAAAAGAATTTGTTAACTTGGCAAAGGTGTAACATCCGTGAAATATAGTGTATGCAACAATTTTTTAAAAAAATATATTAATTAGGGTGTTTTATAACATAAAAAAACCCTTAATTACCACATAAAATTGTTAAAAAAATTAATTTCAAATGAGTCATATAGGGCAATGAGACACATATACAACACCTATAAGGTGCTCATTGATCAATAAGCCTCCCCTGGTTGACACCTTATGAGTGTCTCATTGACCAATAAGCCTCCCCTGGTGGTTTCCACTTTTAAAGTAGTTTTCGAATCAATGAGGGGCGTATAGAGCAAAAAGGGGCGTATAAGAGTTGTTGTTAAAGGGTGTATAAAGGATATACAATAACCAATTTATCAGCTCCTGTACAGGAGGATAAACTGGTTAAGGCTTGTGTGTTATATGTGAAGTGTGCGAGTTCGAATTTGGGGGAAGGCCAGTCCGATACAGAAGGACCCTCCCTTTTATATCTGACATTTTTTTATTATTCATTTATTTATATTAAAATTAATTCCTTTTATAAATAATAATAATAACAATAATAATAATAATAACAATAAATAATAATAATAATAATAATAACAATAATAATAATATTAAACAATAATTATTATTATTATTGTTATTATTACACAGGTTATTATTATTGTTTATTATTGTTATTATTATTGTTATTTATTATTGTTATTATTATTTTTACTGTTATTATTATTATTTATAAAAGGAATTAATTTTAATATAAATAAATGAATAATAAAAAATGTCAAATAAAAAAGGGAGGGATCCTTCTGTATCGGACCGGCCTCCCCCCAGATTCGAACTCGCACCCTTCACATAGAACACACAAGCCTTAACCAGTTTATCCTCCTGTACAGGAGCTGTTAAATTGGTTATAGTATATCCTTTATACACGCTTTAACAACAACTCCTATACGCCCCTTTTTGCCCTATACGCCCCTCATTGATTCAAAAACTACTTTTAAAGTGGAAACCACCAGGGGAGGCTTATTGGTCAATGATACACTTATAAGGTGTCAACCAGGGAAGGCTTATTGATCAATGAGCACCTTATATGAGTTGTGAATGGGTCTCATTGCCCTATACGACTCATATGAAATTAATTTTTTTTTAACAATTTTATGTGGTAATTAAGGGTTTTTTATGTTATAAAACACCCTAATTAATATTTTTTTTAAATTGTTGCATACACTATATTTCACGGATGTTACACCTTTGCCAAGTTAACAAATTCTTTTTCGTGAAGTTCTATTACTATCTACTAACGCCCAACCCTGTGTAATACGATACATCTACTAACACCTTTTCCAAGTTAACAAATTTTTTTTCGTGAAATTCTTTATTGTTGTTATTGTTATTATTGTTTATTATTATTATTTATTATTTATTATTTATTGTTGTTATTGTTATTATTGTTTATTATTATTATTTATTATTTATTGTTGTTATTGTTATTATTATTGTTTATTATTGTTATTATTGGTATTATTATTGTTGTTGTTAAAATTATTATTATTATTATTGTTATTATTATTTATTATTATTATTGTTATTATTTATTATTATTATTGTTATTATCATTATTATTATTTATTATTGTTGTTATTATTATTATTATTATTATTATTGTTGTTGTTGTTATTATTATTATTATTATTATTGTTTAATATTATTTATTATTGTTATTATTTATTATTATTGTTACTATTGTTATTGTTATAAAGGGATTTAAAAATGAAATCTGTTTTTTTAATAAAAGAAATTAATTTTAATATAAATAAATGAATAATAAAAAATGTCAAATAAAAAAGGGAGGGGTCCTTCTGTATCGGACCGGCCTCCCACGGGATTCGAACTCGCACATTTCGCATAGAACACACAAGTCTTAACCAGTTTATCCTCCTGTACAGGAGCTGATAAATTGGTTATAGTATGTCCTTTATACACTTCATACGCTTTAAACCCAACAACTCCTATAAGTTGCTCATTGAACCATACGGCTCTCATTGAACACACACACTTTCCCAACTTCAATAAAGGGGTAAACTAGATCTAAAATTTGAAAACTGATGTCTGTCGTTAGTGACATGCAAAAACCGAAATAAACTAGTAGCTAGAGTAAGTCGGATATCGAACCAGAGGAGGATTGTGGAAAGTGTTGTAATGAAAAGTATTAAGTAACTACTATAAAAAAAATAAAACTCAATTGTGTATTCGATTGATTAAGAGAATTATCTAAGTTAACGAATAAAAACTAAGATTTGAATCAATAGGAGAGAAGATGGTTCCTCCAGATTTCAGGTTTGCAGTTAATTTCAACTATGTGTTTAATCGTTACCCACATAGACATAGGAATTAATTTTAATTAATCAATTGTGATAACCAACGACTAAGTACTCCGGTCAATACATAACGGGAGGTTATCGAATGATTATAAATTACAATTTACAAACCCTAACCCCATGTCAAATATATCCCAATTACTAGAACTCTCGGGAACTGAATGCTTAGAAATTAAGGTTTAAATAAATGTAACTGTTTACAACCAATAAACCAAATCAGAGTGAAAAGCTTCGAATGCTTAGATCACCAAGTTAAAACGACTGTAGCAAACACATAGAATTGTCTAACTTACAAAAACCCTCCATCCGGAGGAAACCATACAAAGACTAGCCGCTCATGACGGTGAGATGATCTTCGCCTGCTTGAGAAGTGGCTGACCCTTTCTGCGTACGAGACTTGTCCCCCTCCTGCCGTCGAAGATGTGATGATATTAAAATAAGATCGTCCTCCCGGAAGTCCCTCCAACAATTTCCTATGATGATTGCGGCCCAAACAATGCATGTTTGCGTGGATCCAAGTATCGGCCCAATAAAAGTAGTCCACCAAGAATCTAAGATGTTTTAATAAAAAATTCCTTTTAAACAAAAACCCCCCATGTGAGTTGGTGTTTCTTTTTCAATTGCCGCCTCCCAAGTCTGCTGTACTGATGATGATGTCCTTTTGATGTGCCGCCACTTTTTGTTCACCTCAATATCTCTGGACTTTAATATCTCGCGTTTCTCGTGTATCCAAGCTATATTTCGGCCCCAAACAAGTCTCGAATGATATGATTTCTCTCGACAAACATCCTTGCTTATCATATTCGAGCGTTCCGCAACATCTCCTCTCACTCCATCTTTATCGAATTAGGCCGATTAACCTGTAAAACCACATACCCTCGTAGTTACTATATTCAACGTACATAATTGCTTAAAACACAATAACACACGTAATATAAGCACTTTAACACTCGGGTTTCACACTCTCCATCAAAAACTCACACACTAAAACACCAAGAACACACACACAAACGCTCTGGACCACACGTTTTTCACAAGACAAACTCTGGACCACACGATGAAGGTTAGTTTGTATTCCAAATTTTATTGCTTAATCTTCAACATTTTTTTTATTTTTTGGTTTTATTTCCGCCGTTTGTGGTTGTGCTGGGTTTGACGGTGGTGTTGGGTTTGATGGTGGTGGGGAATGACGGCGGTGGGGGATTGACTTTGGTGGGGAATGACGGCGGTGGTGATTGACGGCAGTGGTGGTGGAAGTGGTGGTGGTGGTGGTGGTGGTGGTAGTGGTGGTGGTGGTAGCAGTGGTGGTGGTAGTGGTGGTGGTGGTGGTGGTGGTGGCTGTGGTGGTGGCTGTGGTGGTGGCTGTGGTGGTGGTGGTGGTGCTGGTTGTGGTGGTTGTGGTGGTGGGGATTGCCGGCTGTGGTGGTGGTGATTTTTGTGGTGGTGGTTCGGCGGGTGTGGTGGTGGCTGTGGTGGTAGTGGTGGTGGTGGTTAGGCGGGTGTGGTGGTGGCTGTGGTGGTAGTGGTGGTGGTGTTGGTGGTGGTTAGGCGGGTGTGGTGGTGGCTATGGTGGTAGTGGTGGTGGTGTTGGTGGTGGTTAGGCGGGTGTGGTGGTGGCTGTGGTGGTAGTGGTGGTGGTGGTGGGGGTTAGGCGGGTGTGGTGGTGGTGATAGCGTAACCCTACCCGACCCCCGGCCCGACACGTTTGCCGGGTCTAGACTTATATCATCGTTTTTTTTTAAATGTGCATATGTTATTTTTATTATTATATTTATTATTTTTAACAATATATTTTCGGATGTCGGGTTTAATGCTATAATTGTATGTTTTATTAACAGGATATCGAAAGTCGGTGTTTTGACGGTGGTGGTAGCGTAATCCTTATGGAGAAGTACACTGCGTTCATATTTCAGATTCAAACGCTTAACTGCGTTCGTATTCTAGATTCACAAACAGTTTCTGGTCAACGAACTGATCGGTAACGTTACTCTACTTGTCCTCCGATTTAAGCGGCGCGCTCCGATTTCGGTTGCTTCATAGGACTCACTTGAATCGTCTCGGAAGTGGATTTCGGTTGGTTCAGATCTCTTTGGGCATATTCGAAACAAACTAAAATACGTTGAATTACTGAATCAACAGAAATAACTGAAATCGAGAATCAACGTCTTCATCATATTTTTCATGCATTTCCATTAGCCACAGTTGTACGAAGAAACTGTTCGATTTCACGGTTTGTTTGAGAACCTGATTCAGATACACAACGGGTTCGTGTGAATCTAAGTAATAATATGTAATAGTTAGCGATTTAGTGTGTCGGGTTTAGGGTTTCGGCTATGTATTGTATTACATTTTGTATGAAAGTGTTGTGTTTTGTGTTATTTTATCAAAGAATGTTCACTTACATTTGCGCTATGGATTATAGAGAATTTGACGTTTTATAATAACACTTGATAAAAAAAATGTAGAAGTTTTATAATACTAATTAAAAAAATGTTGACGTTTTATAATACTAATTAAAGACATAATAATAATTGATAAATAAAAAATTTGACATTTTCTAATACACAAAATTCATTTCATAAAATATCGTCATGGGTCAAAGACCGTACCCGACCCCCGGCCCGACCCGTTTGCCGGGACGAAATGGACTTTGAAATACCTCACCGACGTACAGAAGCTATGAATGGGTGACAATGTACATGTATCGTATTAATTATTATTATTATTATTATTATTATTATTATTATTATTATTATTATTATTATTATTATTATTATTGCTAAGTTAACGGGATGATTGTCTGATGTCGGTACGAAATGGACTTTGAAATACCTCACCGACGTATAGAAGCTATGAATGGGTGACAATGTACATGTATCGTATTACACAGGGTAGGGCGTTAGTAGATAGTAATAGAACTTCACGAAAAAGAATTTGTTAACTTGGCAAAGGTGTAACATCCGTGAAATATAGTGTATGCAACAATTTAAAAAAAATATTAATTAGGGTGTTTTATAACATAAAAAACCCTTAATGACCACATAAAATTGTTAAAAAAATTAATTTCATATGAGCCGTATAGGGCAATGAGACCTATTTACAACTCCTATAAGGTTCTCATTGATCTACAAGCCTCCCCTGGTTGACACCTTATGAGTGTCTCATTGACCAAAAAGCCTCCCCTGGTGGTTTCCACTTTTAAAAGAAATTAATTTTAATATAAATAAATGAATAATAAAAAATGTCAAATAAAAAAGGGAGGGGTCCTTCTGTATCGGACCAGCCTCCCCCGGGATTCGAACTCGCACAACTCGCATAGAACACACAAGCCTTAACCAGTTTATCCTCCTGTACAGGAGCTGATAAATTGGTTCTAGTAAATCCTTTATACACTTCGTACGCTTTAACAACAACTCCTATACGCCCTTTTTGCCCTATACGCCCCTCATTGATTCAAAAACTACTTTTCAGGTTTGACCAAATAGAGAATAGATCTAAAACTTTTTAACCCCACACACTAAAACACCAAGAAACACACACTGTCTCTCTCGTATAGCTCGGCTTAGAACGTATCAACCTATACGGTCCATATTTTCATAAAAGGTTAGTGTATTATTTCATCTTTCCTTTGTTTATTATTATTTTTTTAAAATTATGGCCGGTGGTGTTGGGTTTGACGGTAGTGTTGGTGTTGGGTTTGACGGCGGTGTTGGGTTTGACGGTGGTGGGGGATTGACGGCGGTGGGGGTTTGACGGTGGTGGTGGTGGTTGTGGTGGTGGTGGTTATTGACGGCTGTGGTGGTGGTTAGGCGGGTGTGGTGGTGGTGGGGGTTTGACGGTGGTGGTGGTGGTGGTGGTGGTTGTGGTGGTGGTGGTTATTGACGGCTGTGGTGGTGGTTAGGCGGCAGTGTTGGTGGTGGTGGTGGTTGTTGTGGTGATGGTGGTGGTGGTTGTGGTGGTGGTGGTTTGTCGATTATTTAGATGTTAATTTGTTAGAAATTTCTTACAAGTTTATAAAAATTGTAAAAAGTTTATAATTTGACACGTATTATATATTAATTTTTGCAGTTATGTCGTCAGACGAGGAGGAGTTTGGTGCGATACAGGTGCCTAGATTCGATGAGATGGCCGGAGGTGATTGTTTGGGTATTCCCTATATGGACTACCCGAACAATTCTAGGGAGTATAAACGTTTTAACAGGTTGCGACAAATAAAGGTGGGTCGGCAGAGGGCGTTGTCATGGGAGGCTTTACGGGAGGTCGGGGAGGAGGAGAGAGCCCGGGGTTTGATCAGGGAGAATTCCCCGTGGGAACGCATGTTTTCGGTGGCGGCTGGGCCATCTTATAGGACCATGATGGTGGAGTTTCTGTCCACATTCGTGTTTCATCCACGGCTGGCTGACCGGCCCAATTCGGATATTGACGATCCGAACGTGGAAGCACCGCCTCCCGAGGTATCTTTCTGTTTGTTCGGGCAGCGACAAAATTGGTCGCTGCGTCAGTTTGCTGTTGCCACCGGGTTCTATACCGATGATGAGTTGGTTCAGGACATCTATACCACCGCGATTTGGGCTATGCCTGATGATCAGTTGTTTGCTTGGTGGCCCACTCTATGTCCTGGACCCTTCGATAAGAAGGCCCGAGTTTCTGACATTTCTGACCCACTCGTTCGCTACATACACCGCTGCATTGCCACGTCGATCTCTGCGCGTGTCAACAGCAACGAGTGGGTCACGAAGGTGGATTTGTTCTTTCTGTACTGCTTATATACGGGCACACCGTGCGCCCTCCATCGCTGTCTGGCGGAGTATTTCGCCTCGTACGGCAAACGGCAGAGGCGTAGCCGTTTGATTGGAGGGGCGTCTATCACGCGTATTGCCCAGCATTGCGGTTTGTATTACCCATTCCTTGATGATATGACGGCCCCAGCACCACACGAGCTCTTAGATCTTAGGACGATGAGAGGGATGAAGATTGCGGTGAACTTTCCGGATATCGGGCATCGGTTTGTTGACGAACACCAACAAATTTATGAACCCCAACCGATAGTCCACCAGCCACTGCTCAAGGCTGGGGAGGTGGAGATGCCGCATATTGCTGACGTGCCTGCTATGGATGGAGACATGGAGCCTCAGGTTGACCAGGGACATCCGCAGGAGCCGCCACAGATTCCACAACGCGTTTATCATGCAGTGCCGCTGCCTCAGTCCACCCAACGTCTCCTTGAGAGGCTTGTGGTGGGTCAGGATGGTATGATGGCCAGCTGGACATAGCAGTTTCAGCGGATGGACAGGCGGATGGACCGGATGGAGGATTTGATGGAGTGGGTGATGGCTAGTGAGGCCGAGAGACGTACCCAGGCGGGGTTGCCGGTTCGACCCCCGCCACATCCACGAGTGTATCCGGGTTTCGACATGGAGGCAGGTCCGTCCGGGACGCAGGCAGGTGGTGGGGATGATTCTGACGACAGCGATAAGGAGATGGAGGATTAGTATTTATATTTGTTGGGTGAATTTTATTTTGTTAAACATTTGTGGGCATGTATGAACAAATATTTATTTCTTTTTGTTTATTTTGGCATGTTTAAACATTTGTAACTTGATGAATGTTTGTTCGTTTTGTTATTTATGCTTAGTTATTTATGCTTAGTCGACTTATTTTTAAAAACAACATTTTAAAAAAAAATACTTAGTATATATAATAACAATGAAAAATAACAAGACAAACAACACAATATTCGATTACATTTTTGTAAAAACTTAATATATATAAAAAACGGCATTTATAACTAATATTCGATTACATGTCTTGCATAAACTTACATACTAACAATGACAAATAACAAGACAAACAACACAAAAAAATCCAACTGATTATCAACCAACGTTCCCTCTTACGAACAAAACTTGAATGAATATCTTCAAATTCCGCTTCTTGCAATTTATAAATTCGAACCTCCTCTCTCAAAAAATTCACTTTGTTTTTAAGCAAAGCCTTCGTATCCATCAGTTCTTTGATGACCACCACACATGCTCGACGACACATGGGAGGATCGACCCACACAAAGAAGTTGCACTTAGAACGCTGACACGAAAAAAAAATCACTAATATACAAGGGTTAATGGAAAAAAAAAATACATTAAAAACATACCATACTGTGACAAGTGTAAAATTGACGTCCGGGATTAGCTTCAGTCCAAGATGTTCTTAGTGCAGCCGTCCTACCACATCTGCAAACAACCATTGTGAATTTGTGATTGTGAAGATGGTGTATATTTCTATGGCAAGTAAGGATGACAAAAATACCCGACATTTGCAACCAACATATACAAGCTTTTTAAAAAAAAAACCAAACGAATATGCCGCTCATAGGCCCATACGCGCGTATGGTGGGTACGGATCCTGACAACTTTTCAGCCCATATGCCTCATATAGCCCGATGAGACCCATATCCACCTACCTTTTCTGAAAAGTTGACAGGACATTTATGACACCCCACTTGCATATGCCTCTCATCGACCCATACGGGTCTCATTGAAGTTCAGTTTCACTTCCTTTTATAGTTTAACCGAGAACAAGTACACTGTACATATCCAAATACAAAAGTTATTTTTTGGTTAGACGAGTTCTTGACCACACGATGACAATCCGGAAGGGGACCGCACGCATCTCTCATATAGTTTTTGCTCTCGTATCGGTCTATATGGTCGGAATATTCAAGGTTTGTGTACCCTTGTTTTTTTGTGGTTTTATTTTGGCGATTTGTGGTGGTGGTGGTGTTGGGGTTGGGGTTGTGGTGGTGGTGGTGGTGTTGGGGTTGTGGTTGTGGTGGTGGTGGTGGTGGTGGGTCGGCTGGGGTGGTGGTGGTGGTGGGTCGGCTGGGGTGGTGGTGGTGGTAATGGTGTTGGGTTGTGGTTGTGGTTGTGGTTGTGGTGGTGGTGGTGGTGGTGGGGGTGGGTCGGCTGGGGTGGTGGTGGTGGTGGGTCGGCTGGGGTGGTGGTGGTGGTGGTGGGTAGGCTGTGGTGGTGGTGGTGGTGGGTCGGCTGGGGTGGTGGTGGTGGTTCAGCTGTGTTGGTGGTGGTGGTGGTGGTGGGTCGGCTGGGGTGGTGGTGGTGGTGGTGGGGGGGTGGGTAGGCTGGGGTGGTGGTGGTGGTGGTGGTGGGTCGGCTGGGGTGGTGGTGGTTGACGGTGGTGAGGTGGTGTTGTGTTGTGTTGTGTTGTGGGTGGTAGGCTGTGGTGGTTTTGGTGGTGGTGAGGTCGGCTGTGGTGGTGGTGGGTGGTCGGCTGTGGTGGTGGTGTTGGTGGTGGTGTTGTTTGTTTATTATATTTTACAATATAATTTCTAATATCGAGTCTAACACTATAATTCTATGTTTTTTAACAGGATATCGAAAGTCGGTGTTTTGACGGTGGTGGAAACGTAATTCTTATGGAGAAGTGCACTGCGTTCATATTTCAGATTCATGCGCCGGGACGTCGGTCTAGGGTGAGGTGCTTGGTGTTGGGGGATGCATCATCCAACATCATTAGCCAAGTCACTCGGAACTCTGACGGTGCACTCTTGATAGCATCTACCGACGCCCGGTAGTTCCGTGACCACCATATACCATCACGCGTCTGAACCGGCTTTTAAACCGGACGGAATCTACGAAGAAACTGTTTGATTTCACGGTTTGTTTGAGAAGCTGGTTCAGATAGACAACGGTCTCTTTGCTTCGTCCACTAGAACTATTTGTGTATGCATACACTTAAAAAAAATATTAATGACCACATGTTTTGTGTATTAATATAAAACGATGTTTAATTACATTTTAAATTACGTTTCTTGTTGCGTTATGGTTAATAAACGACAATTGGAAAACAACTAAAGACTTTCAGAAGTTGACATTTTTTAACATACACATTGCGTTATAGAAACAATTAAACACATAATAATAATTGATAAATAAAAAAGTTGACATTTAATAAAACGTTATAATATACCCATTTAATAAAATTAAACACATAATAATAATTGATAAATAAAAAAGTTGACATTTAATAAAACGTTTAATAATACTTATAAAAAATTGTCATTTTATAATATATACAATTCGTTTTATAAAAAAAAATTTGACATTTAATAATACTTATAAAAAATTGGCATTTAATAATATACACAATTCATTTCATAAAAATATGAAGTTTTTATAATACTAACACAATTTTTTATAACAACATTTTATAAAAAAAATTTAATTTTCTTAATATTTCACAACTTTCCCATACAAATACCCTATCAAAATAAAGTTCCACACACCCAATCATTGGTAATCATTGGCTGACACCCAATGATTGGCATTAATTAGATGGCAGGGGGTGTGTAAATACTTTTCAATCGTATTGGGCAATGAGGGGCGTATGGGTGAGGCCAGTTTCAGGCGTATTGGGCAATGAGGGTCATTTAGGGTTAGGGGGGTGTGTAGATACTTTTGGGGGTGTGTGGATACCTCCACCGTATTTATATTTACAATTTCTAATAATTTAGATGATTAATAGCTTAATTTATTATTAGGGGTTGTTAGTGGAGTTGTACATATTATTGATATTATTTTGCAGGTTTCATCCATCATGCAAGCGCATGAAAGATAAAGATGCAAAGCGACTAACGAGGTTCCTCTGCTCTAAGAAATGCTCTGTTGATGATGCAAAATGAACCTGAAAATGCTAAATAACTTGGGTATTTTTTAAATGTGCATCTTTATGGTGGTTATGTATTTGTTTCTACTTTAGTTAGCTTGTTGTCACAAGATTCAGCAAAGATACAACTTAATATATGTTACTCTTCTAAGCAGACAACATAAGCTGTGCAGTTCAAAAATACCCATATATATACTATTTATTAATAACTAATTTGTGAAAGCTGATTTTTACATAATACTGAAATGGAAGTCTATGTGAATAGCTATTTGAAAAAAAAAGGATTAGTTAATGTTAATGAGAAATACCAACATGCAATCACTAAATAACACAAAATCTCTTGACATATTAGTAGAAGGAGACGTGACTTTTGAACAAAATTCTAACCCAGATTGACCTTGACCATGCGAGTCTAGCAAACTAGTGTACGCAAAGGTAACTTAATAAATATATTATGTGAGTGTCTTTTCACAGAAAATAAACCTTCAAGAGATAGTGTTTCAGTTGAGCTCACATCCATGTTAAAGGTAGTTAAGACACATTGAATGTTACAGTGTTGTGACAAGAACAATCCTCAAGAATTCGAAAGCGATATGAAGGTCAAGTACCCGCATCTTTTTCCCAAGTAGGGGAGACTGTAACATTCTGTAGTTTATACTTTCTATTTTTAGAAAGCTTGTATTTGTATTCCGTTTCAATCTTTGTAATCTCGAGACTTTGATCATAATGGAAATACATTTTTTTATCATACTTGTTTAATTCATACGTACATGATACATGCTTATTCATGATTACGCATTTTATATACGAAACTGAATCATACTTGACGTTTATTTTATGTTCGGGATAATATTCACACATTCATACTATACACATACTCATACATGCCTTAAAAACACTTGAACATATTGTAGAAATTACATAATTGGACAAACAACCAAACAATAAGGGCCAAAAATATAAAAAAATAATATTTCTGATATGTGTTACGTACCACACGACAAAGTGTCTTACGGTCCGCAAGAGGTTCTGAAGGGCAGAAATTTTTACAGCTCGCAAAACTAAGCCCAAAATCACCCTTTCAACCAGTTTTTCCACCTCTTTTCTTCACCAATCACTTTCTAACCTCCTTTAAACTCAAACCCTAATCCTTCCCTATAAAACCAAGCCTCTTCCTACACATTTTCACTTTCAACAACCACATTATACTCTTAACCATCTCAAATCTCCAAGAAATTCTACAACTTTGGGCAGAATACTTTCAAGTGTGTCAAATGAGTTTCAACTCACTTCCTTTTCTATTTCTTCTTGTTTTCTTATTCCAAACCACTTGGATAACCTCTAGGGATGTAAGCCAATGTTCACCTATGTGTAATAAGATGGTACATCACCAATGTTGAGGTCCAAAGTCGGATTAAAATTTTGTTTTGTTAAAACTATTATAACCTGTCTTTGTTTCTTGTTTTTCTTGTGGGAATCTTGCACCATCCTTGTTCCCAACTAAACTCATGTTGTGCGGCTTGTCTTATGGTTGGTTTCCGGAAGGTTAGAGGTTCAAAACCTCCATCACTTGCTGCCCTAAAAGGTCCCAAGTGACCAACAAAGTGTTGCAACCAAACCAAGCCTTCAACCTTCAATGTTGAAAGACTTATGTTTTGGTTAGGTGTGAACAATGGAAACCTTGGTTCTCCATCTATGATTCCACCACTTCACTTGTTAATTAGTTAGTTAGTATCACACCCTGATTTCCCGGTGGGCCCTGACTTGCGGTTTACTTGTGAAAAATTGATATAGATATTCACAATTAACACAGAAGAAACAGAAGTCTTGGGAGTATAAAATAATTATTACAAGAGTTAAATGCTTGATTGGTCCCTGTGGTTTGCAAAAATTTCATACTTGGTCCTAGTGGTTTACTAATTACACGCGTGGTCCCAAAAGTTATCAAAAATGAACTCGGTTGGTCCCCTGACCTAACCTTTGTTAAATTTCTCAGTTAACTATGTGTAAAATGACTATATTACCCTTAAACAATTAAAAAAAATAAAATATATATATATATATATATATATATATAACCTGCAACTACCTCCATCTTCTTCAACCTCTCTCTCTAAAAAAAACTCTAACACACCACCTCCTCCACCTTCACAACCCACCACAACCTGCAACTACCTCCTCCACCACCATATTCTTCTTACTCCTCTTTTTAAGTCCAGTCATCTCTCTCTCTACCTCCCAACTGATGGTGCACATCAGGATAAAACCTTAAACAAGTATTCTGAGTATTATGAAATCTCCTATCAATTCAAATTCTGCTTTCCCCTACATTCTCGAACCCTAGACGGCGATTCTGCTTCTCAAACCCTTGACGACGATTCTGATTTCACCTCCACCACCACGCGGCGCTGCAATTGCAGTAGTTACTGACAGTGTTCGATTGATTATTTGCAAAAGGAAGTTTCAAATTGTAGGTCCCTCTCGAGGATGAGATAAAACCTTATCCTTGTTATATCAAACACACTAGCAAGTGCGGAATCCAAGCTAGCATGCAACCGCGACTTTATATAAGAACAGGCACAAACACAACACACAAGATTCACCGATTAACACCACATGTATTAATACGTATGAAAGGTCCGGTTACAAGCTCAATGTTTACAGATGTATTCTGCAAACTCTCAAAGTTCTCTTGTGTGTGTGCTCTCCTCTCTCTTGTCTCTGTGTCTCACTTGTCTCTCATTTGTCTACCTTTTCACACAACACACTACATGGGTATTTATACCCGACACAGCAGGTCTGGTCGAAGGATCCGACAGATTGATCGAAAGATCATCTGTCGACCAGAAAGCCATCGAAAGATTCACAAATACCTCGAAGGATGATATCCTTCGAGATATCCTTCGAGTTCATCCATCGAAGGTTTATGTTTCGACCTCATCTATCGAATGTTCATCTTTCGACCTCATCGAAGGATATAAAACAATCCTTCGATGACACATCCTTCGACACACCAGCTTACAACATTTTTCTAACTGTTTGGTCAAATCAAACCAGGAGGATGGTTGACTTGGTCAAACTTACATCAACCTTACATTAAAGACATCGTTTTGTATCATGACGAAATACAGACAAAGTACAGACACAAGTGCACCAACAAACTCCCCCTTGGCTGTAGCTTTGTCTCGATCTTCGTGTCTTCAAGTCTTCAAGGCCGAGTCGAACCGAGCCGAGTCGCGTCCACACAAAGTGCATCAACAAACTCCCCCTTGGACGCTACTCGTGATGGTTCGTCTTCTATGTCTTTCATGTCGGAGGATCTTCAAAGTCTTCACGCGTCGTAAGTAGAAAGTGTATCAACAAACTCCCCATTTAACTTAGGTAGTGTGTCAATAAACTCCCCCTTAGATTGAACTCTCCATTGAGTCATGCTCGTGAATCTTTTGACTTGTCAATTCTTCAGATCCTTGTGGTGTTGATGAAGGGACAGCGGCAACTCGATCACTTTATCCTTTGAGTGCCTCCACTTCGTGTCTTCATTCCAAAGCTTTTCATCGAACATGTTCTCCTCGCCTTTAGCATCTGCACATGCAAGAAAGCTAAACGCATAATGAGAACAACCGCTTGGCATATAGTTAACATTTAAACTAACGACACATATGAGATCAAATCTCAATCAAACACCAACCGACAGCAGTTTGAAAGTTTAGAAAAATATTCATTTTAATCCTTTAACTCGTTAACTTCGACTGTTTATGAAGATGCAATTGTTTTCCAGCTTACGATCAGGATTTTGGGTAGGATAGACTCGAGTTCCAACATCGGTCAATCAAAAATAAACTAGAAGAAAAATCTTTTTGGATTTTATAAATTTTAAATTAAAACACACCTAAAATCTTTTTGAAATTTTCATTTTTCAAATGTAAAGACGGAAAGCAATAAATAAATATATACAAAGATGCATAAACCAGAAAACATTAAATAAATATTTACAGACATTCTTTTTGCGAGTTTCGAGGGTAAGAGAATCATATCAGTGTACTGTCATGCCAAAACGCTCTTGTTGTTCTTTTAGTTAACATTAAGATAAGCATCCTATAACAATTATCGGTATTGTTGTCCACATAAGCTCAACTTATCAGATGTAATCATGGCGAGGGGATACGTTAAGGTATGATTTATACTTACCGACCGGTGTTCATCCACATCACGACACATTCCCGTATCAAGGTATGCACGAGGGTTCATCTTACCGGTGAGTATACCGATTATCATCTGTTTGACCGTATATGATGTGAGATTCTCACTTATTTTGATTGAAAACAAGTCCTATGTGATAGAATCACTTATTTATGAGGAACTTGAGTTTCAGATGCATGAGGGCACAGGAGCAAGTCCGTGAACAGGTCAGTACTTTCGTACAGCATAGAGACGAACTTGACTCCCGGATGAATGTGATATTTTATCACTTATTTGATTTGGACATGTGATTGTTGATCACTTATTGAGGTCGTATGCAGTATGTACACGTATGTATAGTATCATGGAAGATCTAGACTTGTGTCCCCGTTATTTTTCGGTAAAAGATACAACCATGATACCCAGATGATAAACAGCATAAATACCGAATATCTCAGAACCTCGGCAATCTCTCAAACGAAATTTCGGTACTAAGACCATATGCCAATGAATGGTTCCCACCCAGTCTTCAGTCGATTTTAAGTTTATATCACCCTGCACACTTTAAAATGATTGTGAGCCTACCGATACATCTTATATAGAGCTGCTTATCGTTTTTCATTTTAGGTTTAAAGAGGTTTAGACAGACCACTGATGTACTATCATTTTCTCTTTTTCTCGCCAGGAAACTCATTTTTGCTTTTCTATTGTTTTTGTTTTTTTGAAATTTTTCAATGTTTTTGGATTTTCAAATAATTTACTCCCCCTAAAATCAATAACTAAGACAAATTTAAAACACAAAGGTATTTACAAAAATGATTTTCCGATGTTGGTTAACTCATGTTTTACCTCAATGCCGTTTACCAAAATTAATTGTGAATCAGAAATGATTTAGCAAATTTTGGAAAAATCAGTTGGCATGTCGGTTTGCGGTGCGGACCATGACAACATTGTCTGGTCAAAGAGTGCTGAACGAGATAACAATTCACAAAGCAGTTTAAATATCGACAAGTATAGGAGAGATTAGAAATTTTAAACCGTATCCTGCAACTGCATCGTGCATTGCAAGAAATCTGAGTGCTCTCCCAAACTGGATATCCACCCGGTGTGGATTTCAAAGTCGATTCTTTGTAGCTACTGAGAAGTCTCTTGACAGCAACAAGATCATAAACCTTTGGGTCCGGCTGGTCTTCCACATTGCACCAGCGAAGGTCTTGTTTTTCTCTTTCGAAGTAGTGTGCGGTTGTTCAACCCATGCCAAGGCATCCGCACACCCGGTTGGTTTGTTCAACAAACACATTTTCTTCAATCACACCACCAAGAAATGTACACTGCACGTTCATTTTGTTGAGTTTGAACTTCAGACGTGCTGCAGGTGCGTACATTTTGATTTGAATCTATCCCGGGGACCCGATCAAAGCCTTGAACATTCACATTTTGAAATGATTTTCATTTTGTCGAAGCTTTTCAATCTCTTTCAACAGACATTTCTGTTTCCCTTTCCTTTTTCTCTCCATCAAAGGCAGCAATTTCTTCTGTTGCCTATTTTGTGCAAGGATGCTCCACTATCAACAGTCTTACGACTATCGAAAGTTCCTCCTGGAATATCCTACACACTCACTCAAAAGTTAGTTGGAGAGAGGGACCCAAGCCTTTGTGGACTTGGGTCGTCCTTGATCATCAAGAAAAGTGATTTCAATCACTTGATGATTAGGAAAAAGAACCTGTGGTGCTCCCCCTGACTGAATTACCTGTTTTTGTTTCCAAGTTGTTTGTCCTCTACCAGTATTTGTATCAATTGCTTTAGCATTTACTGGTTTTACAGTTTTAAGTTTTGCTTGAACAGGTTTTTCTTCTTTGACCTCTGATTTTAAGGCCTTTTCAATTACCTTCTGATTCTTTTGTTTTAACTTCTTTTCCCTTTCTTTCAAGACACGTGGGTCTTGTTTCGGGGAAAATGATCGTTTTTGGTAATTGGTTTCTTGGGAAGCACTTGTTGTTGCCTTCAACTTTTGCAGGTATGGGCAGTATCTTACAATATGCCCAATTGTGCCACACTCAAAACACATTCTCCGCTCTACAAACCTCGGAGAAACATGTTGATGATCAGACGGAGAACCAGACAATGAACTTTGTGATCTAGACGTGCTTGGACCTAAATCACCTCCATTGGTGTGTTGGGTGTAGTTATTCTGATCATTTCGTTTTAAAATTCTAACTTGTTTTACAAAATCAATGTTAGATTTATCCTGAAATGTTTCAAGTTTATCTGAACCCGTGGATCCAACAAAGTTCACTTTCGGTTCTCTTTTCTTAACAGGAGCTCTTTTG
Source organism: Helianthus tuberosus (assembly GCA_030545235.1). Classification (NCBI taxonomy): domain Eukaryota; kingdom Viridiplantae; phylum Streptophyta; class Magnoliopsida; order Asterales; family Asteraceae; genus Helianthus; species Helianthus tuberosus. Next base: position 67,002,303 of record CM060396.1, read on the forward strand.
TTTTGCACCCATTGTTGTTGAACCTTAGGTGCTTGAACATTCCTTTTCTGAGCCTTCTTTCCCTGTACCTTACTTTTTCCGGAATTGACTTGTTGTTTTCGCTCAACTTGTAGTTTTTGGTTTCCGTATTGTTTTCTAATTTGTTCACACGGAATTGGATCACATTGAGTGACGGTAACTTTGCTACTTTTGTTCCCCAAAAACTTATCGGTGCATCCTTCAAAAATTTGCTCAATTAAATCTTGATTTACATTTTTAATTGGAAAATCTTTGTTAGAGTAGATTTTGCTATCTCCTTTGAGCGTGTACAACAAGTTATTCTCTTCAAAACTTGATACAACCGACTCCATTTCTTTTGACATTTCAGTCTTACTCGGTTTCACTGGTGGATCACACAGGATGTGATTCTCGATTGGAATATCTGTGGTAACCGAGTGAGACTGTTGTTTCACAATTTCTTCAGATTCATCATCTGAAGAATCAGCATCCTCAACAATGGGAGGACTCTGTTCCTTAACACACGATGAATCTGTCACATTCTCAGATTCAGATTCAGATTCTGACTCTGATTGACCCGAGGATGATGTACCAGTTGTGAACCCGAGGCCTGCTGCAAAGTCATCTAGACCGAGTGGCACAGTAGGTTCAAAACGGGGCATATCCTCGTCATCAGGCAATTTGGAGTAATTGTGATTCATTGGGGGAGGACATGATTTGAATCCCATACACTTCTTATCCCCCTTTTTCTTTTGAACATCAATAATGTGATCCAATACATAGCGGGAATTGGAATAACTTTCCAATTTCTGCTTGATTGTTTCACATTCACATCGAGCGGTTGCCAATTCTACCATCTGCTTTTCAATTGTGTCTATAAGATCATTGTTAGCATGTTGTTTTCGCAAAACGGCTTTTTGTAATTCTGAAACATCATGTCTTAATGACGCAATTGTTGTTTTAAATTCCTTTTCATTTCTGGTTAAGAACACATTAGCTTCAGTTGCTTTAGCAAGATCTACAATCAATTGTTGATTGTGTTTGTGTGTGACATCATATTTCTCGTGCAAAGCCTCGTGTTTGCTTTGCAATTCACACCACTCATCATTCAATGAAACATGTTTGTCTTGCAAGTCAAACAAACTAGCTTGTAAAGCATCATGTTTGCCTTGCAACTCAGACATGTTTGCTTCTAAATCAGCATTTTTAACACGCAAACTATCACAGTTATCACACCTAACCACAGTGGGTTCATCGACACATACCTGACCTGATGAACTGTCGACATTAGCCATAAAGGCTGAATGGAGAGAAGACGAAGAGTAAGATGCTTGATCCACATGATCATTTCCTGAAGTGGAGGATTCTTCATCTGAGCTTCCACTATAACCAGAAGAGTCTTCATCCTCAGAAGAGTCACCACCATTTGCGGAAGATTCTCCACCACTGGCGTGCTTTAAATCCCTTACGACTTCAGCAAAACATGCTGTTCCACCATTTCCTCCTTCTCCAAGCTGAAGCGACCAATCACAACCCTCATCTATTTGAACCACCAGCCCCCGGTTGGCATTTGATGGTCCTGCTTGGCTTTGGTTGTTGACAGGTATCATCGTACGAACATTGTTCCTGTTCTGGTTCTGCTGGTTGCCTTGATTTCTGAAAGGATTTTGGTTTCCATGCTGAGCTGGTCTTGTGCATTCCCTTTTGAAATGACCCCGCTCACCACAGTTAAAGCACGTTACAGCTTGCTTGTCGAACCCATACTTGGTGTCTTTCTTGCTTTCCAAGTTGGTTCTTCCCGTCCTTTCCATAAACTCCTTTGCTCTTCGAATTGCACTAGCAAGAGCCCATTTGATATCCATCATTTCAAACTCTTCCTTATCCACTTGCTGATAATCTTCATTGGTTAGATTGATATTCCCAATCTGACCTGCGACTAATCCACTATAAGCACTAACCAAGGTATTCAACATCTCCATATGCTCCTTGGCTACTTCGACACTGACTTTGGAAAAGTTGGAAGTGTCTAATCTGACTGTGTTAGGATTGGAAGTGGCTTGAAGGTTTGAAGAGCTTCCATAAAACCCTTGCTGTTGCGGTTGTTGCTGCTGAGCTGTCGGTTGCACATTCGGTCTTGAAAACATCGTGTAAGCTGAAGGATCAAACTGATCCGTTGTTGAAGGTCCGGTGTTTGAGATGAAGGCTGTTTGAAGCTTCGCATGTTGAGAGGCTGGTCTTTCTCCACTGATACCTCCTGCAATCCCAAAGTACATTTCTGGATTTTGAGGAGTTAGTGTTCGTTTTGCCTTAAGCTTTTCTTCTACATCCTTGTTCTCCAGTTTTTGAATCAACTCATAAACGTTGATTGTGTCTAGAACACCATTTTCTTTGAGAATTTCAAGATAACTGCTCCACTTTGCTGGTAAGCTATCAGCGAATCTCTTCACCATTTCTTGTGGAGTGGCAGTGACTCTAAAACCAAACATCTCACTCAACAAGTGATGAAACCTTGTAGATAACTCTGCCAAAGTCTCATTCTCCATACACGTGAAACCTTCAAACTCTTTCTTCAGTAGCTCTTGCTTGATCTTTCTAGATTGAGCATTTCCTTCACATCGTAACGTAAGCATATCCCACAAGCTTTTAGTAGTCGTGCAGTAAACAAACTGGTGGTAAATGTCTTTGTGAAGAGCTTGTGTGAGAATCATGAATGCCTTCTTTTCTAACTCAAATTTCTTCTTATCATCATCAGACATAGTGCTGTAAGTTTCTGGATTAGATCCTGCAACTTCCAAATCATGGTCAAATGCGGTGAAGAAGCACATCCATAGATCTTGACCTTGCCCCTGAACATAAGTTCTCAGCCTTTCTTTCCACCATCCCCAATCATTGATATGATTTAGCTTTGGCGGTTTCGTGCTTGTACCAGTTTCACTGTCGTTCTGCATCATAGATTGAATACTGTTGCTTTGATTTGTGACCAATGCCCATTGATTTGCAGTTATCATTGCTGCTTGAGGTGGGGCAATAGCCTGCATCCATGCTTTGTTGAAATCTGACGCAGATTGCGTAGCTGATGATTGCGTAGCTGCTGATTGTGGAGTTAGAGTCCACGCGCTTGGATCCCACTGACCGTTTGTTCCCATTTTATAAAAATTAATATATTAAGTGAAAATAGATTTAAAATTTGAACACAAGTTCTCTTAAAAAATTTAATTTTCACAAACTATGTTAAAATTTCGAAAGGTAACAACCAGCCGAAGGATCAAGAATCGAAAGACCTGAAAAGCACAAACTGTTAAACTTAAACAGACAAGGATCGAAAGATCAACACCTGTTCGAAAGATCAACAGTGTTCGAAGGATCACTGTTGAGTTTCGAACAATGACTTCGAAAGATTCTCCAAGACGAAGGATCCTTATCTTTCGAAATGTAACAGTAGTACGAACACTATATCCTTCGAAAAATTCCTTGGCTCGAAAGATAACTCACTGACTTCGAAAGATGTTCGAAGGATGGGTATCTGTCGAACCTCCTTGATCGAAAGATGATCTTTCGACTTCGAAGGGTATCTATCGAATCGAACTGACACAGTTGACAAAGAGTGACAGGTAGGTGAAAAAGGTGATGGGTTGGTGAGATCTTTCGCAGAAAGTATGGTCAGACCATGATTTTTACCAAAACCAAGATTTTAAACAATAAAATATGATAAAAATACCCAGAAACCGGTACCAGAGTAAGCCGGAATTATGGTCGGAAATCACCAAACACCTAAAAAGGTTTTAAAGTTACCCAAACCTTCCCTTAACACACCCGACAAGTTTTGAACACATTTTAACGACAAAAACAGCGAGAAAAACACTGAAAACAGAAGCAAAACCAAATGAGTTTTTGTCCAAAACACTCCAAAGCTTGTATAAAATCCGGTTTTTTAACAAGGAAAAGAGCCCCGGCTCTGATACCACTTGTAGGTCCCTCTCGAGGATGAGATAAAACCTTATCCTTGTTATATCAAACACACTAGCAAGTGCGGAATCCAAGCTAGCATGCAACCGAGACTTTATATAAGAACAGGCACAAACACAACACACAAGATTCACCGATTAACACCACATGTATTAATACGTATGAAAGGTCCGGTTACAAGCTCAATGTTTACAGATGTATTCTGCAAACTCTCAAAGTTCTCTCGTGTGTGTGCTCTCCTCTCTCTTGTCTCTGTGTCTCACGTGTCTCTCATTTGTCTACCTTTTCACACAACATACTACATGGGTATTTATACCCGACACAGCAGGTCTGGTCGAAGGATCCGACAGATTGATCGAAAGATCATCTGTCGACCAGAAAGCCATCGAAAGATTCACAAATACCTCGAAGGATGATATCCTTCGAGATATCCTTCGAGTTCATCCATCGAAGGTTTATGTTTCGACCTCATCTATCGAATGTTCATCTTTCGACCTCATCGAAGGATATAAAACAATCCTTCGATGACACATCCTTCGACACACCAGCTTACAACATTTTTCTAACTGTTTGGTCAAATCAAACCAGGAGGATGGTTGACTTGGTCAAACTTACATCAACCTTACATTAAAGACATCGTTTTGTATCATGATGAAATACAGACAAAGTACAGACACAAGTGCACCAACAAACTCCCCCTTGGCTGTAGCTTTGTCTCGATCTTCGTGTCTTCAAGTCTTCAAGGCCGAGTCGAACCGAGCCGAGTCGCGTCCACACAAAGTGCATCAACACAAATCTGAGCCAATCGAATTTGGAATTATTCGTAGGATCTGGTCACGCAAACACATATGTTTAGGGTTTTTCCCGGTTCTTCATTTGAATGATCTGTTTGTTACTTGTTATGATTAATTATTATGATTGATATTATATACACATTCACAGATTATTAGTTTGTTACTTTTTACAATCAATAGAAATTGATAATTATCACATTTAATATATTCTTTGAATTGAATGGAAAACCAGAGTAATAGACAATATTGGGTGTTTGGTTAAAAGAGATTATGACTACAGAGGATATAACTCTTAGGTTATAAGTCTTTTTATTATCACAGGTGTTAAAAGGCTGACCCAGTCCATAATACGTTTCTATTCAAAGTTACTAGAGAAGCACTGTTGTGATTTATCTTAGAGTTAAATGCTTGGTTGTGGTGGGTTGTGAAGGTGGAGGAGGTGGTGGTGATGGTGGTGATGGTGGTGTTAGAGTTTTAGGTTGAAGAAGATGGAGGTAGTTGCAGGTTCTTTAATATATTTTTTTTATTTCTTTTAGTTGTTCAAGGGTAATATAGTCATTTCACATATAGTTAACTGAGAAATTTAACAAAGGTTAGGTCAGGGGACCAACCGAGTTCATTTTTGACAACTTTTGGGACCACGCGTGTAATTAGTAAACCACTAGGACCAAGTATGAAATTTTTGCAAACCACAGGGACCAACCAAGCATTTAACTCTTATTACAAATTACGAATGTTTAAAAAGTTCAAATATTATACAGACCGAACGTGTATAAAAAGATCCACAGGCAGATCAGATAATAAAATGATTACATAAACTGACTACTAGGCTTTTTGCATGGAGTTGCAAATTCCACTTAAGCAATTACCGGGTAGCTTCCAGCCTATTTACGTACTTTGCAACATGCGCTTAGTCTTTTGAAGATACGTCAGTTTACATTGTTAAATACAAATAACCAACACATTTTGAAAATATTTCAAAATCATTTTATGTACACAATGGCACATATATTTTCATAAATAATTTGGGATAAACTATTTCTCTTATTATCAGTATTACATGCTTGTCAATACACATGGGGCCCGGAAACTATGCCGAGATCATGATTAACCGACACACCACTTTAATACCCTTATTGGGCACACCCATATTGGGTTATAAAAATATTTTAATATAGCATTAGCATCTGTCAGGTGTATGCCAACACCCCATGCTTAAGTCATGTCCATTTGAAATTAAATGAGCCGAGGATATCCAGGACACGGTCGCATTAACCCCCAATTTTTAAGTTATCAAGCAAAACGAATTAAACGGGTTATTTGAATTCTAGACACATAGGTCATCGATCCCATACCCAACCAAGCGGTAATAATTTACCGTATCCCAAGCCCGTATAGGGAAAATAGGTTAAGAGTATTTACCTAACTTAAGTCTCCAAAGACAATATATAAGCACAGCCGTACAAACAAAATAACAAGGTTGCAATTTACTGGATGCCCTAGTCTGGAATGAATGGTATAATAATCAATTATAATGTTAACGAGTCCTATTTAATCATAGACTTGGACCGGTTAACTATATATAAAGAAAATGGTACGGTACGCTAGATTAAGCGGTGACCTGAAAGAATATGGTTTAAACCCTCACAAGTACTATGACTTGTATAATAAGGGTAAACAATATAACATTCTATATTTTAAAAGAAATTGAAGGATTTGACCCAATTTGGTTAACTTACATAAACTAAGTTACATAAGTCAACCGTACGCGCATAGGCGGTATCGGATAATCAGATGAGTCCATAACAAGTTCATTATGCCAAAACATTATCATTATGTTACCACATCAGTAGGTACTACAGATTATGTGTTCATTATGTTTAGAAACCATTTTATGCTAAAAAGGGCATTTTGGTCAATATTATGGCATAATGTATGAACTTGCATAAAACCCGACAAACGATTATGATCAAATGGTATAACCTCGTAGAGTTATCCCAAACATAAATATGATCATAATGCAACTTCGAATCAGTAACTAACTTAGTTAATTCGGGTCAGAATTAAAAGTCAAAGCAGAAGTCAAACTGCTTGACTTTCGGTTGCAACCCGAACAAAAAACTGGAAATGACGGGCTGAACATGTTGTAACATGTTCTCATATAATTTACCAATTGATATAGTGTCAAAAATATGTGTTTAAACTTTTATAAGTTTATTTTATATGTTCACCAAAAAACTGTGTTTTGACTTTTATTTCAACATAACTTTGGCCCGTCATTTTACCAACTTAACTAGATCTTCAGGAGGTGTCCTTTTATGAGATTATCACCTACGTAGTATGATAACTATTATTGTAGGATAATTCAATCAGGGGTAGGTGGTCATCCCAACTACCACCTAAATCAATCACACATGCTCTTAGCATGTCTTCCAATGTTTGAATTGTACGCTCACTCTGTCCATCAGTCTGTGGATGGTAAGCCGTACTGAAATTTAATCTCATGCTCAATGATTATTGGAAACTCTTCCAAAAATGAGATGTGTATCTAGTATCTCTATCGGATAGATACCGGCACTCCATCTAAAGACACAATATTGTCTACATATAACTTGGCCAATTTATTAGAACTGAAAGTTTCCTTAATTGGCAGAAAATGTGCTGACTTAGTCAGTTTATCAATAATAACTCAAATCGTGTCATTGCCACGTTTGTTCTTTGGCAACTTGGTAATCAAATCTATAGTTACCATCTCCCATTTTCATGTGGGAATTTCAAGTTGTTGTAGCAGTCCTGACAGTTTATGATGTTCAGCTTTAACTTGCGAACACGTCAGATATTTAGCTACATAAGTGGCTATGGATTTCTTTATACCCATCCACCAATAATTCTTTTTCAAATCTTGGTACATTTTGTCTCCTCCAGGATGTACAAAATATTTGGAATTATGAGCTTCCTGGAGGATCAAATCTCCGAGTCCTCCAAAGGTAGGAACCCAAATACGATTGTTAAATATCAGGATTCCATCATTCCTAGGTGCCAACTGATCAACAATTCCGCCTAATCCTTCATTAGAAGTATTTGCTTCTAATAAGGCTTATTTCTGAGCATCTAGCAGCTTCTTATTTCAGCTAGTACATAGCTCAATGCTTTTGGCGTTAATCCGAATTGGTTTAACCCTTTCCTTGCGACTCAAGGCAACAGTAACTACATTGATGGTAACGTATCTCACATTCGTAATCGTTTTCCATCCAACGGCGTTTTCGCATATTCAAATCTTTCTGATTAAACAGATGTTGAAGGCTTTTATGGTCAGTGTATATAATACACTTTGTGCCATATTGTCGCAACCCCCATCCCCCCTATACAAATACAGGAACGGGCGGCCGTGAGCCAGTTTCGGTGGTATCACGTATTGTCTAATTTTGGCAGCGGAATTTACATCATGATCGTAGTTAGGAAATATTT